>CM070684.1:3625360-4039032 GCA_036346265.1 Melocanna baccifera
TGATTAATGATCAAGTTAAGGTAACATGTACATGAATTTTTTACAGATTTGCTATTTGCTTTGCAATCTTGGTGTAGCATGTCAAGACTTTTTGACATCATATTCCAAATGCTACTTAGTTGGCTAGCTCGGTTAGTCTAACTTTCATGAAGTTTTACATAATAATAGCATACTCTCTTCTAATCACTTAACTTGAGCATGATTGAGCACTGTGCACATTTTTGTTATCTGGCACAAGTTGTAGTGCATTGAGAACTGCTAAATCTGATGATGGTGACTATGCTTGTCATAAGTATAATCCTCCCTGCATTTACATGCTTTTTGTGAGTATCATGGTAAATATCGTACCATTGTTACTCTTTCATAGTTCATAGATCATGGTTTACCACCTTGGTGCGACACGCGCAGCTCACTCTTTGGTACAAGTGAGCCTAAAGCATCTCCTCTTAGTTTACTTTCTCTCATCACGGTCATCGTGTTTGTCATGTAGGAGGTGATGTCAAATCAACGGAATGAACATAGAAACACTGCTATCAACAGTTTATTGCATAAGGGGCCTCCTAGGCCTAGCTTACTATGTTTCTTTTATTTATATATGAAAATGCCAAATTAAGCACATCATTTGTGCATTTATTTGTCATCACATGAATTAAATCACTGCGGGCATTAGAAAAAATCGGTCTGAGGCAAAGAGTGGGCCAAGCCACATATAGAAGCGCTAAGGCGGTAATAATTTTACTTAAACTATAGTTCAAGATATTTGTAGAAGTATAAAGTTTATTTGAAATGTTAAAAACACATCATGTATGTACGTATCTCTACTACTTAAAAGAGAGTTTGGTGACATAGCATTTGGTCCTATTGTTATGAGTTTCTTAATGCTATTGGCATTTGTCTGTGTAGTGTTATAATCTACACAGATTCTGTGTGCATGTACATTCATGTTTTTAAATTCGAGTAGTGTATATGTCACTATTTGTTGGACATGGTTTACTAAAATTCTTTTGGAATTGTAAACTATTATGTAAAGCAATATATTTGTTATTTTTACATGATATCTTCAACATAGTTTTTGTTTTTAGGCGATCAACATTTAAACTAAGAGGTGAAAATAGTATTATCGATGCGGATCGCTCATGTCTTAAGCTTCTATTCTTTTTAGTTAAATATATTATTTGGTGGAAAGAATTATTGAGCCACGTTAAATATGGCGGAGTGAACTCTACTTCAATTGTGTTTTTAATTATTATACTTAGAATCTGAGAACTACTACTATTTTATGTAATTATATGCGGACCCATACTTGATGTGTATAAGCCTAAAGTAAAGATGCGTTTAGAAGAGCAGCAAAAGAACATACGGGACTAGGAAGACACCAACAAAGTTATGCGTTATGCATGTGCTACATTCATGCATATGGAAATCAAGTGAAGAAAGCAAGAAAGATATGCTACATGCATGGCCATATAGATCGTGAGTGCACATGAGCGTTTGGATAAGTCAACCATATAATTAGTTGCTATTAGTGAGTCATTGGTTTAGGCAAGGAGATTAAAAAAAACCAATTCGAGCTCTTCCATCAATCGAGTTGTTTCTTATTTTGAACTAGTTTCTATCTCATGCACCTTGTGGTGCCCATAAAAGGCACGAGCTTAGCCTCATTGTGGTGACCACCTTTTGATAAAAATCAATCTACTAAAGATTGTTCCAATTCATCATTGCTATCGAAATTCCATAGGAAATTAAGAGTATTCTTCAATCAAGATTGTTCGAGCCTTAAGCTAGGGTGGGTGTATGATAGATCTTCACTTGGTTGTCGTGAAATCAACACGAGTGTGTTTTGTGGATTAAAGTGTTCATCCGTTGTACATGCATTGGAGGATCACTATGATTCATCAAGATTCCTTTGAGTATACATCCTATGTTGAGAAGATCGGGCGACTTAAATGCGATCTTGGTATCAGTCACGATTTACTCGGTAGAATCTTATCCTTTTAAATTACCGTTCATTATTTCATGTCCTATAGTCCATGATAGTCAAAAATTGCTTCACAAAAATATAGAAAAATCTGAACCATAGATTAATCTATTATTTTATGTGAGTTTGATTAGGTTTTAATTCATTAGGAATTTTGTTTCTGAGCTAAGCATTGTGTCCTTTGCGTAGCTTAATCTTTGCGTCATTAAATCCTTGAAAACACGCTAGTTGATCTTTCAATTAGCATCCAAAAGTAGATTCAATTTACTTTTGAATTCTTGATCTTCTTTGGCCATGTCAAATCTTTTCACATCTTAAAAATATCATAGCCGAACATATTTGGATTTCCTTTTCTTGCTTGATTTGGCCAAAAAACCTCGCGCCATAAGTTTGTGTCGCAAAAAATCCTATTAAGTCGCGTTTGGATTGTTTGGAGTCTTCTTGTAAGCAATTTGGGTCGTCGATTACGATTAGCCATTGAAACCCTCGAAAGCGTTTGGACCATCCGAAGTCTCTGCGCTGCGTATGGACCATGTGATACCGATCAAGCCGTCCTAAGACCTGCGAGGAAGGTTCAAACTATTTGATGCTTTGCTAGTAGTTGGGCGTCGTTTCTCGATTGGATGCTCCAAAGAGGCGGTGTAGGTTCGGATTGTCCAAAGGGTCGCGACGGTCGGGCCGTCAAAAGCTGATTGGACCGTCGAAGGCATGGTGAACATTGGACCGTCGGCGTGCTGCGCTCTGAGTCGGATCGTCAAACAATCAAACTACCAGAGAATCGGTGCATGTTTGGACCGTCCAGAAGGAGGCAGGATGATCTAATCGTTTGAAGTTGATTGGGCGTCGGGAGCGCAAGAGGTTCGGACCATCCGAAGGTGAGGTGATCGGCCGTCAAAGTGCGTGAGTGATATGATCCGACCGTCCAAATATTTGAGAATGACTTTTCTAGTAGGCGCCAAATATTTGAGAATGACCGATCAAAGTGCGTAGTGATTGTTTCTATTTAGCTTATTCTTTTGTTTGCATTGAGTCATATTGATAATTGCATATGCATTCATACACTTTACTTATATCCTTTAGATTAGCACCTAGATAATATTTTCTAGCTTAGATTATTACTTAATTTTACAACATCTTGAAAATCAGATTGTGTAGGATAAACACTTATATACCAAGCTCCACTAAATATACTTTGCCGTGCAATTGTGAACTACTTTTAAATCCGCTTGATTATCATTTACTATTGTAGTCACCACCAAGTGTAAGTTTCTTTTAGCATCAATTCACTTTGAAAAGGTAAGAACTTTACTTGGTGAGAAAAAAATGAGATTGAGAGAACTCCACATATCATATATATATTTGTGGTATTTATGTTTTCTTGTGCCACTAACCATGTCAGGTGGAGAAGATAGCTATGGTGGCATTTCTAACATCGAGCAATGAAAGTGTAATGAAACAAGAATTTATAATTTGGTACAACCGCAATGGAGGGACAACTTAAGATGGATATGCAAGATTGTCGCATTAAATTCAATCATCAAATAAAAGTATTATGCACTTCATCTACAATAAGAAGAAAATAACTTTATTCCTTTCTATGGAAGTAAAGATATAGAAGAATATCTTAAGTATGAATGGCGAATGGAGAAAATATTTAGATTTCAAAAGTTTTTCAAAGACAAAGAAGTGATGCATGCCACTAGAGAATTTGAAGAATATGCTTATAGTTGGTGGCAACAACTATTTAGAAAAGCATTCATTAAATCTTAATCAGATTTGAAGGCACTCATGAGGAGAGAATTTATGCCATTCTATTATGTGCAGAAATTGCTTTACCATCTGAAGAGTATCACACAAAGAAGTAACGCTATTCAAGAATATTATTTTGAACTACAAGAAGCATTACATCGAACCGGTGTCACTAGTGCATTAAAAAAGAATACATACTTCAAAGGAGAATTGAATTCTAAAATCGCCGAAGTGATGTCCTCATCAATCATTACTACCAAAATTCCATAGGAATTAGGGCGTCTTCAATCAAGATTGTTCAGTTTTTAGATTTGGGAATTGGGTGCATAATAGATCTTCGCTTTGTGGTGGCGAAATCAATACGAATGTGTTTTGATGGATTAAAGAGTGTTTGTCCCTTACCTTGGCTTTGGAGGATCACTACGATTCATCAAGACTCTCATAAGTATCTATCCTCGTCGAGAAGACCGCGAGCCGTATCATTATCTATTAGAGTTGACCAGTGGGCTTAATAATTTGATACTGATGCTAAAGTAAGAACGTGGTGTAGGCCAAGTAAGATGATAAAAGGTGTACGTGAGCTATAGAGGAGCTTAGCTAGGCACTATGGCGAGTCGAGGCCATGGTGTTAGTGAGCACAGTCACGATGGCTTGATATGTTAGAATAGTAGAATTATTTTTATCCATTGTAACACATGAGCATGTAACTAGTTTTTAAGTTGAAAGTTTTGATATATTTGTGTTAAATATTGAAGCGCAATATGAAGTTCCTCGATCACGGTTTGAAAGTTGAATTTTTGAGTTACTAGCCACCTACTCGTGAGTTGTAAGCGAAATTCATTGGATGTATAGAGAATCATGCTATGGAAGAGGACTACTCGATTAGTTAAAAAGTGGAGAGGCGAGAAGTTGAAGGACTTGGGCGGTTGGAGAAGGGACGTATAACCACCAACTCGCTCTTTTATAATATATTTTTGGGATTTGCTAGTGTAGGGCGTCCGATCTTTGGCTGAAATTTTGGGCCTTCGCTTGCAACATTTTTGCTATGTTTGCATATTTTTTATCTATATTTACAACATTTTTCGTTAGTGTTTTTCTTACAACATTTTTTTACTTCGTGCATACAACATCGACTTTTTTATCAGACATTTTTGTTGTATACGGTGATTAAAAATGTTGCACTCATTATGTAAGAATGTTGCATCGGTGCGTATGATCCGAATACTTGTGTCGTTCTTTCTTTTTTTTGTTGTATATATGACTGAAAAATATTGCAAACATGGACAAGAAATGTTGCGGATCGGAATACTCATATTGTTCTTGATTTTTTGTGTTGCAAAAATGGGTAAAAAATGTTGCAAACATAGCTAAAAAATATTGCACGTGAGCGTCTGGAGTTTTAACTAGGGATCGGACGTCTGATCCCTAGCGAATTTTTAAGTTAAAAGTTTGAATTTTTAAGTTGAATTTGTGAATTGTATATTGAGATAAAAGGGGAAGGGAAGGGGAAGGTCGTCCACCTTAAAGGCAAGCAACGGAATTAGCGCTTTTCCACACCTACCATGCTAAGAAGTCGCTGTCCTTAGCGGTTGCCACCGCTTGATCACAAACTTCCCTTGCAACCACAAGGATCAATTGTACTAGCTAACTGGTTTAGCTGTGTTCTACCAACGAAATCAACATAGAAGAATAACTCAACAATAGAAGCACCCCAAATTTGGAATTCCACATAGGGATAGCAACGGTGCGAAACACGAGTACTCGATGGGTTTTACCCGATAAGGAGGCGGGTATGGAAGATATCTTCACTTGCATGGGTATGCTAATGGGCAAAAACTCTACCTATCGGGTATGCGGGTGCGGTGTATACTACCGTACCCGCATACCCGCGTAAAATATACCGGGCGGTGTATACTAGAGATAGCAGCGGTACATATACGTGGCGTATATATATATTGAAGCAAGTCGATGGAAATACTCGCACCCGTATATACCTGTGCCCCGTATATACCATTATCAATTCGGGTATGGGTTACCCGTCGGGTATAAATATTCATGCGGGTGCGGGTATCGGGTATGGATTGGCTATACCTAGCGGGTATCTACCCGTTGCCATCTTGAATTCCACAGGGTCAAATATGTCATTCTGTTGTTAGTAATACATATATGTTCTATATATACGATCAAATTCACTTTTGATCAACATTTGGCAAAATTATCAAATTCACTTTCTTGTGAAACCAGGCGGGTGGATCATTAGGTTAGGCAATCCAATTCAAAACCCGTTTGAAAAGTGATTATTTTTCAGAATCATGCGAGAATTAAACTAATTCTATAAAATTCCTGCATTCGAGAACTCGCTCTTGTGGTAGCCGCATCAGTATTTCTATCCATAAAAAATAATATGGATTCGCATATGGTAAGGCTGCTAGGCCCTGACCGTTTTTCCATTCGTTTTCACCCTTTACTTTTGCACTGTTCAACAATACATTTACACCTCATAAGTTATTTTCGCTGTAAACCCCAGGTACGTGCACTGTAGGGCTACATCCTCTTATTCAACTATGACTAATCGAATTAACACAATACAGAAACCCCCTTTTGCAGCGCAGATCAGCATCAGCATCTCCAACTGTACATTTGAACAGCAATTATTGCAAAACGACACCTATATTTGTGTATGTTTGGTCGTCCATATGTAGTAGTTTCACCGGACTGCCAGTAGCTGAAGGGGTGTGGTCATTCGCTCCCGGAAGACAGCGCATTTGCCTCAATCCAGTCAAAAGCAAGTGGGCTAAGGAAGGCATCAGGGATTCCAAAAGAGCTGACAATAGCAAGAGCATGGGGCCTGAGTTCACTGCACAGTGCCGTGACTTCTTTCCTCACAGAGGCTAAGTTGTCACGAGACAAATAACCGTATCTCAGAAAAGACACAGATTCATCTATGCAGACCATAACATACATAGACCTCAGTAAGCCCAATACATCCTGAAAATGACAAATTTAAGGTGACATGAAGATACTTTTGCAACAAAAGTTCACGCATAATTCTGATGCCAAAGTAAAAGTGATTGACGCAAGGAGATTTCACCGCCTATTCTGTTATCATCAAATTAATAAGAGGAAAGTGAACATACCTTTAAGCAACCATCAGGAACATTCATCTCATCCTCCAAAAACACTTGCAAAATCACGCTCCGTAAATGCTCTAGCTAAGTCTTCTGCGATTTGATAGCTCTGGATAAATTTCAGTCACGTTACTCATAAAGGAAGTTTAGATTAGCAAGAAAATGTGCAGTAGAAACTGAGTTTTACCAGAATCAAAGCCTTCTCTCTGCTTTCACCTCGTGCCAGATAGTGAGAAACCTCCTCAGTGAACTGCTTTAGTAAATCCCGCTCCCTTAAGCAGAACAAGTCCATCTATCCATGTATCATAGCCATGCATAAAGACAGGATTTACCTCACGACAGAGATATCTTATCACTAACGAACTGAATTAAGATTCTATACCTGGAACTTGGAGCTCCTTAATATTCCACTCGTCAAATTATCAGGAATAGAAGGGCAAGGACCATTCAAATGTTCCAATCCCAATCCCTCGAATGGCTTCTTCTTCCTTTGCACTGCCAAAAATTCAGCATAAAGGGCTTTGCTTACCTGAGTCAACAAGATTAAATTGTTACAACCAAGCCAAGCTTCAAGCACCTTTGTGAAAAATACATGGATGACTAACAACAATAAGTAAAAAATAACCTGCTGCATTAGAACATTATTATCACCCTCAAATGTAGACTGGACATCAAATTCAGCCTTGAAAATTCCTATACGGTTCTCTGTTTTCAAACCTTGGCCACCACAGGCCTCCCGACACTCCTAATAGCAGTAAAAGAAAATCCAGTGAGAAATATTGATCCAAATAAAGAAACATACTCATAAGCCCTTTTAATAATACCTGAAGCGTGGTCATATTTTGCCATGTTAGTGTAGCTTTCAGAGCACTAGAGTAAATGTGTATTGCTTTGTTAATTTCAGGGGTCCTCTTCACATACATCTTTTTCAAAAAATTACCAGCACTGCTCATCAGACATCTGCATAAGGAAAAATACATTAGCATATGATGCTCTCTGTTAAGTAGCAGCGAAAAACATTTGCAGAAAAGAAGGGCTTAGCAATTTAGCATTAGTGACTTAAATTACAGTGCGTGGAATATTTGTGCATCAAAATGCTAATACTTCCTACAATTTCATAACTAGATTAAACAGATTCGGGATTTCATAGCTAGAATACTCAGATTTTGTACAGTGCCAAATGTTACAGCAACGACGATGGACAATTAACAAGAACAAAAAATAGCCAAGTTACCGCAACAAATCCAACCATACAAATGTAAGAACTACCGTCTTATGACAAATAAGTGTATATTCACTGGAAGTACAATAAATCGAAGCAAGCTAGTAGATTACGCTTTTGCTAGCAGTGGTAGAAGCGTCGCTGGTGACTGGGGTGTCGAGTAACAACATTTCAGGACCATCGGGTGTAATTGGAAAGGCCCTCCTTGACAAAGCATATCTCACAGCAATTGCTAGGCCTACCTGTAAGCATGTAAAAAGAGTACATAAGCATATCTATAAAAATTGTATCTAGGCATGGAAAATTAACAGCAAAGCAAGTTCCCGTGTGACCAGTAACGGTTACTAGCATATTAGTGGCAATAACTGGTCTGGACTCAGCCATTTTTTTCAAAAAAAGAATATGATGTTTCCAATCTTGGCAGGTAAAAAGCTGGAAACAACCAGTTCCATCTAATAAACAATCATCCATAAAATTTGCTAGTTTTTTTAAAAATGATCTTGTGCACTTAAATAGGTGCTTCCAACCAAACATGTTTGGGATGATCTAAACAAGTGCAGAAATCCGTGACCAATCCCCGTCCAAATGGATGATATTCCACTTCCATTTAGCTGGCCACGGCCAGATTACCTTTACTGACTCCAGCTGGTTTGACTAATTACCATGTCCAGTTTTAATCAGCCAGTTACTGCAAGCTTCTGGAGCTATATACTTTTGGAACTCATTAAAAAAAGAGAGGAATAACTACCATTCTTTGTATTTAGAGAAAGGAAAGGCCGTTAATACCTTTGAAATATAAACTGAGCTAACTGCAATATTTACTCGACCAAGTGTAAGTGGAGATAAAAATGCTGCAAACCTCTGCAAATCAGAACAATGTAAATTCTCAAAATAAGAATAAAGAAGTGCAGCAAATATGTGAAGCTTTGTTGACCGGGGGGAGGGTACCTGATCTGGGTCATCTATCAGACTAACATATTGCCCATCTGGCAAAACATCAGCAACCAAATTCAGCAAGTTCTCTCGAGGAACATGCATATTCTTAAACCTGGTAGGACAGTCAAACTTTATTAATTTAGAATGTATGCCATACAATAGACTAAAAAAATCTAGAAATACGATGACTCACCAAATCCGACCATTATCAACACCATTTAATCCAATCTTGTGGCCACAGTCATCTATATGGATATTAGGCAATACATTTTCATTTCCATCCCTAATCTGAGCTACAAAGCGTGGACTCCTTCATTTCTTCCATTTATATGGAGCTGAGCAAAAACTATTGCATGTGTAGCATGCTGTAAAAGGACATAAACACTTATAGTAGGTTACAACTTAAAACCAAATGCAAACATATATGTACACAATTAGTTAGGTGAAATTTCATCTCACATTAGCAGCTCCACCAATCCAGTACTTCTGAGCTGATTCAAAAGGAGTATTTATCACAAATTCTCTTGTTTTGGAATCATAAGTTGCCATTGTCTCAATTCCTCGTACCTTGAAATTGGTCAAAGAAGGAGGTGAAGGAAAACATTGTCATCAAGCCAACAAAATTACACAATCCAAAACAGACATTATTAACCCAAATATCTCTACATACATTGCTCCCATGACCCAGTTCTGTCATGGCAAAACAACCCTTGATAACATAGTTTTCCGTGTCTAACAACCATTTGTCATGGTGGCGCTTTGTTCCAAGAAACTTTATAGCGCTGCCCCTGGAATACATAAAGTAAAGAAATAGGGTGAACACAAAAAATTCTCAAAGAAAAGAGGTCTATAAAACATCATGTTGCAAGTTCTTTTTTATGTTTACTATGGTAGACATTCCCTACGAGCAAATATAAAAATCAATAAATAATTGAGTAGTTTGTATTAAGGGCTACAACCAATTCTAGGCTAACATTCACTGGTGAAACCAGTTCCAGGCAAATATTGACTTCCTAATTTAGTATACTAGACATTCCATATGAACAAATGCTATGAACCTTAGTTTATCATGAGATAGAAACTGTTAAGAATAGGATATGATTATTTTATTTGTTTCCTTATGTGTTTTGGTTTTCTTATTTGTGTATGGCATATTCCTTTGTATATTCCCTTGTACTCTATATATATATTGCCCTTTGAGCCTCATGAATATATGCATAATATTCATAACAAAAACCACAGAGAGAGGTTAAGCGGCGACTATTTGAAGGACAATTCATGCTTAGAGGAAGGACGCACGGAAGGGAAAGGTTGCAACTCCTCACACACACACACACACACACATATATATATATAGAGAGAAACTTCAACTTAATTCTTTCCTTAATCCCAAATAGAGATAATGACCATATTTTCTAGGAGCCTAGTAACAAGATAACTAATGAAATATTCTTGTGCAACTAACAAATATCAACTAATGCAACTAAGCGATGGCGGACCCAATTAAAATTTATGAGGGGCTAATGAGACTTGCTTACCGGTTCTTGAGAGCAGAGTTGTCGGCCTATAGTAGCATTGTCTAAGTAATATATGTCTAGGAACAATGGTGGTACAAAAATGCCGTCACGGTTCATCGTCCGATGATATAGCGGTGTGGTTGTAGAAGAGTAGAGAAGGATTGCACAGACACCACACAACTAAAGGGTGGGTGGCTTTGTATATATATGACCCGATGTAGGCATACAAAGAAAGTATATACAAGGAAGATGCATACAAGGTAAACACATACAAGGAAAGTATATACAAGTAAAGATAAAAAAAGAAAAAGAAAAAAAGAAAAAAAAGAAAAAGTGTCATCCTTTTGAGGCACCATTTAGTTCCTCATTGCCCGTGATCTTGATAGTCTCAATTATCGGGATTGTATTATATAGTTATGTATTTACCCTGTTGTGTGAAGGATTTTCTGTATATATACCATACCTGTACGTGTATATGTATTAGTCCATTGGCCTCATGATGAATATTAAGGAGATAGAATCCATATTAGGAGATAGAGTTCGTATTCTATTCCATATATACCTTATCTCTATATGGCATATTCTCTGTACTCCTCTATATATATGGCCCCTTAGGCCTCATATCAATACACACAATATTTGTCACATGGTATCGAGCTTATGTTGTATACCTAGCCTCTATTGCTCTTCATTGCTACTACTACACAGGAGGATCAATCTCCACTCCAGGCGGTGACTTTCGCCGTCTGTTCAAGGCGGCTTCCTTCATCCACCGCAAGAGCTAGCGAGTGGGAGAAGAAGATGAAGGAGGTGCTCGATCCCCAACTCGGCGACTTCCTCTCCATGCTCGTCCTCCCGCACATGCTTCCTCTTGATTGCGCGCGCGCATACATCACGCCACTGGAGAAGTCGCCGTTGGAGAAGTGCGCTGTCGCGGCCGCTGCTGCGGCCGTTGAGAAGCTTCAGGGAAGCGCCTCTGCCTCGCCCTCGCCTCGTCAGATCCGGGTGCTCCGATCCGTCGGTCGCCGGTGGGTTCGTCTCGGCGCTGAGAAGCGCCTCGCCTCGCCTCGCCTCGTCAGATCCGGCGCCTCCGCCTCGCCTCTCCGCCTGGCTCATCCTCATCACGCCGACTCCACCGAAGGCGCGTTCGCCCGTCGCGAATCCTTCGAATCTTCATCGTCGCCGTTCCTCCGCTCAGATCTCGTCAGATCCGTCCGAATCTCCACCACCCGGCTGTCCTCATCACGCCGACTCCACTGAAGGCGGTTGCTTCGCCACCGCCTAAGGGTCGCCTCGTCCGATCCGCCTAGGGCCAGCCCTCCGCCGCTCGTCGCCTCGTCCGCCCGGGGCCGCCATCTACCTCGCCTCGTCGCCCGGGTCCTCGGCTTCGCTCTCTTCCTCCCGCACCGGCTCGTCACGTGGGAGATGCTGCTCTTCGTCATGATATGGCCGGATCGGGCCTGGCTCGGCCGTGCCGCCGGCCACCTTCGTCAGATCCGCCGCCGCCACCCTTGGAGCCCCCGTCGCTCCTCATCACCGTCATGGCGAAGGAGGGAGTCACCAAGACTGCAGTTCTCACAATCACCGCCTCCCGCCTTGGTTTCCTCCGCGGGATGGTGCGACGAGCCGCCCATCGCGGCTCGCCGGTGCCGCTTCGGCCGTCGGCCATCATCCGTCTTTTAATTGCCGTCGCGATCTACCGCCGTCGCCCATCACCGCTGTCGCGTCCACGATCCCTTCGCGTTTGTCCGCCGTTGCGGATCCCATCACCGCCGTCCGCCCGTCGTGGATCCCTTCGCCATCGTCCGGCCGTCGCGGATTCTTCCTCGTCAGATCTAAAACCCCGGCCACGTGGATCCCGTCACCGCCGTCTGCCCGTCGCGGATCCCTTCGCCGTCGTCCGCCCGTCATGGATTCTTCCTCGTCGAATCTGAAACCACCTCTGCGACCACCCGTCGTGGCTCTTCCTCGTCGATCTTAGCGCTTCGGTTTTGCTCGGTATTTTCTTTGCTCGATATTTCGAGTCTTTTAGGATTTTAAGTCTTAGTTTACATACACCTAAGTATTCGGATTTTGTTTACTATTTTAGTATCAACTCTTTTCAAATGCAATGCTATTGCATACGCTTTGTATTTGAAGAGGGGTGTTACGGAGATAGAATCCATATTAGGAGATAGAGTCCGTATTCTATTCCATATATGTCTTATCTCTATATGGCATATTCTCCTGTACTCCTCTATATATATGGCCCCTTAGATGTCATATCAATACATACAATATTCGTCACAATGAATACAAGCGCTATTCATAACAGTATTTACTAGACTCAGCCATAGAAAGCAATAAAATTTAAGAAAGCATTAATAAAGTTGAGTAAGAATGGTAGCTGCACCTCCTTCAAACATTGTCAGTTATAGAGTACACATACAGGTCAAGCATGTGCTAATTAGCACCAATTTGTACTACTATGAGTACTATCGCGTATGGCAAACTCTTCCTGATAAATTGGAGAGGGCCTACTCCCTTCACTGCTTATAGAAGACAAGGAAAAAAACAGATTGAGCATTATAGAGTGAAGGCACTCTGTGGTTGGAGGTAGGGGGCGCTGGCCCCCCTTAGCCCTCCTGTTCGGTCCGCCACTGCAACTAAGAAGTAAGAAGCTAACAATTAAATCTACTGCTGCTGCACCTAATTTGCTGCTACTGTAATGTGTGGGTACTGTTTGCGTTGCAGTGCAATGAGTGACCACTGACCAGTGTTGGAATTAATGCGGTTTTAGCAGAATAATTCCAAATTTAATTATAAACTACAATTCCAGAAATAAATAAATGACATGAGCACTAATACAATGTTTGCAATTACATAATCCTTTCTCAAGTCATCTAACAGTGAAATCATACTCAACATGTTAAAGAGAAGAAAATAAACAATTAGCATAATGCTCAAATTGTTATAATTTATTTGCTCTCAAATGTTGGACTGTTCTTGTAATAGAACAAGGCCTCCCATACAATAGTCTAATTGGATCAACAATCAGAGTGATATTTTCTAAATATTCTGCTACAGTGTTATTAAGTCTCGACTAGTAGTCCAATAGGCTGGCAGCGCTCAACTGAAGCCACCAACTCGACTAGCTAAGCAAGTCGAGCGACTTGCTGTCGACTTGGATCGACTAGTTGCCAGCTGGGAGAGACAAGTCGGAGACTATGAAAAGCACGGGAGAAGGCATACTTGTTTTGGCTGTTTTGGGTTTTGGCTTGAGTCAGATGAAGGACAATAAGTCACCAAGGTAGGGACAACTTGAGTCCTCCAATCCAAGCACAGAGGCGGCCAGGAACTGCATGTGCAGCAGCGGCCGATGGTAGCATCCACCTCGTCTCTTGCGGACTCTACCTCGCCACTGTCGCCCCCAACCGGATCCACCTCACCGCCATCGCCCCTAGCCGGATCCAGCTCCCTTGCAACTAGGTTTGCTTCCCATCCCTCTCTTATTTTCTCTTAATTGCTGAATGCTCCTTCCCTGCCCTTCTGCCCCTCCATGCCTTGGTGAACCTTGGCAAGTAGTAGTAGCAGAGTAGCAGATGTGGTGGTAGCAGCTGATCTGTTCTATTGTAGTAGATGAGTAGAAGACTAGAACTAGAAGTGAACTAGTAGACTAGAAGTTGCAGCAAGTATCATTGTTTAACAATCAATATGTCTATTGATTCCATTCATTCTTGATTTGCATAGACATCATGTCTGACCAAGTTCCGGCAACCGAGAGCAGGGAGCAGTATGATCCATCAAAGGATCATAAGTAGAAGGCCATGGTTATCAAGTCGACAAGTCGACACTACCTTCCTAAGGACCGACTAGTCGACGACTAGTCGACAGGTATTATTTGTACCGTTTATATAAATATGTATATATAGAGAAAGATTTTATTGCAGTTTCAGAAATTATGAGGGCTAAAATACAAAATCAGTTCCGTATAAATTAACCCCACCAGCGCCTCCGCTCGCACTCTGCCTGCCGCCGCTCGCTCGCTCAGCGCCTCGCCCTGCCTCGCGAAACTCCGATCCCCGCCGCCCCCTTCCTCCCCGTCGCCCGCGCCTCCTCCTCCCACCCCCCGCGCCCTCCTGCGAGGCGGATCCGCGCGGGCCACTCCCTCCCCTGCGTTCCTCCTCCCGCCCCTCCTCCCAGCGCCCTCCTCCTCCTCCCGCCCCTCCCCCCGCCCCTACTCTTCCCCGGCGGAGACCGGGCCGGCGGCAGCGGATCACGTGGTGGCGGCGAGATCCGCATGGCGGCGGCGGAAGCGATGGATCCGGCAATGGCGGCGAGCGGAGACGGTGGATCCGGCGGCGAGGCGGTAGATCTCGTGGTGGCGGCGCGGATCCGGCGGCGGCGGCGCAAGTCGAGTCGGCCGCTCGATCGTTCGCATGCCACCGACTTGTCGCCTAGTCGGCGACTAGGCGGCGACTTGATAACCATGTAGAAGGCAACTAAGTCCAAAGACCTAGCATGGCAATCTTGCTTTTGGCGGACTTGAGTAAAGAGGATGTCGTCAATGTATTCTTTGTGGCAGAGGATGCATCAGAGTGAGGAGCATGAAAACAACACCTTTCAGGGGAGTTTGGAGAAGTGGAGAAATGCCATAATACAACCACAACTATCATGAAGAAGATGCAAGACTATTTGAAGAAGAATGCAAGAAACAAACTCACCAAGCTTAATGATGAAGAAGCTAAAGACGGAGGAAGTGATTCTAATGGTGCCGATGAAGAGGAGCAACCACAAGCAAAAGCTCGAGCTGCACAATCAAGAAAAGCCTCCCCTGACCAACCAAGTTCTGGGACAGCTCTTAAAAGGAAGCTATCGCTTTTGTTGCATAACAAAGAGTTAGAACCTCAACCGAAGACCTCTAAATCAATTGCTTCTATGCTTCGGAAGCCACCTGAAGATGTTCGTGATAGACATGCTAGAGGGGGGCTTTCTCAAACTACATTGTCAAGGAGAACCAAGAAAAGGAGATGGTCAATATGCATGTTGTTGATTTTTCTATTGAGTGTGGCATACCATTCAACGTTGCCAACTCAACGACATGGGAGATTATGCTTGAGTCTGTGGGGCAATATGGTCCTGGGTATAGGTCACCAACTTTTCATAACTTGAGACTGCCATTGCTTGAGAAGTCTAAGAACATAGATAAGTTGAGAGAGAAGCATGAGTTGGCTTGGGCTGAATACAGTTGCACACATGTCTAATTGGTGGACTGTTAGGAGGGGAAGACACTTGATGAATTTCCCTGTGAACAATCTAGAGGGCACTTTCTTTTTGGATATTGTTAAGGCATCAAATGTGTCAGACAGTTGTTAGCAAGGTTGCTTGAGAAAAAAAATGAAATTGGAAAGGATTATGTTTTTCAGATTGTCATGGATAATAGGGCTAACTTCACGGCAGCTGGCAAAATTCTAATGCAGAAGATTCCTACCTTATTTTGAACCCCTTGTGCTTTCCACTGTTTGAACCTTATGTTGGAGGGCATTGGGAAGCTTCCAGATTTCCAGTGTTCAAGAAGTGCATTGCAAATACGAGGCAGTGACCACGTTTATTTACCGGCATGGGAGGCTTCTTGATGCAATGAGGGAAAGGGCAGGAGAGGATCTTGTGAGACCAGCGGCTATTCCATTTGCTATATCATTCCTTACTTTGTAGAGTTTGTTTAAGCACAAGCAAGCTTTGAAGTGTCTCTTTGTTAGTGATGATTGGAATAGGTCCAAATTAGCAAGCGCAGATACCAAGAAAAAGGCGGTAGAAATTATACTTTCTACTTAATTTTGAAATGCAGTGCAAGATTGCATTAGAGCATCACAACCTCTTCTTATTATGTTGAGGATGTCGACGGTGATGAGAGGCGAGCAATGGCAAGAGGTTGCTGCAGCCATGGATTCTGATAGGAAGAAGATCTTTCGAAAACAGGGGAAAATTACTACAGAAGGTGAACAAAATTATTGACAAGAGGTGGAAAGGCCAAATGGAGCAGAAGTTATATGGTCAGTATTGTTCTTGAATGCAAATAGGTTGTATGAATTGCATAAAATAGATAAAGAGAAGTTGATAGTCTGAAGTCAATGTTCAATGACGTAAACACACATCCAAACACAACAAGGCTTGAAACTTAAGTTATTGTTCACAAGACTACGTACGGCTGACCCCAAATCCAGCCAAATTGCGGCGAAACTTTTGTCAATATGAACCACAAGACTACCATGAGGACGCATCGGGACATAAAAAAATGTCAATCTGAACTAGGCATTGGCAAATCCGAAGCATAAAATTGATTAACAAACAAACAAGGCGAGGAGAATTGGCAATTGCGTACCAGAGGAAGAAGTGGACGCCGATCTTGATGGCGAGGGAGTGGTCGTAGACGCCGAGGCACTCGAGCAGCGCGAGCTTGCGGAGCTCGGCGCCGGGCCCGGGCTCCGTGAGCCACCCGCGGAACACGCCCCGCCGTGCCAGGTACCCGACCCGCCGCATCGTGGCCTCTCGCTGCCCTTCCTTGCCATCGTTGTAGTCCGGCGACACGAACACCTTCCCGCCGCCACCGCGGCGCCGGGGGCAGAAGAGCGGGCTCTCCTCCATCGCGCCGAACACCCAGTCACGCTCCCTGAGGTGGTGCCCGTCGAGGAGCGCGCGGAGCTCCATCGCGGAGAACGCCGGCGGAGGCTCGATCGACTCCGGCGGCGCGTAGCTCAGGCACGGGGAGGCCTCGAGGGCGAGGGCGAGGGCGAGGGCGCCCGGTGGGAGAGCCGCGAGGTGGCGGGCGATGGTGGCGGAGCGGCGGGCTGCGGCGGAGTGAGAGGGGTCCATCAGGGCTAGGGTTTGGACTGGGAAGCGGGCGTGCTTGGGATTGGGAAGGGAGCAGCAGATCAGAGCAGGGAGGGGAAGGATAAGGTTGCAAGACAAACAATTTTTTATCTTTACTATCTTTACTATTTAAAAAGAATGAGTTGGTGGTTGTTATCACACCTATTATTTTCAGTAATTCGATCGATTATAAATAAAAATCTGGACCGTCCCACCCCGCGCCTCCCCTCGCTCCCCGCCTCCACCCGCCTCCCTCGCTCTCCCACACGCCCCACCCGTCGCCGCCTCCCCTCGCTCCCATCCTCCTCTCCCTGCCACCCCCCCCGTCGCGCGCGCCCCTTGCTCCCCGTCCTCCCTCTCCCCTCGCCTCCGCACGGCCGCCTCCCCACTTGCGCACCGGCTTCTGGCGGCCTCATACCGCCCCAAATCAGATTGCCCCGCAACCAAAGCTCCACTCCCACGCCTTTCTCCTCCCCAATCCACCCCTCCGATCCTCCGAACCTTCTCCCGCGACGCCACCGACCGTAGCCTCGCTCCCCGCGCCTCCTTTGGCCGAATCTAGGGTTTCCGCCGCGGATCACGCGCGAAGGTGCTCCGTCTTTGCGTGCACAGGTCGCGCCGCCGGAGGAAGGGGCCGCCATCTGCGAGTGCGCGGAGGTGAGTGCGGCGGCGCTTCACCAATGCTAGGTAGGTGGCCACGCCGGCGGCGCGGGCTCGGCCGATGGATCGATCCGCCACCGCGCGAGAGGCGGACCGGTTGGGTGGGGTTGGTGGCGCACGCAGAGCAGTGCTTCCTCGGAGTGCGGCGGCGGAGAAGGAGCGTGCTCTCCAAGGTCTACGAGGAGAGCGCGTGATGGGGTATGGTGGATTGGACCGATTCTTCGCTGCTGCTGTTTACGTGATTATTTTTGAAATGGAAGTGATTGGTGATGGTGGCGGTGGACTCGGATACTCATTGGAGCGGATGTTTGCGGTTGTAGCGCGGTGGACCTCTATGAGGATTTTGTGCCATGGTGCGTGATCGAGGATTATTAGGCGATATGACAATGGTTCTTTTGATCTTGAGCTCGAAATTGGATTCAAGTTCCTTGTCAAAAGCTATGTGTCTCATGTGGAGATGGAGAAGCGAAGTATATCAAGGTGATAACTGTATAATGGACTTTCATCACGCTAATGGGTTGTAATGTAGTATGAAGACTTGAAGACACAAAACTCAATTGGAATTAGAACACTGGTTCTAAAAAACTAGAATAAGAAAACTAACATGGACAAAATATTTCGAGGCATTTGTATTTGAGTTTCATCACATATGCGATTGCTATTTGTTTTCGTGTTGTAGTTGCAAAACCACCACCATGATTAAGTTTATTTGTCATCTTGAGCCACAGAAATTATTGTCACCTGTCAAATGGATATACTATTACAAGGAAGTACTATTGTCACTTGTTAGGAATTTGTTCCTTGCTTCCTTGAATGGTTGATTGTTACATCTATTTGAACATAGTACTTCAAACTCGTTCTCTATTGGTCGGCATAATTTGTTTGCTAAGCTATACCTAAGGTTAGTTACATATTTTTATTGAAATATGTATGAATTTTTCAAGTCAGAATATTTGATGGCATAGTGTGAATGTATGTGTGTATCGTGGGTGGGTTTCTTTGATGAGGAGGAAAACTTTGCCTGAGAACTCGGAGTTTGCAACTAATTTTGAGGTAATGGCTTGTAATTTAAATTACTCTTGGATAGTGAAGAACATCCAGATTTATACTAATTGTCAATCTAGGATGAAGTTTTTCCTTGGATAATCTGCTCATGATGGCATGCACCTTTTCGGCTAGGATAGTTGTTATTTTGTTAGAGCAATTGCATGTTGCAGAACCAATTTTCCCATCCATTTGGGTTATTCCCTAGAGGAATATCTAATTGTTTTATAACCAGTAGCACAGAAGATAAATAGTGGGGGTGCTCCCACTCATGCTTCAGTTCTAAATATTGAATGTTGGTGCATATCTTAAAGAGGAACACAATTTTTTTCTTTAACAAGGATACTTTTTTTGTATAGATCTATGGATGATTGCTTGAAATGTAGTTGTGGTGTAATTGTGTATAGGTGTTCAAAATATGAATTTTTCATATCTGTATCATCTTCCTAGAGTTTTTTTTGCAATTTTTTATCGTATTTGTGGGTACTAATTGCAGAGAGTAGTTTCCTTTAGCATTCCGCTTTAGTGCAGTTGGATTTAAGCATACACACGATGGTCTTGATGCTTGCCTTTTTTTTACCACGGCAGCTGACTCATTTCACATGGCTTATGTGTTACAGAATGGCATTATGGACCTCAAATATCATGCTTCACTAATATAATACTTGATTTATTTACGAGTATGAACATGTATGTTTTGTTTGATACATGATGACGCAAGATAAAGTTGATATTTATTATTCAGTTTGAGATCATATTTGATAGTATGTATCACTTTTATTTGGTTTTCGTTGCAACGCACGGGCACCTTACTAGTATTAACAGAAAGGGAACGACTTTCACAGCGGTGCAGGAGTTGACTTTCCCTACGGTTCCGTGCATCCGCGGACACATCCGATAGGATGCAAATTTAGTATATATTTTTTTATCTAATTAATAAAATATCTTTTATTTGTATTTATATTTGAATTTATATAAAAAATATAGATATGAATATAGTAAAGACTTTCCCATCTGAATTATTCGTATTAGAATTTGATGGAGCAATATAGATATTTTATTACAATATTCATAATTAGTTTGACAAGTTTTTCAATTTAATGTGAGCTCATTTCCTTTAGGTGAAATAAATAAATTTGAGTGGTTAAGTGTGATTGCATGAGGATAAAATAATGTTAATATCTTCATATTACAAAAGCTACGATGATATCCAGATTCGACCTAATTGAGTAGAGATTCGATTTGAATTCATATTCATTGTAGCATTCGATTTTAATTCATTTAAAAAATATGAATATAGTTTCATCACTATTCGATTCGTATTTGGTCCTTTAGCACTTGTATCTATGAGTGCTGACTTTTGAATCTTTTTGCAAGGTGGTGGTTGAGCTACAATGACAATTCAATTCTATATATCGTGTTCTCAATACAACACTTCTCAAACTCTGCTTGCTCTCTTCCTTTATTGCCCAAGCAATCTCCTCCCGTCCCATGTAGATATAACCCTCATACCCTACTAAACTCATGCCGACAAGTGGCTTACTAGCGGCGAGAGGGAGGGGTGTAGGATGAAGGATAACCTATTAGAGGGAGGTGAATAGGATGTTATAAAATTTTTGCCTTTTTATAAACAATTAAATGAAATCACTAAAAGAGATAAGAAATATATGAGAATTGCAAAGATATAAATGAAATCACTAAAAGAGATAAGAAATAACCACAATTGAATACGCAATGTTTTTTCTGTGGTATCGAAGACTTGTCGGTCTTCACTAATCCACGTTGAGGATAGCCCAAACCACTCATAATTTGCTCGTACTTCTTCATAAGCTTCTTGAAGAAGTCACCTAACGATCAACCTTCAAGCCGTCTAGGTGCCGGCAAGCACCAAGAGTAATAGATCATGCTTCGCTTGACGGCGCTCAAGTGCAAAGAATCAATCTAAGAAATGAATGCACTTGAAAAATGCTCTCAACACCTCAAATGAATGCACAAAAGAGAAAGAGGTGTAGAATGAATGCTCTTGACACAAATGTGTTCAATACTTGCTCAGCATATTGTCATTGGGCTGGTGGAGGGGTATTTATACCTTCACCAACTAAAACTAGCCGTTACAAAAATTTATTCTGAAAATTCAGGGAAATCGGAACTACCGACGTTATAAGTGCGAAACTACCGCACTTCACTGTAGCACACATTAACGGCTATATCAGAGTGTCAGAACTAACCGTTTGAAAAACAATGTGGAACTACCGCCGTTATAAGTGCGGTACTACCACAATGTGGTAGTTCCGCATATCGGCGTGGTACTACCGCACCGCGGTTATTTCGCCGTGTTTTGTCCGGTACTTCCGATTTCTACCAATTTAAGTTTTTTGGGGGGTACTTTCTAGAAAAAAAATGTACCGTTGTAATATCCTGGTACTTCCGAATATCGGTAGTTCCGCAGGTTGGTGCGGTATTACCGCACTGCGGTAGTTCCGTCGTAAAAAAATCCGGTACTACCGATTTCGATGAGTCCAAGTCCCCAGCAGGGGTGCTCTCTGGAAAAAACATACCACTGAAAATCCAGTACTACCGTGGTCCGGTAGTTCCGCAATTGACATGGCGGTACTACCGCACCCTGGTAGTTCCGTTGTTAGCACGGCGGTATTTCCAATTTTTCTGAGAAAGCACAGTTTGTTTTCAAACTTATTTTCATGTACATGCATGATCCTAAATTGATCCAATTTACAGAAGAACATGTTATCAAACTACTTTCAATGATCTCTCTTAATAGTACAGCGACTATCTTATAATCCGGTCTTCCACCTTTTCTACTAAGTCTGGTGAAAATAAAAAGAGAGTATTATATTTCATGTATCTTGTTCTTGATTTTATCTTGAAGTCCTTTTCATCCTTTCACATGCAACTTGCTTTCAACAAACACGAACTCATGAGACTTGGCCTATTCAATTCTCAACAAATCCGTTAGCCCCATATTCATAAATTGTCATTAATTAACAAAACCCAATTTTTAGAGGTCTAGATGCTTTGAGGGGGTCCTTCCTAGGTGGTCCAAATCGTTGTCGTAGATCCTTGACACCCTCACTCTCAATTTCTACATGCTCTATAGAGCCATGTAGATCCCTACTTGCCTCCTATCATTGTGGATCCTAGCATCTCCAGCGTGGAGGCCCATTGCCTTAGGTGTTATTTTGAAGGACTTGTGTAACATTCCATTTTTGGGAGCCTTGGAAATTTCTTGAATAAAATTCAAATTTGAATTTTCAAATCGAAGTTCAAACTTAAACTCAATTCGACATTTCAGATAAATCCAAACCCAATCATCAGTTGGGCCAAGCCCAACCCATCACTCCCTCCCTAGCACAATTGGCTATCGACCTGGCTTACGTCAGCCTGTGCACCCCTCTCCTCGCTGTGCGCGCTTTGTACCAGCGCCGCTCGTGCCATGCACATCCTCAGCCCGTTCCCATTGTGCATACGTCAACACCACCAGTATTGTGCAACCACAGTGCACCGCCGCTCGCCCCTGTGCACCTTCGTGTTAGCCTAGCCTTGCGCCAACCCCGCCTCGCCCGAACCCCTCTCCTTTCCTCTTTACACCACATCACGTCCACACCTGTCGCTCCCGCGTCGTGTCTACACCGCATCACCTGCCCAAGATCTCCGGTGGATGCTACCTTTGTGCATTTCCTCTGCCTTAACTCTCCTCGTGCATGCCCTACCCCTCGCGCTAGCTTCGCCCCCTTGCCTTGTGCTCGTGCTGTGCACCAAGTGTCGCCGCCTTTGGCTTCTACCTGCCTTAATTCCACCGCTCCAACAGCTGAAGAATCGGTTATGGCAACTAGAGAGAGTGAATAGGAGTAAATTAATTTTTTCTACTTAATTATTTCTTCTCTTAAACTCTAGTGCTACGAGGAAGGCACTAGGTTCAAGAACACAAAGAATACACTAAGAACAGAATGAACAGGACAAAAATTTCAGAAACTTAGCCACTAAGAAATGTCAAGAACTCAAGATATATTTAACCACATTGATGAAAGTTGAACCATAGCAAGATGAGATCCTTAAAGGTTATGATTCCAAAAAGAATTGCAAAGTAAAGCCCAATGGAGAGACATTTCTTACACCAAGTTCACATTGTACCAAAAACTAAAATTTTAGAAACTTAACCATTAAAAAATCTCAAGAATTGAAGATATACTCAACCAAGATTGATGAAACTTAAAACTCAAACCCTAAATCCTTTATAAAGACTTACTGGTATAGGCATATTTTCACCCCTCTATTTATAACTCTGGGAGCAATCTCAACTCTTGGATCACCTCAAAGGTTAAGATTAACTCACTCTACTCATTCATATCTACTTAGAGTTTAACCAGGTCTTTCTCTTATCTAGAATACCCGTCTAGGCTAGCTACAATTACAACACATCACTTAGCATGTATTACAACACATCAACTGTCGTGTATGGCCTTTACTTTGTCAACCTCCCAATCAGTGTCAACCTCGTACCCGTAGGTGCCATCATTTTCCACTCCACCCTCGTCAATTTCCATGTACAACCCAGATGAATATGGCTTTGAAAGGTGGAGATTTAATAGCAAGAGTAGTACAAAGTACCAACAAGTTTTTACATAATGATGCATATATATATAAATATATATCCTTATATTTCTCAAGTTCTTACCTGATCTTTCATTAGAAATACATGTTATTATTTGAAGAGTTTACAAGTATTTAATGTTTGAAATTGTTCTAACAATTATTCCAAAGGAGCAAAAGCCCCCAGTTGGTTCTTGTAGACTCTTATCCACGAGACTAGCATGAATTCATAATTTTTTAAAAATATTATACAGATTTGTATCACTTTACCTAGAGCTATTTTGAATTCTTGTGGGCACTAGGTCTTTCATATTTCCTTAGATGTGATCACAAATTCAAAATATAGAATGTTCTCTCAACTTTTGTCACTATATATTCATCTGACTACAAAATAGCCATTGGTCAAGCAGGTTTGAATACTTGACACTCTACCGTGCTAATATATACATGTTGGATCTGATGAGGGCATCCCTAACACTTATACATCTCCTCCTATTGGTGGTCATGCACTTACTGAGATGGACACCATAAGTGAAGCTACAAGTAATACAAGTGCAGAAGTACATGTTGGTCCATTGACTAGAGCTAGAGCTAAACTTCTAAATCAACAGGTGCTTTTGTTTCTTAATGACTCTATTATTATTGATGAGAATTGGGTACTACCTCATGCAAGTGTTTTGTGCATTCTCAGGTTTGAACATTGTGAAGCATTTGGAACCGCGAGGGTGGAGAATGAGGCGGAGCCAAAGGGTGGGAGGAGAAGCTCACATGGGTCAAGCAAGAAGAAAAGCCCAGGAATTCAAGCCCAATTCTGTGCCTCCCACAAGGTCAATTGGATTCAAACTCGGATTCAACTCGAATTCAATTCGGATTCGGTTCGGACAGCCTGACAGGCAGTTACTAAAAGGTCATAACTTTCACAAGCGGAGTCCGATTCAGGCGTTCTTGGACTTGTTGGAAAGATAATTTCAAGGGCTACGCAATGGATTTGGCCCCAGCATCAAATTCGACACGGATCAAAAGTTATGACCGAAACAATATGACGGCTGTAAAATCTAGTTTCCTTTTTTAAGAGTTCGTATCTAAAACCATATAGGGTTGAGTTGTAGTAGGTTTGAAGGACTCTATGCACGTCCCAAGAGGCTATATAAGCCCTGTATTGGCATCCTTAGAAGGGGACCAAGTTTTATGCATCAGATTGAAACATAGCTATTGCTTGTTCTTTCAACACGAGTTCATGCGAGGACTTTGAGAGAGAATTAGGCGATCCATTGTTAGTTACGCAACTCAAGGTCAAACCGTCGTTCCATTGGGAATTAGGGACTTGGCGTTAAGCCGCTTGTGGTCGCGCGACGACAACTATCCGGTGTGTTTTGGGCGTTTTCGAAGAGTTGAGGGTTCATGCATGGGCACGAGTGTTCAACTAGCGACATCGTCTACTTCACATCAACTATCCACGGTTCCTCATCGAGAAGATCGGGACCCATCCCGTATCATATGGTATCGATTCTAGGTTTACTCGGTGAGAACTTCTTTACCGTAGTTAGATTTATTTTTCTGTCCTATCTTCCATTAAACCGAAAATTGCAATACCAAAAACCGTAGTTTAATCTGTTTAGTTCTTGTGCGTTTTGTTAAGTTTTCGTCCATTAGAGTTTTGTTTTCGTCTTTGATCCGTATGTTTCCTTCGCGTAGCTTGATCTTTGTGTCCACATAAACCCTACAAAATTGTTGATTGAATTCCTCAATTAGCAACAAAAAGAGTAAATTGCATTTACTTTTGAATCCTAAATTCCTTCTTGTCCACATTGCTCTCAAGAGATCCATCCAAATTCTCTTTGGGGAGAGTTTGAGATAGTATTCACTTCCTTCAAAACCGAAAGTTTGCTGCGGTTTGGCTTGAAAGAAACAAATCACTACTTGTGCCAAACCCTAGTGACCGAAAAGAAAGAATTGCTACTGATTGAGCTTCACTTATATCTTTTCATCAATTGAGACTAGCTTTTGATATTCTTTGTTAGGGCTGTTCTTGAGTATTATTTACACTTGCTGAATTCTTGAATTTGTGCAAAGGGAAGAAAACGATGGTTTGGCCAAAAAAAAAGAAAAGAAAACAAAAGAAGAAAGCTGAAAGTTTCTGCGATTTGATCAAGAAACAGTGAAAATAGAAAGTGTTGGCCAAAACTCGTGAAAAAACCCTAGTTCATATTTTCACTTGTGCACTTATTCTCATAGAGCAATCTTGTGCCCTTACATTCATAACTATTGCAATTGGCTAGCGTCTCTCCTTGTACTTAGTGCAAAACGAGCTAGTTATTCATCTCAATTTCAGATTGCCTCTTTCTAGCTCATTTCCTTTGTTTGCATTAAGTCCCATTTATCGTTGCGTGTGCGTTCATACTTTCGCTTTAACCAATTGGATCAGCACATAGGCAAATACTCTAACTTGGATCATTACTTAGCTTTACAATACCTTGAATATCAGATTGCATAGGTTCTCCACATACCTGTCCAAGCTCCACCTACACTGTTTGTGTACTCCTTGCTCTTGGTTACGCTCATACATTACCGGGTTGAGGTCGTTCGCTATCACAGTGTCGATTCGCTATCCTTGATTCACTTTGGAGCGGTAATCTTACCTTGTTTTCGGGATGCTTAGTTGTAGACATAGAGAGAGCTTTTGTTTTACTAACCCGGATATAACTACGTTTCTTGGTTGTGAGTTGTTTCCATGTCAGTCACGAGGAGGATCCACCTAATCCGGACGCCCGGTTACATGGATCGAGTACACTCGGTTGCGCGAGATGCTTCAAAAACAACTTCATGATGGTGACAATGGCGTGCGCGATGAGCTTGGGAAGTTGGATCGGTGAACAACCTTGGAGAGGAAGTCACACAATTGCGTCCGAGCATGAACAATAACTACGGAGCTGCGTGCCATGTTCACACACCACAATCTACGTGGGGATGCACCACGATGCCACAAGTGTGCACGGTCCTCCGACCATTTTGCACAATGAGGCGAGGTGGAGCGTGCTATTAAATGCGGATGAGGAGCGCGTCAACACCAGCGCGTCGCATGGCGATACCGCCACACATCGGGATGGCGGCGCGGACGCCCTCAAGCATGTGGGCGGCCGAGGCAATGGCGGTCGTGGTGGAGTTATACCACGGGGTGCCCACGGCGGAGGTGTGCCTTGTCCGATGCGGACGAGCTGGAATGATGATTTTCCCATCGGCGACTACGATGAGCGACGGCGCCATCACCGCAACAACGTGCAGCGTCCTCGCCACGATGACGCCGAGGATCTTGTTGCTAAGCCCAAATTTACTCTTCCTATATTTTCGGTGGTACGGATGTGGAACAATACCTCACTTGGGAGCTGAAAGTTGATAAGTTGTTTGGATGAACAACTACTCCAATGAGAAAAAGTCGTTGCTTGCATCCAATGGCTTGGATGATTACGCCACACATTGGTGGAAGCGGTTCATCCGTAGCGCATGGAGCGCCATGAGTTGCCAATTATAACACGGGAGCAAATGAAGCGGCATTTGCGGGCACGCTTTGTACCGCGCCACTACAAGCGCTCACTCTTTGAGAAGTTGATGAGGTGCGACAAGGTATGAAATCAATTGATGAATATCATAAGGAAATGGAGACTATCATGATACATGCGGATGTTCGAGAATGAAGAACAAACCATGGCAAGATTTCTAGCGGCATGAATCATCTTTGTCAAGCGCATTGTCAATCACCATCCATATAATGATATGATTGAGTTGCTGCACCAAGCACGCCGGCCGGCGACAAGTGATTGAAGACGCCGGTTATTGCCGGTCACGTTAAATCACCGATCGGGACAAACATATAACAACGACCAACCAAACAAGAGCACTTCGCCGCAAGCAATTCGGCAATGCGCGATTCCGCAAGTAAGAAGTGGAGAGTACACCATCACGGTCGTCGACCTATGGCGCCGCGGCTAGTGTGACCTCGTCTATGGGGTCGACGGGGCGTTCACGTGACATTATTTGCCACAAGTGCAAGGGCGTTGGCCATTTTCGAAGGGATGCCCAAATGTCGAACTATGCTTGTCACGAGAGGATGGCGGTTATGTTTGACTAGTGATGATGAGTCGCGATGCATGAGCGGTCTTGCACACCGATGACATAGAACAATGTGAGTGTGATCACGAGTTCCCTACCACCGAGCGATACTCCATTGTTTGCACGCCCAAGGTGCTTAGTGTCATGCCATCACCATCACTCGAACAATGGTGCAATTTGTTTGGACTTGGGCCAAGCTTGATATGGGTAAGGTATGCAAAGTGATCATTGATGGCGCGATTGTCACAATCTGGCTAGCAAGGATATGTGTCACAAGTTGGGTTTGAAGTATTTGCTACATTCGCGTCCTTATCATGTGCAATGGCTGAGCGACAAGGAGGAAGTGAAGGTGAACTATATGGTGCGTGTGACATTTGCTATTGGGAAGTACACCGATACTGTGGACTGCGATGTTGTGCCTATGACGGTGTGTCACTTGCTCTTGGGACGGCCATGGCAATATGACCGTTCCGCTCTTCATGATGGGCGTACAAATCGCTACACATTTTGATGGAACAATATGGATATCATCTTGAAGCCGCTTACACCGCAACAGATTGTCAATTCCTCCATGCCGAAAATTGAGATGTATGTTGAGAGTGCACAAGCGCGAGAGAACCATCGAGTGGTAACAAGAAACAAGAGGAGCAAAGAATTTAGTGATGTTAGCCACCAAATCGAGATGAGGATTTGCGCGGATCCTAATTTGGTGCGTTGTCTTTCATTGTACAAAGATGCATTGCTTTCGACTAATGACTTAACTTCTCTTCCTAGTGGTGTTGTTTACATTTCACGAGATTTCAATGACGTCTTTCGGAAGAAGTACACAGGCTCCCACCACTTCGGGGATAGAACATAAGATCGACTTGATTCGGAGCGTCACGCCAAACCGACCACCGCATCGCACCAATCCAGAAACAAAGGAAATTCAGAAACAAGTACAAGAGCTTCTCTCCAAAGGGTATGTACTGAAAGCTTAAGCCCTTGTCTTGTTCTGTTATTTTAGTTCCTAAGAAAGATGGTTCATGGCGTATGTGCGTAGATTGTCGAGCGATTAATAATATCACAATTCGATATCGTCATCCTATACCTCGCTTAGATGATATGCTAGGCGAATTGAGTGGTGTGTTATTTTCTCTAAGATAGATTTGCTTGATGGTTACCATCAAATCAGAATGCATGAAGGGGATGAGTGGAAAACAGCCTTTAAAACGAAATTTGGGTTGTGAGTGGTTAGTCATGCCTTTTGGTTTAACTAATGCACCTAGTACATTCATGCGCTTAATGAATCATGTTTTAAGGCATTTCATTGGTAAATTTGTGGTTGTGTATTTTGATGATATTCGATTCTGATCAGACTGAATCTGAACACATAGACCATCTTAGACAAGTTCTACAAGTTTTGCGTGAGAATAAGTTATTTGGTAACTTAGAGAAGTGTACTTTTACAAAGATCGTGTCATCTTTTTGGGCTATATTGTTTACGCACAGGAGTTGAAGTAGATGAGTCTAAAATTGAAGCTATTAAAAATTGGCCTACTCCTATGAGCGTTAGTCAAATTAGGAGTTTTCATGGTCTTCTTGGTTTTTATCGGCGTTTCGTGAAGGATTTTAGCACCATCGCTGCCCCTTTGAATGAACTTACTAAAAGGGTGTTGAATTTGTGTGGGGTAGCGCAAGAAAATGCTTTTTCGAACTTAAGAGGCGCTTGAGTGAAGCACCGTTGCTTGTTTTACCCGATTTCACTAAAAATTTTGAAATTGAGTGTGATGCTAGTGGATTGGGTATTGGTGGTGTTTTAATGCAAGAGGGTAGACCGGTCGCTTATTTTAGTGAGAAACTGAATGGTGCTCAATTGAATTATCCGGTCTATGACAAAGAGCTTTATGCGTTAGTGCGCACGTTAGAAACTTGGCAACACTATTTATGGCCTAAAGAGTTTATTATTCATTCGGATCACGAGGCTTTGAAGTATTTAAAAGGCCAAGCAAATCTGAACCGTAGACATGCCAAATGGGTCGAATTCATTGAGTCGTTTCCTTACATTGTGAAATATAAGAAGGAAAGGAAAATGTGGTAGCCGATGCTCTTTCTAGGAAAAGTGTGCTTTTAACTCACTTAGGAGTGCACGTCCACTGGTTTAGCGAGTTTGCGTGAGTTATATGCTTATGACCATGAATTTTCTGTCCCTTATGCACATTGCAAAGAGGGAAAAGGCTGGGATAAATTTCACATCCATGATGGGTTTTGTTTCGCACTAACAAATTATGTGTTCGAGAATCCTCCGTGCGTTTGCTATTCTGCGGGAATCACATGCGGGTGGATTGATGGGACATTTTGGCCGTGAGAAGGCGTTGTTTATCTTTGGCGATCACTTTTATTGGCCTAAGATGAGGCGAGATGTGGAGAGGTATGTGCAACGATGCATTACTTGCCACAAAGCAAAATCGACGATGCATCCACACGGTTTGTATACCCCTTTACCTGCTCCCAATGCCCCATGGGAGGATATTAGTATGGATTTTGTTTTAGGACTGCCTAGAACTAAGAGGACGCGATTCTGTTTTTGTCGTTGTGGATCGTTTTTGAAGATGGCACACTTTATTCCGTGCCACAGAGCGACAATGCGTCGCATATTGCGACTTGTTTTTCGGGAGATTGTGAGGCTACATGGCGTGCCGCGTACTATTGTATCGGATCGCGACGTGAAGTTCATGAGCTACGGAAGACACTTTGGGTAAAGCGGGACGAAGTTGTTATTGGCACAACTTGTCATCCCCAAGCGATGGTCAAGCAGAGGTGGTGAACCGCACACTTTCGATGCTACTCCGGACCATGATCAAGAAGAATGCGCGAGTGGGAGGATTGTTTGCCGCGTGGAATTCGCTTATAATCGGGCGTGCATTCCACTACGCAGATGTGTCCATTTGAGGTAGTTTATGGTTTCAAGCCCTTTACACGCTTGATTTGTTGCCACTTCGATCAACAACATACTCATATGGGGCGCCCAAGCGAGTGAATATGTGAAGAAGTTGCATCTCAAGACAAAAGAAGTGATAGAGCGCAAGGTCAAGTATTATACTGACAAGGCGAACAAGAAAAGGAAGCAGATGGTTTTTCAACCAGGTGATTTGGTTTGGGTACATTACCGTAAGGATCGTTTTCGCACCGTCGCAAGTCTAAGTTACTACCGCGTGGTGATGGGCCTTTCAAGGTACTTGCGAAAATCAATGACAATGCCTACAAGATAGAGCTTCCCGGCGATGACTATGGCGTGAGCTCTACGTTCAATGTCGCTGATTTATCACCTTTCTTTGGTGGTGACGATCCAGCGTCGAGGACGACGCCTTTTCAAGAGGGGAGGATGATGAGGGCATCCCTAACACTTATACATCTCCTCCTATTGGTGGTCATGCACTTACTTGAGATGGACACCATAAGTGAAGCTACAAGTAATACAAGTGCAGAAGTACATGTTGGTCCATTGACTAGAGCCGAGCTAAACTTCTAAATCAACAGTGCTTTTGTTTCTTAATGACTCTATTATTATTGATGAGAATTGGGTACTACCTCATGCAAGTGTTTTGTGCATTCTCAGGTTTGAACATTGTGAAGCATTTGGAACCGCGAGGGTGGAGAATGAGGCCGGAGCCAAAGGGTGGGAGGAGAAGCTCACATGGGTCAAGCAAGAAGAGAAAAGCCCAGGAATTCAAGCCCAATTCGTGCCTCCCACAAGGTCAATTGGATTCAAACTCGGATTCAACTCAGAATTCAATTCGGATTCGGTTCGGACAGCCTGACAGGCAGTTACTAAAAAGGTCATAACTTTCACAAACGGAGTCCGATTCAGGCGTTCTTGGACTTGTTGGAAAGATAATTTCAAGGGCTACGCAATGGATTTGGCCCCAGCATCAAATTCGACACGGATCAAAAGTTATGACCGAAACAATATGACGGCTGTAAAATCTAGTTTCCTTTTTTAAGAGTTCGTATCTAAAACCATATAGGGTTGACTGTAGTAGGTTTGGAGGACTCTATGCATGTCCCAAGAGGCTATATAAGCCCTGTATTGGCATCCTTAGAAGGGGACCAAGTTTTATGCATCAGATTGAAACATAGCTATTGCTTGTTCTTTCAACACCAGAGTTCATGCGAGGACTTTGAGAGAGAATTAGGCGATCCATTGTTCGTTCTGCAACTCAAGGTCAAGCCGTCGTTCCATTGGGAATTGGGGACTTGGCGTTCGCCGTAAACGTGGTCGCGCGACGACAACTATCCGGTGTGTTTTGGGCGTTTTCCGAAGAGTTGAGGGTTCGTGCATAGGCACGAGTGTTCAGCTAGCGACATCGTCTACTTCACATCAACTATCCACGGTTCCTCACTGAGAAGATCGGGACCCATCCCCGTATCAGGATCCCTTAGAAATGGTTATCTGCATATGCAAATGGACAAATCCACATAAATGAAAAACCATCAGAGACCTCAAAAGCTCATGCATCCTCATCGGCAAGTGCCCCTCTTTGTGGGCTTGCAGCCATCAATGCAACCACCATGGACATCCTTAATGCATCCTCTCTCTCTCATTGATCTTGATGCAATAGTGGTTGTCCACCTTGTGTTGTCTTACCTGCGCCCACCTCCTGTGTCCTCTAGTGCCATGGCCACCGAGTGCTCCTCACTGGTGTTCCCACTGATAGGGCAGAGCCACTGGGGGAGGGGCTTCATCAGGCTCTAGGATACCCTCAGGTGGTCGGAGCCCCCACCCCTCGAAGTCGGGCAGCAGCGGTGCTGAACCTGACACTCCTATCTCCTCCCCTCTCTAGCTCTAGATCTGGCAAAGAAGGGCTAGACTCACCGGACACCACTGCCTTTCACCACCACCACTTCCTCACGTGGTTCTCCAATTTCGGCCACTTCCCCGTCCTATCTGTCACCGGCTACACCTTCGGCCACCTACATGCAGCCCCTCCACTCCTTCCCTTTTATTTTTCTCCTTTTCATTCACTGGCCCAAGGCCTAGCTCCACTGCCGCCTCGCTTCATCGTGTTCATCATCGTGACTACTTATAATCCCCTTGGCTCGCTCGCACAACCGCTACCGCATGCCTTCACCACCTCCAGTCGTCAGTGCAAACACTGTAATTGGCAACTACATTGCGGCCACTGCACCCTTGGATTAATCTTGTCCCCTCCTCTCTCCCTCTCTTTGGCTCCTACAGCATAGCCGATCGCCTCCCAAGGTCGTCATCAGCAATGGCGTCACCATGGCTCATCCTTGACAATAGAGTGCCTTCCAGTGCCTACCCGATGCCCTCTTTCACTCTCCCATTGCCGCGTAGCATGGGTCGTCAGCCCCATCGCATCGCTGAATACGGCTTTCGCCACCATGACCTCGTCGATGGTTCGGTCGACCTCCTAGGACCAAAGTGAGCTCCTTTCTCTTCTCACTCTTCTACCTTGTTCTTCCCAACTTGGAGATTGAGTGGTGCGCACCATGAGGATGTGAGGAAAAGTTTGTTTTTCGCACTGAGATGCAATATAGAGTTTTCTAAGATTAGCCATGATTTTCTTCTTTGATAGGTTTTGTCCACTTTTTTCACAACAATTTGTTAAAGAGGTGAGAAGGAGCCGATGAACCACTCTTTTTAAGTAGTAAAGATTTTTATCTCTCTTGAATAACTAATTTCTTTGATTTTGCTTTAATATGTTATTGACGATGGTATTTTAGAAATTGAAATAACAATTTTATTGTTATTTGGTCAAGTGAGCGTAGTGTCATAATTACTAGCGGTGGAAGCGTGGAGCCACATAGCGCTAGCTACCACGTAGACCAAAGTAAAAGAGCCGATAATTCGTAAGAGGGGCTTTTCTGGAAAAATAAGGGCCCAAAGGTGTTTTCAAAAAAAGTAAAGGGTTTTTTTGTATAAAATCAAGGACACATACGTAATTCAGAAAAAGCATAAGGCTTTATCACATAAAAGGAGGGCATCCCTAAAAAATTGAGGGCCCATATGTAATTTTGGAAAATGGAGGGGTTTCATCAAAGTGTTAATGTGGCGGGACCTTTCTACAAAAAATAAAGGACCTTTATGTAATTTTGGGAAACTAGGGGTCTTTTTTGCAAAATTGATGAGGTGGCGCACCAGGGGGTGGGAATCCCCCCAGGTTTAATATAGGTAGTATTATATTTTCTTTTTGATGTGTAGTTTTCCTTCGCACTTTGTCGACCCAAGAGCCCATCTAGAATCCCCTTTCTTTTCCTCTGGATTTCATTAATATTTTTCAGGTCGAATGGATATATTAGCATTTTAGTGGGACGAAGTGCCCAGTCTTGTCTCCTTTTTCTTTTCTTATCTTTTTCCCTTTTATTTTTTCTCCTTTTCATTCACTAACCCAAGGTGCAACTCCACCACCACCTCACATCATCATCTCCATCATCATGAGCCGCCTGCATGGCTGCTGTTGTTGCATGCCTTCACCGCCTCAAGTTGTCAACGCCGCCACTGAAATCGACAACTATGTCGTGGCCACTACTTCTCTAGCTCTCACCTGTCCACTCCTCTCCCTCACATTGGCTTCGTACAGCATAGTCGCCCGCCTCCTTACCTCATCATCAGCAATGGCACCACCACGGTGTGTCCTCAATAATGGATTGCCTTCTAGTGATCACCGGACGCCCTCCTTGGCTCTCCTGTGGCCATGTAGTGTGGGGCGTCTATCACAGCCCAGCTTTGTTTTAAAAAAAAATAATAATATAAAATAAATAAAAATAATAATTAGTTTAATTTAAAATAAAAATAAGTGTTATTTCATTGCATGAATTTTGAATTTTATTTGCCTGATTTTCCACTATTAAAAGGCATTGCACTTGAAAAGTAATTTAAGTAAAACATACAAATATTATTAAATAATGGATATTTTAAATTTCTATAAAAATATCATTTGAAATTAATAATTTGAACTTATTTGTCCTTTATTTGAATTTTTTTGTTATTTTCTAGAATTTAAAAATGAATTTTATGATGAAAGTATTTTTAGTATAAAAAATAAATACCAAAATAGGTTGGAAATATTTTTATGAAGTCTGGAATAATTCCAAGAATTTTTGAGAATTTTGCTAGAATTTTTAGACTCTGTTTGCTATTTTTGGTATTTATTTGAAGCTCTCAGCTTTTCTAGAATCTAAAAATTAGAATTTAAGTTCTTTGCCTCCTTTTTCGGCCGCCATGTGGATGTCCGATCTCCCTCCCCGCTACCACGCCGTGCCATCCCGTGTGCACGTGCCCCTTCTGAGAGACTATGTGGAGGTGTCCCCATGTTTGTGATGAGTAATTGATTCGTGCTTTCGAAAGTTTGAGTTTGATTTGGTTGGTTCGCGCCAAGTCGGTGCATGGCACAGTCTGGTTCGGTTGGAGCAAGGTCATGGTGAGGCGTGGGAGTACCGGGACTAGGCACAGGAGGTGTTGAGGTCCAGACGGTCAGAGACGCCAAAGATGATCAAGACCGATGAGGCACGGGATGACCGGACTAGGCACAGATGGTGCCGAGGTCGGTACGGTCGGAGACGCCGAAGACGACGCGAATTCCAGTGGCTCCGAGGCATGGACAACAAGAAAAGAGGAGGTTTCCGGAAAGGCTACGTGTGGGGTCTGAAAAACAGTTACAGTACTTGAGTTTTCGAAGTGGTCCGAAAGTTAAAGAGGAGAAAAGTGCAGCATTGTTTATGTTTCCTCTGCTCTGTGTTTGTAGGTCTGCATGCGAAGCTAGAGTGTGGAGGCACGGAAAAAGAAGATCTGCTGCTCGGCTGGTTTGAGGGCAGTAACTTCAAGTCCTTTGGCCTGCGTGTGTAGAGCAGCAGCAGCAGAGAGGGTTTCGGCTGGGCTGCATGTGTCTGCAAGAAATAACAACAAAAAGAGGGGCAGTAGCAGCATTTTGTGTCTGAAAAAGGTGCAGCACTTTAGTTTTGTCTAGGTCTGCACTTTGTGGGCTATCTTTGTTATTGCGCATCTTTGCCTTGTGTTAGTGAGCAGCTGCAGAAGTTAAGTGCAAGGTCTATGTGTGTGCTTGGGAATTGCACTACGTGTGTGCCATGAAAAGTGCAACAGCACATGAGTATTTAGTTTGGCCGCTATCTTTGTAATTCTTCTTTGTCGACTCTTCTTTGTACTAATATTTGGTCGCATCGTGAATTTCTTTGGGATGTTGTTAATTTGGTCTTTGTGATCTTTGTCTTCTGCTATGCTATTTGGTTGCAGCGATTAAATCTTAGCTTCGGTTTTGGGGAGTATAAAAGGAAGCAGCTTGCAGCGTTTGGAACTAGGGGGTAGAGTCGTGTTGTGCTATTTGGACTGACCGAGAAAACAGAAGTCCGAAGGGTGAGCAGTAGCATCATTTTTAGGGTGGTATGGCTTTCCTTCTGTGGGGGTGCTAAAAATGGGGGGCAGTTCTTGTTTTCTCCTGGTGTATGTGCAAGAGTTAGAAGTGAGTGTGTGTATGCCTGTGAGAAGTAGAAAAGTGTAGGTGTTCGGTCTGGAGAGCAGAAGGTTGTCGTGCTATGCCTCCTGCGTGAGTTCATGCATGAGTTCATCCCAGGCTGTGAGATGGAGGATGAAATGATTGTAAACTCGTGATTATCTAATCATTCATGTCTCTGTATCTATTTCAAGAAATGTTGTGTTCAGTTTTCGATTTGGATTTTTGATGCTCTGAGCTTAATTTCCTTCGATCAAGTCAGTAGTTTTGGCCTGGTTTGAGGTCCTCCTATCAGCTTTTCTTTTGGGATCAAAGCTTTTATTTTCATTCCTCAGCAAGACTCAGCTCTGCAGTCCAGTCTGGTTCCTTTGTGCAGGTTAGACTACTTGTTTGCAGCTGAAATTGTTTCCCTCCTTTTTGGTAAACTTCTGTCAGTCTTGCGCTCTGTTTATCTGCTCCGATTTTATCGGTATGTTGTTGGGCTTCTAGTTAGCAAACTTTTTCTATCTTCATAGCTTCTGTATCTATCGGAGAAGAAAAGTATGTGGATACTTAGGGGCGATTTTTGAAGGTACCATTCACCCCCCTCTGTTGCCATTTCCAATCCTACAATTGGTATCAGAGCCGGTTAGCTCCTCCTCGTAGATCTTAACTGGTCTTTTAAGCCATGGCAATGGACAAGTATTCCACCAAGCCCCCGATCTTCGATGGGATCAACTATCCCTTCTGAAAGAGTCGGATGGAGACTTATATACAGACTCAGGGATATGCAATTTGGCGAAAGGTCAAAACTCACTTTGCTGTTCCTGCCGATGAGAACATCAATGCGGCAAACATGCCCGATGTTGAGGCGAATGCTAAGGTAAGGAACATCATCATCTAAGGTTTGAGCCGAAATGAGTTTGATTGCATTTCTCATCTTTCGTCGGTCTTTGATATTTGGACGACCCTCAACGCTTACCATGAGGGCACCACCCAAATCAAGACGGTTCGACAAGACTAGTACAAACGAGATTACAACAAGTTTGAAATGCTCACTGGAGAGTCTCTCGATGAGTACTTTGCGAGGTTCCACAAGATTCTGAGCAATCTCCGAGCGGTCGGTGTCACATACCCCGACTCAGACAACGCTCGTCAAATGCTTTTGGCATTGGATTTGCGTGTTTTTGAGATGAAGGTGACTACCATTAAGGACACAACCGATCTTTCGACCCTGACTTTTGATGCGTTGTACTCACGCCTCAAGACTCACGAGATTGACATAGTCTCTCGAAGGTTGAAGTCACAGTCGATGGCCCTAGTCACCGATCCCAGTCCAGCTTCTAGATCTTCTTCTGATTTGGTTTCTGGATTTTCTCTTGCTGCTCTTTGTGAAGTAACCGATGATCAATTAGAGCAGCTACCAGAAGACCAATTAGCTCTCCTTGCTAGAAAGTTCTCCCATGCATATAAGAGAATGAGGGACAGAAAGAGAGGAGGGCCCGTGATCTGCTTTGAGTGTGGTGGCCCCAACCACATTTGGGCAAACTGCCCTAAGCTTGGGAAGGGCAAGAATAACCAGAACAGTGTGAGCAAGAACGACTACATCGATAAGAACCGCAATAAGAAGCCCTCAGTCATGTCCAAGGTAAGAAGATGTTCCGCAACTTTGGCAAAGCCAAGAAGTTCTTCCACCGCGTCCTCACCGCTTTCGACGACCTCGACCTCAGCGAGGTGGAAGGATGGAGTGACGACGATGGGAAGGACGATCAAGAACCCAAGGATGGCGACGACTTCACCGGCATGTGCTTCATGGCCTTTGAGGACAACATCAGCGATAGTGAGCTCTACTCTGACTTCGATGAGGTATATCCCTCCTACGACCAGCTCAATGATGCTTTTCTTAAGCTAGGAAAATTTCATGCTAGATCTAGAGCTAGGTGTAGTGAGTTGGAGAAGGAAGTAGATAGACTGTCACGGGAGCTTACTTCACTTATACCTGCTTCCTCCCGCGATAATTTGTGATGTATGTTCTGCTTTGCTTGGTGACATGGAGAAATTAATGACTTCTCATGATAGTGTGTCATCTGAGCTAGATTTGCTTAAGGTGGAGAATGTTAGTCTGCTTGCTGAACTAGAGATGAGTAGAGTAACTGCTCCTTCATCTACTATTGTTGAGACTATTTCTTGCACCTCATGTGAGTATAAGGACAATGCATTTAGAGGTCTTTACACTATACTCCTTGATCTGCCAGAAACATGTGAAAACTGCAATAACTTGAAATTGAACCTAAAAAGAGCAGATCATAAAATTGCTGAATTGCATGCATCCTTGCTAGAGCCCATTGTTTCTTGCACCAACTGTCCTAAATTAACTGCTGAACTTGAATCTGTCTCAAAACAGTTTCAAGAAATGATTGACCACAACAACAAATTGACTCAGTAGGCGACTAAAGATCCTGTTAGCTCACCATGCAATAGTTGTGAAAAACTAAAATCTGACTTGATTGCTTTGGATGAAAAATGTGTAAAGCTAACTAAGGATCTTCTAGAAAAGTCACCATTTGCTTGTGATGTGTGTGTTGTTGTGGGGAAGAAGCCTAAGGGTAAGGTAGAGATGCTTAGCCACGAGAACCAAATGGCTAGCAATAGGATTGTCCCTTCTAAGGTGGTTGTGCATGCACATGCCATTCATTCTTCTGCTGTTGGTTCTTCGTCTACTCTCTTACCTTCTGCTGTCTCTTCTTCCCACTGCTCTTCTTTCATCTCTCTCTTTCAGGAGTGTCAATATCTTATGAACACTCTTGAGAGATTTATTGGAGGCAAGAAGACGCTGAATTTTATTCTAGACCAGTCCAAGATTTGTAAATTCAATCAAGGTCTAGGATATGATTTTCTTGAGGATGTTAGGAAGCATCCACCTACTGTTCTCAAACAAATAGCAGCAGGTGTGATTGAGGTCAAGCCCAGAACTACGAAAGTTGAATTTAAATCTGCGGGTATTGTCTAAGGGATATCTGACAGTAAGGTGGTAACACATGTTGTTTTGACCTCACAGAAGGCGAAATCCCATCATGCTACTTCTACCTCTCAAAAGTGAAGTATCATTGTACTTTCTGTCAGAAGGATGGACACATGATCGAGAGATGCTTTAAGCGCGTCAAGATCGCGCGTAGAGACCATGTTGAGGCTCTTAGGCATATTCAGGGTCAGCCCCAGATCTTGAGTGCATCTAATACCAACACGAGGACGAGAGTTGTTTCTATTGATGGATTTGAGCAGCATCGAGGACTTGATTTTTCTGATTTTCGTTCTCGATATGCCTCTGGTAGTGATATCCACTGTTCTGAGGGTAGGTCTCGTTTTCCTCGTCGAGATGGCTACCCGTGGCGAGATCAGCATGTTGTTGGTACCTTGACTCGCTCCTCCATAGCAGTCAAGTCCAACAACAGCTTCAGGTCTACTCACAGACCTTCTGGTTTTCTGAGCGACGAAGAGCGTAGGGTAGTTAAAGGTCAGTCGTGTGTGACTACTTCTTCTGCTCGTCGTGTGACTCAGTATTGGGTGCCAAAATCTCTTTTGATTTATCCTAATACTGAGCCATCTCTCTCTATTTGACTCAGGTTCGCCCGGCTAGGAAGGGAGAGGTTTGGCTTGTGGACTCTGGGAGTTCTCGACATATGACCGGAGATTCTCGTTGGTTCTCTTCCCTAGCCCGAGCTTCAGGTGATGAGACTATCAACTTTGGAGACGCTTCATCTGGGTGCGTCATCACGAAAGGTACTATGCATGTTAATGATTCATTCATTTTAAAAGATGTTGCCTTAGTGAGTAAGTTGCAATACAATTTGCTTTTGGTTTCTCAGCTTACCGATGACGGTTTTGAGGTGAGCTTCAAGAAAAATGCTTGTAAAATTCTTGATTCTTCGGGGAGTCTAGTTTGCGGGATTTCTAGATATGGGAGGATCTTTTGTGCTGATTTTGTTGAGTCTTCTGGTGATTCTCTCAGGTGTTTAGTTGTTCTGAAACCCGTGACCTTACTTTCTGGCATACGAGACTTGGTCATATTGGATTTGACCATTTGACTCGAGTTAGCGGTCACGATCTCATTCGTGGTCTGCCGAAACTCAAGATGGTCAAAGATCTTGTTTGCGCTCCTTGTCGGCACAGCAAGATGGTTGCCGCTTCTCATCCTCCAGTCACAGTGACTATGACCGATGCACCAGGATAGCTGCTCCACATGGACACAGTTGGCCCAGCTCGAGTGCAGTCAGCAGGAGGGAAGTGGTGTGTTCTTATTGTGGTCGATGACTTCTCGAGGTACTCTTGGGTGTTTTTCTTAGCCTCGAAGGATGAGACATTGAGAGACCATGTGGAGGTATTCCCGTGTTTGTGATGAGATATTGACAGTTGGTTTAGTGAGTTAGAGTTTATTTTGGGTATTCTAGGGTTGAGTACCTTTATCTATGCTAATGTGGAATATCTTGTTTAGATGCGGTGCTATGTGATGGTTTGCTTGTCTGTGGATTGCAGGACTTCTGAGCTAGGTCATGGTGAGGCGAGGTGGACCGACTAGGCATGTGAAGTGTCGAGGTCCGCACGGTCAAAGATGCCAAGATGATCGAGGCTCGCGAGGTGGTTGCGAGTCGGGAGACGAGGAACGAAGCTACCCGTGACGAAACGACGGCGATACGAGTGGACCGGGACTAGACTCGGGAGGAGTCGAGGTTCGCATACCAAGGTATCGATGCGAAACTTCCAGAAAGTGCTTGAGGGCAATTTGGTAATTTGACTCAAGCAAATGAGAGGAGTAGGTGATTTCTCCAAAGAATTCTCGTGGCTTGACCTTTGCCAAAATGGATAAGAGGGTTGGAAGTGGTTTGTATGCCACTTCTTGATTTTCTAATAGAGGTGTGGCTTCTCCCTTTGGTTTTATGTGCGGGAGAGGAGAAGTAAGTTTATCCTCTTGGTCATGCGTTAGGTGTTCTTCTAGTGTGTATGCAAGTGTAGTAGTGAGCTGCACATTTTAGCATGAAGTGAGTTTTTAGTGCGTGTGTGCTTGAGCTTAGGTGGTTGTGTCCCCTGCGTGTATGCCTCCAGGAGCGTGTTCTTGTGTTTGGGAGAGGGAGAGGATGATTTGAAAATCCATGTAATCTTTTCTCTTGCTTCAATGTCCATGTGTATCGGGACTCCTCGGTAATCATTCCACTTCATGTAAGCACTCATGGTATTGAATCATTATGAGAAGGAAAGTTTTTGAGCTGCATTTATTTCCTGATGTATTTATGTTCGTGTTCTCCATGATTTCTTGGGTATGTCTTTGTTGAGTGGGAGTTCTCTGTATGAGCCGAGGAGAATGGAGTGAGCTGCTCACTCTTGTTGGTTTGGGCGGTGCGTGTGTGTACTAGAGAGTGTGTGTTCTTGGAGTGAGCTCTGGTGGGTGTCTTCCTGTGTGAGTGCTTTGTTAGTTCTCCTAAAAATCATGTAGTGAAAATTAGTTGTGTGGGTGTGTAGTAGCAGTGTGTGAGCTCTGGTTTACTGCTCCCTGCGTGTGTGTTCATCTTGCTTTAGTGTAGCATGTAGTAGAGGAGGAGCAAGGGGATGATGCTCTGTGTGCGTTCCTCTCTGTAGTTCTGGTTGTCTCCTCTGCGTGTATGCTTCCAGGGCTGTGAGAGTGGGGATGAACTGATTGTAGAAAATTATCATGTAATCATTCATGGTTCTGACTCCTTTTAAGAGACTTTGTGTTTGATTTGTTCTAGCTTCTTGTTTTTTTTATTTCTTGCCCCTGTGATTATGCTGCTATTTTATTTCAGAGTACAATTCAATTGTCCCAAGAAGAGCAGCAAATTAAATGGCATGATCTCAATTTTTATCCTTGCCGAGTATGTATTGTGCCGTGAAAAGTCTGATCGCTGCTACCTGTCTGAAATTAGTTTGGTTCAGTTAACTGGTTTGGACTGCACTCATTAATTTCAGACTGCATTCGGCTGAGCTCTCGGTTGTGCCTTCAGTCTTCGAAAACCTGCAGTCTCTCTCGGCAAAGCCTTTTCAGTCCTTTTCGTGGAGTGTTGCTCTGCTAGCAATTTTTCCTACTTGCTGTTCAACAGTACGGGAGCAGTGTGTGATTCTCGGTCTGCAGTTTTTGCCGCTGCAGTGTTTACAGCTCTCGGCTAAACTCAGTTGCAGCTTTGCTCTCTCGGCTGAGATTTTGTGCGCAGGTTTTGAAATTCTCTTCAGTTTTTTTTTGGATCTGCAGTAACTAGTCTCTGAATATTTCAGCTTGCAGCGATTTCGGTCCCCTTGGCTGTCAGTCTTCAATCTGATGTGTTGTGCCTTTTTGTCAAGCTATTCTCAGCATATTTCTTCACTTAGCAGCAACCGAACTCTCAGCAATTTCTGCAGCATGTGCACCTATTTCAGTTCGTTTTTTCAGCAGCAAATGTGGTTTCAGATTTCAGTCTGAAGTGGGTAAAATTTTCAGATTTCACATCTTTTGCATACTTCTGTTTTCAGGAGAATCTAAGTTTCAGATTTCAGCAGTGTGACAGTAGTGGTTGGTTTACAGATTGTGAGCTGAGAGGTTTGGGTGAAGTGCAGCAATTCCTGCACCTTGCTTGGCCTTTTTAGTATGATATTTCCTTGAGATATTTGTTGTTAAGTCTGGAAATCAAGTGTGCTTTTCAGGAAGTATTTGTTGATCTTGTTTTGTCACTTCTGTAAGTATCTTTGGTAAATCGACAAACTTATTTTCATCTACCTTGAGTGAACCGTTTCTGACTTCATAGCTTCTATAGCTATTGGAGAAGAAAATTATATGAATACTTGGGGCGATTTTTGAAGGCACCATTCACCCCCCCCCTCTGTTGCCACTTCCGATCCTACAATTGGTATCAGAGCCGGTTAGCTCTTCTCGATAGATCTTTAACCTGGATGCGTGAGCCATGGCAACGGATAAGTATTCCACCAAGCCCCGATCTTGATGGGATCGACTATCCCTTCGGAAGAGTCGGATGGAGTCCTACATTGTGCTCGGGGCTATGCGGTTTGGCGAAAGGTTAAAACTCAATTTGTCGTTCTCGCCGATGAAGACATCAATGTGAATAACATGGTGATGTTGAGGCGAATGCTAAGGCAAGGAACATTATCATCCAAGGTTTGAGCCAAACGAGTTTGATCGCATTTCGCATCTTTCATCGGCCTTCGATATTTGGACGACTCTCAATGCATACCATGAGGGCACGACCCAAATTAAGACGGTTCGACAGATCGATTCAGCGAGATTACAACAAGTTTGAAATGCTCACCGAGAGTCCTCGATGAGTGCTGCGGCGTTTTCACAAGATTCGAGCAATCTCCGAGCGGTCGGTCTCACATACCTCGACTCGGATAATGCTCGACAGATGCTTGCTGCACTTGACCTTCGTGTTTGGGAAATGAAGGTGACTACCATCAAGGACACCACGGACCTCTCGACTTTGACTCTTGATGCGCTGTACTCGCGTCTCAAGACTCATGAGATTGACATTGTCTCTCGAAAGTCGAAGTCACAGTCGATGGCCCTAGTCACCGATCCCAGTTTGGCTTCTGGTTCTTCTGCTGATCTGTTGTGTGGTTTCTCCCTTGGCTGCTCTCTGTGACCTAACTGATGATCAGTTAGAGCAGCTCGAGGATGAGCAACCGCCCTCCTAGCTCGGAAGTTTTCCCATGCTTACAAGAGGAGGAGGGACAGAAAGAGGGGAGGACCTGTGATTTGCTTTGAGTGTGGTGGCCCCAACCACATTCGGGCAAACTGCCCCAAGCTGGAGAAGGGCAAGAACGACTACGGCGGTTCGGGCAAGAACGACTACACCGACAAGAACCGCAACAAGAAGCCTCCAGCTCCTGCACAAGGCAAGAAGAAGTTCCGCAACTTTGGCAAAGCCAAGAAGCTCTTCCACCGCGTCCTCACCGCCTTCGACGACCTCGACCTCAGCGAGGTGGAAGGATGGAGCGACGACGACGGACGGGTGACCAAGAGCTCAAGGATGGCGGTGACGACTTCTCGGCATGTGCTTCATGGCCTCGAGGGCGAATCGAGCGACAATGAGCTGCATCCGACTCGACGAGGTATACCCTACCTACGACCAGCTCAATCATGCTTTTCTTAAGCTAGGTGGTTTTCATGCTAGAGCTAGGGCTAGGTGTACTGAGTTAGAGAAGGAGGTAGATAGATTGTCACTAGAGATTATTGCTCTTACATCTGGTCTCCCCTGTGATGAGTGTGATACATACTGTGCTCTGTTGGGTGATATAGAGAAATTAAGGACCTCACATGATAGTTTGTCCTCTGAGCTTGATATTGTTAAGGTGGAGAATGCTAGTCTGCTTGCCGAATTAGAACTAAGTAGGATGGCTGTTACCCTACTTACTACTGATGAGACTACTTCTCCCACCTCATGTGATGTTAAGGACATTGCTACTAGAGGACCTTATGCCATGCTTCTGGATTTGCCCGAGTCATGTGAAACCTGCAATAATTTAAAGATGAACCTAAAACGGGCAGATCATAAAATTGCTGAACTACAAGCTTCACTACTTGAGCCAATTGCTTCTTGTTTGAACTGTCCTAAATTAACTGCTGAACTTGAATCTGTCTCAAAACAGTTTCAAGAAATGATTGACCATAACAACAAGTTGGCTAAGTATGCAACTAAGGCCCCAGTTAGCTCACCATGCAATAGTTGTGAAAAACTAAAACTTGAACTTGTTGCTTTGGATGAAAAATGTGTGAAGCTAACTAAGGACCTTCTAGAGAAGCAACCATCTGCTTGTGATGTGTGTGCTGGGGTTGAGGAGAAGCCCAAGGGTAAGGTAGAGACGACTAGCGACGTGAACCAAATTGCTAGCAGTAGGACTGTCCCTTCTGAGTCGGCTGTGCGTGCACATGTCATTCGTTCCTCTGCTATTGGTTCTTCTTCTACTCCCTTACCTTCTGCTGTCTCTTCTTCCCCCTGTTCTTCTTGCATCTCTCTCTTTCGGGAGTGTCAGTATCTTATGAACACTCTTGAGAGGTTTGTTGGAGGCAAGAAGAAGCTCAATCTTATTCTAGACCAATCTAAGATCTGCAGATTTAATCAGGGTCTAGGATATGATTTCTATGAGGACATGAGGAAGCATCCACCTGCCGTGCTCAGACCCATAGCACCAGGTGTGATCGAGACTGAGCCCAGGACCGAGAAAGTCCAATTTAAGTCAGCGGGCTATGTCCAGGGGATCTCTGACAGCAAGGTGGTTCCACCTGTCACTTCTACCTCTCAGAAGGTGAAGTATCACTGCACCTTCTGTCAGAAGGATGGACACAAAGTCGATCGATGCTTCAGGCGCGCCAAGATTGCGCGTAGAGACCGTGCAGTAGCACTTAGGCGTATTCGTGGTCGCCCGGACCACGAGTGCACCTAGGACCAGACGAGGTCTAGGATTACCGTTGTTGATGGGTTTGGGCAGCATCGAGGACTTGGTTTTTCCGAGTTTTCGTTTTTCGTCCTCATGTTGCTCCCGGTTATGACTTTCGCCGTTCGAGGGTAGTTCTCGTTTCCCCATCGAGATGGCTATCCATGGCGTGATCGGCATGTTGTTGGTGCTCGACTCGCTCCCTTGTAGCGATCGGACCCAATAATGACTTTAGGTCCGCTAGTAGACCTTACGGCTTTCGGCGGCGAGAGCGTAGGGTAGCTAGAGGTCGATCGTGTGTGGCTACTTTCTCGCTTCGGCGTGTGACTCAAGATTGGGTGCCAAAATCTCTTTTGATTTATCCCAAGATTGAGCCTTTACACTGCTTGACTCAGTTCGCGGCCGGGGAAGAGAGGTTTGGCTTGTGGACTCGGTTGTTCTCGCCATATGACCGGAGACTCGTTGGTTCTCTTCCCTAGCCCGTGCTCCGGTGATGAGACGATCACCTTTGGAGACGCCGTGCAGGCGCGTCATCGCAAAAGGTACAGTGCATGTTAATGATTCATTCATTTTAAGAGATGTTGCATTAGTGAGTAAGCTGCAGTACAATTTGCTTTCGGTTTCTCGACTTACCGATGGCGGTTTGAGGTAAGCTTCAAGAAGAACAATTGCAAAATTCTTGATTCTTTGGGAGTTTGGTTTATGGATATCTCGTTATGGGAGGATCTTTCGTGCGATTTTGCTGAATCTTCCGTGATCCTCTCGGTGTTTAGTTGCTTCGAGTCCGTGATCTTACTTTTTGGCATAGGAGACTTGGTCATATTGGATTTGACCACTTGACTCGAGTTAGCGGCCACGATCTTATTCGTGGTCTGCCGAAACTCAAGATGGTCAAAGATCTTGTTTGCGCTCCTTGCCGGCACGGCAAGATGGTTGCCGCTTCTCATCCTCCGATCCACAAGTGACTATGACCGATGCACTGGGACAGCTGCTCCATATGGATACTGATTGGACCGGCTCGAGTGCTGCGATCGGCAGGAGGAAGTGGTATGTTCTTGTTGTGGTCGATGACTTCTCGAGGTACTCTTGGGTGTTTTTCTTAGCCTCGAAGGATGAGACATTTACACATTTTCGAGGTCTCTTTCGTAGGATTTCGTTGAGCTCCGGGTGCCTTACGAGCGATCCGCATGACAATGGCACGGAGTTCAAGAATTCCTACTTTAAGAGTTTCGTGATGAGGCAGTGTAGAGCACCGGTTCTCTTCTCCATACGTCCTCAACAAAATGGCGTTGTGGAGAGGAAGAACCGTACCTTGGTTGAGATGGCGGACGATGCTTGATGAGTACTCTACACCGAGGAAGTTTTGGGTGAGGCGATAGCCACCGCGTGTCATGTTTCAAATCGAGTTTTCTCGGGGCACACTTGCATCGCACCTCTTATGAGTTGAGATATGGCGAAAGCCCGGTATATCTCATTTTCGCGTGTTTGGTTGCAAGTGTTTTATTTCAAGTCCGAAACCTAGATAAGTTCGAGTCACGATCTTGTGATGGGATCTTTCTAGGTTACTCGACTTCTTCGCGGCTTATAGGGCGAATCTGAGTCTAGTAAATTGGTAGAAACTCGTGAGGTGACCTTCGATGAGGCCGGTCCGGGGACTAGGCCCGATATCTCAGGTTCTGTAGAGCAGTCCGAGACCATATTTGTGGATGATCAGGAGGATGGAGATGAGGGTTGTCTACCTGATCCAGTTCCTCCTCTCCCTGAGGTGCCTGCCTCTACCACCACACCTCAAGGAGATCAGCCCATGCCTTCCGCTTCTTCTGGAGCTAGTGGCTCTGTTCCTACCTCGTCAGCTCATGAGGTAGAGGCCACTTCTCCTTCTTCTCATCAAGGACCTCCTCGCAGAGTCCGAGAACATCATCCTTGAGCGGATAATTGGAGATCTTTTGAGCGTGTCACACGCTCAAAATCTGCACTTCTCTTTTCTATCTCCATTCGCGCTTCGTTGCCTCTTTCGAGCCCAAGGATGTTGATCATGCTCTTTCTGACGAGTCTTGGGTCAATGCCATGCATGAGGAGTTGGAGAACTTTGAGAGAAACAAGGTCTAGTCGCTTGTTGAGCCCCCTCGAGGTCACAATGTTATTGGGACTAAGTGGGTGTTCAAAAACAAGCAGAGTGAGGATGGGGTAGTCATTGAAACAAGGCTAGACAGTAGCTCAGGGGTTCTCCTGTGTTGAGGGTCTAGATTTTGAGGAGACCTTGCCCTGTTGCTAGACTTGAGGCCATTAGAATCCCGCTTGCTTTCAGCGGCTTCTAAGGGTTTCAAGCTTTACTGATGGATGTCAAGAGTGCCTTCCTCAATGGGTTTATCGAGGAAGAAGTCTATGTTAGACAGTCTCCAGGTTTCGAGAACCCCAAATATCCAAACCATGTCTACAAGCTTTCCAAAGCCTTGTATGGACTTAAGCAGGCCCCTAGAGCTTGGTATGAGAGGCTTAAGTCTTATCTGTTGAGTCATGGATTTGAGATGGGTAAGGTGGACAAGACCTTGTTCATTCGCAGGCATGGCAATGATCTTCTACTCGTCCAGATTTATGTAGATGATATCATCTTTGGTGGCTCTTCTCATACTCTGGTTTCTCAGTTCTCCGATGTCATGAGCTCAGAGTTTGAGATGAGTATGATGGGCGAGTTGAGTTTCTTCCTTGGCTTTCAGATCAAGCAGACTCGGGAGGGTACCTTCTTGCATCAGGGCAAGTACACTCGTGACCTCCTCAAACGCTTTGATATGAGTGATGGCAAGCCAGTGTCCACTCCGATGGCTTCTTCAGCTTCACTCGACCCAGATGAGGACGGCGAGCGATTGATCGAAAGAGTATCGCGGCATGATTGGCTCCCTCTTGTACCTCATCGCCTCGAGACCGGACATACACTTCTCCGTGTGTCCGTGTGCTCGATTTGAGCTTCTCTCGCGTATCTCACCGCCAAAGCGCGTGAAGCGCATTCTTCGGTACCTTCGAGCTACTATTGACTATGGCATCTGGTACTCTTCCTCATCCTGTCTTTTCCTCAGAGCCTACTCGGACGCAGACTTTGCTGGCTATAGGATAGATAGGAAGAGCACTTCTGGCACCTGCCAATTCATAGGTACTTCTCTCGTTTCTTGGTCTTCTAGGAAGCGATCGGTGTTGCGATCCACCGCAGAGGCTGAATATGTTGCTGCCGCCAGTTGCTGCAGCCAGATACTTTGGATGGCTTCAACCCTGCGGGACTTTGGGTTAGTTATAGAAAGTGTTCCACTCTTTTGTGATAACACTTCTGCTATTAACATTGCTAAGAACCCAGCAAAGCACTCTCGGACTAAGCATATTGATATCCGATATCACTTCCTTAGAGACCATGTGGAGAAGGGTGATATAGTGCTTGGTTTGGAGAGTGACCTTGATTGGTGATATCTTTACCAAGCCTTTGGATAGCTCTAGGTTTTCAGCCTTGCGGGGAGAGCTTGGGGTGGTTTGTCCTTATGGACTGTAGTGAGGGGGAGCTTTGTGCTTTACTGTTTTATCTTGTATATTATGTTGTTGCTCCTTACTGTTGCATTGCATTTGGGTGCATTCGGGTTAGTCTTTCTAGCATAGATTAGAGTGTTTCTCGTGTCTAGATGGTCAGACTTCTTCTTCTCATCTTGTGGTTCTAGGATACTTTGTTAGCTGTTTCTCTTCTCACTAGGTTGAGCTTACTCACTTCTTATAGGTTCTAGCAAGGGTTGGGCCACCCTTGGGTAGACAGGGAACGTGTTTGCTCCTTAGTGTGTTAGTTGGGCAGTTGATAGTCCTAGTGTCATATGGGGTAAATGAGAGTCAGTCAGAGCCATAGTACTCTCTATATCTCGTCTATGCTTTAAGGACTACCTGTTTCTGATTTCTTTGCCAGCTTCTCGTTTTATAGCTTTGGTTCAGGGAGAGTTCATTTGGGAACCTCTGGAGCTTAATATTGATATAACTCAACTTGAACTAAAAAGTGCTTTACATGTTGAGGGGGAGCTGGATTTTCTGCATTTCATTGTAATATACCTGCATGGAGCCTTGACTATTATCCATAGTTGACATGATTACAATGCATTACATCTTGCCATGATTATGCTTAATCGCTAGACTTATCATTGCTTCATATGTGTCGTCAAGCCTTTGCCATTGTTGAGTTAATTAAAATTGCACAACTTGAACTAAGACATGTCATGTTAGCTTTTGAGACTAGTCTGTCTTTAGTTATCCTCTTATAATTCATGTCATGTCAAATAGGCTAAGTTGAGTCTTGAATCTTTAATTGAGCTTTAGTTTGAGCTATGCTAGTTTCTTGATGAAGCATGAGTAAGTACAATTATTTAAGAAAGCAAAAGATCTCTTTTATGTGCGAAAGAACTGATCTCACCAATTCTTTCTCGTGAGACTGCTTGCCATTGCACTAGGCATGAACTCGGGGGGAGTTTTGGATGACCAAGATCATCTCCTTAAGCTTCTCGCTTGGAATAGTCGCATAAGGCTTGAGATCTAGCACATCACCAAAATTATGAGTTTCAAATGAAAACATGTGATTTGTGCTAAATTTGCTTAATTGCCAAAAGAACTAAGTACTTGTGCAAATGATTCATTCTTGAACTTGTAGCACTCTAAATTGACTCAATTCTAGCTTCTTGGTTTCACTTAGATTATTGACATGGCCTGCATCATCTTTGGATACCTCTAACTAGACTATACTCTTGTGTGACTTGATATGCTAAGAAATTCATCTAATCTTCATATTGTTACTTACGTGGCTTGGCTTGATTATGCATATCTTGTCATGATGTTGATAGCCTTCATATACGTTATGGCTTGGTGTAATACTCAAATAGTCATTTTGGATAATCTTCATGGCTCTAATTGCTTAGCATTGCATAACATTCAACCATACCATGCTACATACTCTATTTTGTATCTTGATGATTCTATTGCCAAAAGGGGGAGAATATTAAAAAAAAGTCATTTTGGGAGTTTTGGGAGCATTTGAGGAAAACTTGCTCTTTCTTTTGCTCCTTGTGTCTACATGGTCATTAGCGTCAATTTTCTTCTCTCGGACCATGTATGACTTGCAAACAAACTCAACTTATGCTTTTTCTGTGTTTGTCAATATACTCATCAAGGGGGAGACTGAGAGACCATGTGGAGGTATTCCCGTGTTTGTGATGAGATATTGACAGTTGGTTTAGTGAGTTAGAGTTTGTTTTGGGTATTCTAGGGTTGAGTACCTTTATCTATGCTAATGTGGAATATACTGTTTCGTGCGGTGCTATGTGATGGTTTGCTTGTCTGTGTGACTGCAGGACTTCGGAGCTAGGTCATGGTGAGGCGAGGTGGACCGGGACTAGGCACAGGAAGTGTCGAGGTCCAGACGGTCAAAGATGCCGAAGATGATCGAGACTGCTGAGGTGGTTGCGAGTCGGGAGACGAGGAACCGAAGCTACCCGTGACGAAAACGACGGGCGATACGAGTGGACCGGGACTAGACTCAGGGAGGAGTCGAGGTTCAGACAGTCAAGGTATCAGATGCGGAAACTTCCAGGAAAGTGCTTGAGGGCAATTTGGTAATTTGACTCAAGCAAATGAGAGGAGTAGGTGATTTCCCTCCAAAGAATTCTGGTGGCTTGACCTTTGCCAAAAATGGATAAGAGGGTTGGAAGTGGTTTGTATGCCACTTCTTGATTTTCTAATAGAGGGTGTGGCTTCTCCCTTTGGTTTTATGTGCAGGAGAGGAGAAGTAAGTTTATCCTCTTGGTCTGTACATAGGGTGTTCTTCTAGTGTGTATGCAAGTGTAGTAGTGAGCTGCACATTTTAGCATGAAGTGAGTTTTTAGTGCGTGTGTGCTTGAGCTTAGGTGGCTGTGTCCCCTGCGTGTATGCCTCCAGAAGCGTGTTCTTGTGTTTGGGAGAGGGAGAGGATGATTTGAAAATCCATGTAATCTTTTCTCTTGCTTCAATGTCCATGTGTATCGGGACTCCTCGGTAATCATTCCACTTCATGTAAGCACTCATGGTATTGAATCATTATGAGAAGGAAAGTTTTTGAGCTGCATTTATTTCCTGATGTATTTATGTTCTGTGTTCTCCATGATTTCTTGGGTATGTCTTTGTTGAGTGGGAGTTCTCTGTATGAGTGAGGAGAATGGAGTGAGCTGCTCACTCTTGTTGGTTTGGGCAGTGCGTGTGTGTACTAGAGAGTGTGTGTTCTTGGAGTGAGCTCTGGTGGGTGTCTTCCTGTGTGAGTGCTTTGTTAGTTCTCCTAAAAATCATGTAGTGAAAATTAGTTGTGTGGGTGTGTAGTAGCAGTGTGTGAGCTGCAGTTTCTTGCTCCTGCGTGTGTGTTCATCTTGCTTTAGTGTAGCATGTAGTAGAGGAGGAGCAAGGGATGATGCTCTGTGTGCGTTCCTCTCTGTAGTTACGGTTGTCTCCTCTGCGTGTATGCTTCCAGGGCTGTGAGAGTGGGGATGAACTGATTGTAGAAAATTATCATGTAATCATTCATGGTTTTGACTCCTTTTAAGAGACTTTGTGTTTGATTTGTTCTAGCTTCTTGTTTTTATTTCTTGCCCCGTGATTATCTTTGCTATTTTATTTGAGTACAATTCAATTGTCCCAAGAAGAGCAGACAAATTAAATGGCATGATCTCAATTTTATCCTTGCCGAGTATGTATTGTGCCGTGAAAAGTCGATCATTGCTACATGCTCAAATTAGTTTGGTTCGATTAAGCGGTTTGGGTGCACTCATTAATTTCAGATCGCATTGGTGAGCTCTCGGTTGTGCCTTGATCTTGAAAACCTGCGGTCTCTCTCGGCAAAGCCTTTTCATCCTTTTAGTGGAGTGTTGCTCGCTAGCAATTTTTCCTACTTGCCATTCAACGATGACGGAGCGATGTGTGATTCTCGATCAGCTTTTTGCAGCTGCAGTGTTTACTGACTCTCGGCTAAACTCGATTGCAGCTTTGCTCTCTGGCTGAGATTTTGTGCGCAGTTTTGAAATTCTCTTGATTTTTTTGGATCTGCAGTAACTAGTCTCGAATATTTCAGCTTGCAGCGATTTGGTCCCCTTGGTATCGGTCTTCAATCGATGTGTTGTGCCTTTTTGTCAAGCTATTCTCAAGATATTTCTTCACTTAGCGACACCGAACTCTCAGCAATTTCTGCGGCATGTGCACCTATTTCATTCGTTTTCAGCGACAAATGTGGTTTTGATTTCATCGAAGTGGGTAAAATTTTCAGATTTCACATCTTTTGCATACTTCTGTTTTCAGGAGAATCTAAGTTTCAGATTTCAGCAATGTGACAGTAGTGGTTGGTTTACAGATTGTGAGCTGAGAGGTTTGGGTGAAGTGCAGCAATTCCTGCACCTTGCTTGGCCTTTTTAGTATGATATTTCCTTGAGATATTTGTTGTTAAGTCTGGAAATCAAGTGTGCTTTTCAGGAAGTATTTGTTGATCTTGTTTTGTCACTTCTGTAAGTATCTTTGGTAAATCGACAAACTTATTTTCATCTACCTTGAGTGAACCGTTTCTGACTTCATAGCTTCTATAGCTATTGGAGAAGAAAATTATATGAATACTTGGGGCGATTTTTGAAGGCACCATTCACCCCCCTCTGTTGCCACTTCCGATCCTACAGACATTTACCTATTTTTGGGGTCTTTTTCGTAGGCTTTCTGTTGAGCTCCTGAGTGCCTTACGAGCGATCCGTAGTGACAATGGCATGGAGATCAAGAATTCCTACTTTAAGAGTTTCTGCGATGAGACAGGTGTAGAGCACCAGTTCTCCTCTCCGTACGTCCCTCAGTAAAATGGCGTTGTGGAGAGGAAGAATCATACCTTGGTCGAGATGGCCAGGACGATGCTTGATGAGTACTCTACACCGAGGAAGTTTTGGGCTGAGACGATAGCCACCGCGTGCCATGTTTCGAACAGAGTTTTTCTGAGGGCACACTTGCATCGCACCTCTTATGAGTTGAGATACGGGCGAAAGACCAGTGTCTCTCATTTTCGCGTGTTTAGTTGCAAGTGTTTTATTCTGAAGTCTGAAAACCTAGATAAGTTCGAGTCATGATCTTGTGATGGGATCTTTCTAAGTTACTCGACTTCTTCGCGGGCTTATAGGGTCTGGAACTGCGAGTCTAGTAAATTGGTAGAGACCTGTGAGGAGACTTTCGATGAGGCCAGTCCGGGGACTAGGCCCGATATCTCAGGTTCAATAGAGCAGTCCGAGACCATCTTTGTGGATGATGAGGAGGATGGAGATGAGGGTTGTCTACCTGATCTAGTTCCTCCTCCCCTTGAGGTGCCTGCTTCTACCACCGCACCTCAAGAAGATCAGCCCATGCTTTCCACTTCTTCTGGAGCTAGTGGCTCTGTTCCTACCTCGTCAGCTCATGAGGTAGAGGCCACTTCTCCTAATTCTCATCAAGGACCTCCTTGTAAAATCCGAAAACATCATCCTTCAGAGCAGATAATTGGAGATCTTTTTGAGTGTGTCACACGCTCAAAATCTGGCATGTCTCATTTCTGTCTCCACTCTGCCTTCGTTGCCCCTTTCGAGCCCAAGGATGTTAGTCATACTCTTTCTGATGAGTCTTGGGTTAATGCCATGCATGAGAATTAGAAAATTTTGAGAAAAATAAGGTCTGGTCGCTTGTTAAACCCCCTAGAGGTCATAATATCATAGGAACAAAGTGGGTGTTGAAAAACAAGCAGAGTGAGGATGGAGTAGTCATTTGAAACAAGGCTAGACTGGTAGCTTAGGGTTTCTCCCAGGTTGAGGGTCTAGATTTTGAGGAGACCTTTGCCCCTGTAGCTAGGTTAGAGGCCATTAGGATTCTGCTTGCCTTCGCAGTATCTAACGACTACAAGCTTTACCAGATGGATGTCAAGAGTGCCTTTCTCAATAGATTTATTGAGGAAAAGGTCTATGTTAGACAACCTCCAGGTTTCGATAACCTCAAACACCCAAACCAAGTCTACAAGCTTTCCAAGACCTTATATGGACTTAAGCAAGCCCCTAGAATTTGGTATGAGAGGCTTAAGTCCTATCTATTGAGTCATGGGTTTGAGATGGGTAAGGTAGATAAGACGTTGTTCATTCGCAGGCGTGGCAATGACCTTCTATTTGTCCAGATTTATGTGGATGATATCATTTTTGGCGGCTCTTCTCATGCTCTTGTTTCACAGTTTTCAGATGTCATGAGCACCGAGTTTGAGATGAGCATGATGGGCGAGCTGACCTTCTTTCTTGGCTTCCAGATCAGACAAACTCGAGAGGGTACTTTCTTGCATCAGGGCAAGTACACTCGAGACCTCCTGAGACGCTTTGACATGAGTGATGGTAAGCTTGTGTCAACTCCGAGGGCATCATCAGCTTCACTTGATCCAGATGAGGACGGCGAGCCAGTTGATCAAAAGGAGTATCGCAATATGATTGGCTCCCTCTTGTACCTCACTGCCTCGAGACCGGACATACACTTCTCCATGTGTCTGTGCTCGATTTCAAGCTTCTTCTCGTGTATCTCACCGCTAGGCAATGAAGCGCATCCTTCGATACCTTCGAGCTACCATTGACTATGGTATCTGGTACTCTTCCTCATCCTGTCTTTCTCTCGGAGCCTACTCGGACGCAGATTTTGCTGGCTATAGGATAGATAGAAAGAGCACTTCAGGCACCTGCCAATTCATTGGTACTTCTCTTGTTTCTTGGTCTTCTAGGAAGCAGTCCGGTGTTGCTCAGTCCACTACAGAAGCCGAGTACGTTGCTGCTGCTAGTTGCTACAGCCAGGTACTTTGGATGGTCTCGACCCTGCAGGACTTTGGGTTAGTTATAGACAGTGTTCCACTCTTTTGTGATAACACTTCTGCTATTAACATTACTAAGAATCCAGTGCAGCATTCTCGGACTAAGCATATTGATATCCGATATCACTTTCTTAGAGACCATGTGGAGAAGGGTGACATAGTGCTCCAGTTTGTGGAGAGTGACCACCAGTTGACCGATATGTTTACCAAGCCTTTGGATAGCTCTAGGTTTTCAGCCTTGCGAGGAGAGCTTGGGGTGGTCTGTCCTTATGGATTGTTGTGAGGGGGAGTTTTGTGCTTTATATTCTATATTGTATATTATGCTCTTACTCCTGTCCCTTTTTTTGTTGCATTGCACATGGGTGCATTTAGGTTAGTCCATCTAGTATAGATTAGAGTGGTTCTCTTGTCTTGGTGCATAGATTTCTTGCTCTCATCTTGTGATTCCAGGATGCTGCTTATTAGCTGTCTCTCTTCTCACTAGGTTGAGCTCACTCACTTCTTATAGGTTCTAACAAGGGTTGGGCCACCCTTGGGTAGATAGGGAACGTGTTTGCTCCTTAGTGTGTTAGAAGAACAGCTGATAGTCCTAGTGTCTTATGGGATAGATGAGAGTCAGTTTGAGCAGTAGTATTCTTTGTATCTTATCTATGCTCTAAGGACTGCATTTTCTGATTTTCTTGTCAGCTTCTCGTTGTTTTCCTTTGGTTCAGGGGGAGTTCATTTGAGTATGCTGGAATTTAATTTTGTCATAACTCAACTTGAACTAAAAATGCATCTCATGATTAGAGGGAGCTGGATTTTCTTACATGTCATTTTGCATTGTAATATAACCTCATGGAGCCTTGATTATTATCCTTATATGACATGTTTTCAAAGCCTTACATCTTGCCATGATCTTTGCTCACTTGCTAGTTTTATCTTGACTTGATATGTGTAGTCTATTCTTTGCAATGATAAGTTAATTAAAACTACTCAACTTGAATTAAATCATGTCATGATTAGTGTTTGAGACTAGTCTGTCTTTAGTTATTCTTTTGTGATTCATGCCTTGTCAAATAGGCTGAGTTGAGTCTTGAATCTTTATTGAGCTTTAGATTGAGTTATACTAGTTTCTTGATGAAACATGTGTTAGTACAATTTTTAAGAAAGCAAAAAGATCTCTTTTGTGCGAAAGAACTGATCTCACCAATTCTTTCTCATGAGACTGCTTGCCATAGCACTAGACATGAACTTAAAGGAAGTTTTGGATGACCAAGATCATCTTCTTAAGCTTATTGTTTGGAGTGGTTGCATAAGGCTTGAGATCTAGCATATGATTAAACAAAATCTTGATTGGAAATAATCATGAGCTTCAAAAATAATAATGTCAAATGTGCTTAATTTGCCAAAATTACAAAACTTATAAATTCTTGAACAAATGTCTCAGTCTTGAACTTATAGCACTCTAAATTGACTCAATACTAGCTTCTTGGCTCCACTTAGATTATTGACATGGTTTGCATCATCCTTGGATACCTTTAGCTAGACTATACTCTTGGTAACTTGACATGCTAAAAACTTTGACTAATTCTCAGATTATGACTTATTTGGCTTAACTTGATTATACATGCATTGTCATGATCTAGATAGCATTCTGTTGTTTTATGGCTTGGTGTAATACTTAAACGTCATTTTGGATAATCTTCATGGCACCAAATGCTTAAAATAAACAATCTCCAACCATTCCATCTCAAATCATGCATTATTCTCTCTTTTGCATCCTTGATGATTTTATTGCCAAAAGGGGGAGAATAATCGAAAAAAAATCAAAAAGCCATTTCAAGGAAATTCTAGAGTTTTGGAGAACAATTTGCTCTTTCTGTTTCTGCTCTAGTGTTCTCTTTTGTCAAAATGATCATAAGCTTCTTTGTCCTTCTTTTAGACCATGTGTGACTCTCTTTCTTTTTAAACAAACTCAATTTTACGCTTGTTCTGGGTTTATCAATATACTCATCAAGGGGGAGATTAAGAGACCATGTGGAGGTGTCCCTATGTTTGTGATGAGTAATTGACTCGTGCTCTGAAAAGTTTGAGTTTGATTTGGTTGGTTCGCGCCAAGTCGGTGCATGGCACAGTTTGGTTCAGTTGGAGCTAGGTCATGGTTAGGCGCGGGAGTACTGGGACTAAGCACATGAGGTGTTGAGGTCCAGACGGTCGGAGACGCCAAAGATGATCAAGGCCGACGAGGCACGGGATGACCGGACTAGGCACAGGTGGTGCCGAGGTCGGTGCGGTTGAAGACGCCAAAGGCGACGCGAATTCTAGTGGCTACGAGGCATGGACAGCAAGAAAAGAGGAGGTTTCTGGAAAGGCTGCGTGTGGGGTCTTAAAAACAGTTACAGTACTTGAGTTTTTGAAGTGGTCCGAAAGTTAGAGAGGAGAAAGGTGCAGCATTGTTTATGTTTTCTCTGCTCTGTGTTTGTAGGTCTACATGTGAAGCTAGAGTGTGGAGGCACAGAAAAAGAAGATCTGCTGCTCGGCTGGTTTGAGGGCAGTAGCTTCAAGACCTTTGGCCTGCGTGTGTAGAGCAGCAGCAGGTTTCGGCTGGGCTGCATGTGTCTGCAAGAAATAACAGCAAAAAGAGGGGCAGCAGCAGCATTTTGTGTCTGAAAAAGGTGCAGCACTTTAGTTTTGTCTAGGTCTGCACTTTGTGGGCTATGCTGTTCGGCTGCAGTCTTTGCCTTGTGTCAGTGAGCAGCTGCAGAAGTTAAGTGCAAGGTCTATGTGTGTGCTTGGGAATTGCAATGCGTGTGTGCCATGAAAAGTGTAGCAGCACATGAGTATTTAGTTTGGCTGCTGCTGTGCTATAATTGCTACTGTCGGCTACTGTTGTATTAATGTTTGGGTTCTCTTTGTCAATTTCTTTGGGATGTTGTTAATACTGGTCTTTGTGATCTTGTCTTGTTGTTGTGCTATTTGGCTGCAGCGATTAAATCTTGGCTTCGGTTTTGGGGAGTATAAAAGGAAGCAGCTTGCAGCATCTTGAGGTAGGGGGTAGAGCCGTGTTATGCTGTTTGGACTGGCTGAGAAAACAGAAGTCCGAAGGTTGAGCAGTAGCATCATTTTTAGGGTGGTATGGCTTTCCTTCTGTGGGGGTGCTAAAAATGGGGGGCAGTTCTTGTTTTCTCCTGGTGTATGTGCAAGAGTTAGAAGTGAGTGTGTGTATGCCTGTGAGAAGTAGAAAAGCGTAGGTGTTCGGTCTGGAGAGCAGAAGGTTGTCGTGCTATGCCTCCTGCGTGAGTTCATGCATGAGTTCATCACAGGCTGTGAGATGGACGATGAAATGATTGTAAACTCGTGATTATCTAATCATTTATTTCTCTGTATCTATTTCAAGAAATGTTGTGTTCAGTTTTCGATTTGGATTTTTGTTGCTCTGAGCTTAATTTCCTTCTCTCAAGTCAGTAGTTTTGGCCTGGTTTGAGGTCCTCCTATGAGCTTTTCTTGTGCGATCAAAGCTTTTATTTGCATTCCTCAGCTCTGCAGTTCAGTCTATTTCCTTTGTGCAGGTTAGACTACTTGTTTGCAGCTGAAATTGTTTCCCTCCTTTTTGGTAAACTTTTGTCAGTCTTGCGCTCTGTTTATCTGCTCCGATTTTATCGGTATGTTGTTGGGCTTCTAGTTAGCAAACTTTTTCTGTCTTCATAGCTTCTGTAGCTATCGGAGAAGAAAAGTATGTGGATACTTAGGGGCGATTTTTGAAGGCACCATTCACCCCCCTCTGTTGCCATTTTTGATCCTACACCTTCTCTCTCGGTTGCCGGATTCCCCTCGCTCAGGCCATGTGTCACCCATCAGCCACTTCTCACCCCGCCTCCCTCTCTTTCCCCCCTCTCTCTGATAGTTGGGGCGCATCAACCAGTTCCTTCTCCCCTCACCTTCTCTCCTGCGATGTTGCCGCCTCCGCCATTTCTGCCGACTTCCCCGACTGACTTCGTTCCTTCTTGTGCAAAGCACCATCGCTTTCCTTCTCTCTCACGGCTGCGCTCGCCTTTCCCCCTTTTCCGCGCCCGAGCCCTAGCCCCCCACCAAGCACCATGCTTTTCGATCTTCGGTGAGAAAATGGCGAGCAATTGTTGTTCCTCAAGCTGTCGCCGAGGTCTGCCATTGGCCAATCGAGCTTCGTTGAGGTCCCCTCCATCCCCTTCGCCCTTTCTCCGTCGCAACGCCTTGCTGGAAGGCTGCCTTCGCCGAAGTTGGTGCACCGTCGTCATCATCCTCAGGCTCTATGCCAAGGTGAGTCGAGTCCCCTGTTGCCTCCTCTCCCTTCCCCGCATCTCACCCAACCCTGTCGTGAGCCATGCCACTGGCAAGCCATCGGGCTCCGAGCGCCACCGGTCGATGCGCCACGTCGTTGTTTTAAGCTGATGTAGACAACACATGGCGCCATGCACCGAGCCACCTTGGCGTAGGTCTTACCGAGCCACGAGCCACGTCACATCCACACGTCCGCCTCTGAGCAGCCACGTCGTCCAAATCCACCAAGTCAATGCCACATGGAGGCCACGTTAGTGCCACGTGTACGCCACATCAGCACCAAACCCCCTCTAGTGCCACATCATCGCCATGTGACTGACATCTGGCTACCACATCAGCGGTTCAAGTCCAGTTAGCTGCCACATCACCCCCTTACCACCTCAGCTGGTGTCAAGACCCGAATATGCAAATCCAGACTCTCTGTGTATACCGCACTAGTCAAGGATCACTGTAATATCCTAAACGTCGTTTCGGCGTCGGTTTCTAAATTAATCGCGGAGTTGCCCGGATTTTCGATAAATCGCGGGAGGTGAAAATAAATTCTTGGAAAAGTCTAAAATAATAAAAAGAGAATTAAAATAATTAATTAAGAGGTTTTTGGTTATCCGGAGGTGGGCGACCATTTTGGGCCAGACAGCCCAAACGGGGGCCCGTACCCCCTCCGAAACCCTAGCACCCTCTTTATAAACCCCCTCCCTTGGCTCCTCTCCCCTTTTTTCCCCACCTGGCCACCACCCCCATCTCCTCCCTGCGCCTCCACCTCTTCCCCATTGCTGCTGCCCATGGATGCGAAGGAGGAGAGGAAGGAGAAGAAGGAGAGGAAGAGAAGGAGGAGAAGAAGGGAAAGAGAAGAAGTGGAAGAGAGGGGTGATCCCAATCCATAGGTAAATTTTCCCCCACCTCAATCTCTCTATTTTATGCTGAAATTAGGGTTCTTAGGCCCAGATTTGAAGGGATTAGCATTTTGGAAAAACCCAATTAGAGAATCCTGATCTTGCTGTCTGTAGACTGAATCGCGCGATGTTACTGTTCCTGCAGTTTCGACCCCTAAAACGATTTTTCCCGAGGGTCTCCCCAAAAGGAAAAACGTAGCGAACGACGATACGCATCTACTATATTTGTTTCACAATTTTTGACCGCGTAATTTAGGCGTACCAGGGTCTGGAATCTCGCTGTCCGTTAGGGGAGCAGTCAGAGACAGAGTGCTGTTCAGATGGGAATTACGGATAGAATATGAATTTTATATTTTTGGTCACCATTGATAAAGTTTTAGAGAATTTGATAATCTAGCTGCTATATAAAAATCAAAATTTTTATAGCCCTACTTTGTTGTTGGGAGGCGTTTGAATCTGACTGTCCTGACTGTCAGAACAGAGGATGATCTCTGTTTAGGGCAATGAGATACACCATGCTAAGAACAAAATAAAAATATGTGATCTACATAAAAAGTGTGGGTAATTAAGTGAGGAATCTAGATATATATCTTTTGCTGTGATTAGTTTTATATTTTTAAAGATAGAAAAATGTTAAGCAGCGCCGCTGCAGTGGGAAGATCGTAGAACCGTTACGCGGGGAAGGATGTTGTGGGGTTTAGGGTTTTGGCGATACTTCTTTTTGAGAGTCATGATTGTATTGCTGTGTATTGTGCCGAGAGGTACCTTTTTGGATAGGCGGATTTGCTTCTGATCGAGCGTGATCTCGTCGCTTCGCCGGTAGAGGCAAGTAAACGTAGCGGATGTGCTACCGTTTAACCCGTTATTCTTACTACTTGCAATATGCATGATTTTTCGTATTGATAAAAGATATGTCATGATTACATGTTTTCTAAGGAAGAATGTGGTAGCAAGATATTAATCAATTGCCATGTTTGGTTGAGTTTTGGTAGTATTGTGGTAATTTGCTTAATGAGCTAATTGTGGTATATGAAAGTAAATGCGTGGTGGTTATGATGATATTTTCTTATTGTTAAATTCATGAGAATCAATTTAATGCCCTTGAAGTTGGTATTATTGTGGCTTTAGTAGTAGTATTCTTAATGAATACTTGTGGTCGTATTGTGGTTTTTGTGGTAGGATACACTATAGATCGATTGATTATGATCTTGGTGAACTGAATGTGGAATATGTGGTTGACCTTCGTGGTTCAATTTGTAATATCCTGAACGTTGTTTCGGCGTCGGTTTCTAAATTAATCGCGGAGTTGCCCGGATTTTTGATAAATCGCGGGAGGTGAAAATAAATTCTTTGGAATAGTCTAAAATAATAAAAAGAGAATTAAAATAATTAATTAAGAGGTTTTGAGTTATCCGGAGGGGTGGGCCAGCTATTTTGGGCCAGACAGCCCAAACGGGGGCCCGTACCCCCTCCCAAACCCTAGCACCCTCTTTATAAACCCCCTCCCTTGGCTCCTCTCCCCTTTTTCCCCACCTGGCCGCCACCCCCATCTCCTCCCTGCGCCTCCACCTCTTCCCCATTGCTGCTGCCCATGGATGCGAAGGAGGAGAGGAAGGAGAAGAAGGAGAGGAGGAGAAGGAGGAGAAGAAGGGAAAGAGAAGAAGTGGAAGAGAGGGGTGATCCCAATCCCTAGGTAAATTTTCCCCCACCTCAATCTCTCTGTTTTATGCTGAAATTAGGGTTCTTAGCCCCAGATTTGAAGGGATTAGCATTTTGGAAAACCCGATTAGAGAATCCTGATCTTGCTGTCTGTAGATTGAATCGCGCGATGTTACTGTTCCTGCAGTTTCGACCTCCAAAATGATTTTTCCCGAGGGTCTCCCCAAAAGTAAAAACGTAGAGGACGACGATACGCATGTACTGTATTTTTTCACAATTTTTGGCCGCGTAATTCAGTCGTACCAGGGTCTGCAATCTCGCTGTCCGTCAGGGGCACAGACGGGGACAGACCGCTGTTCAGAGGGGAATTAGGGATAGAAGATGAATTTTATATTTTTGCTCACCATTGAGAAAGTTGTAGAGAATTTGGTAATCTAGCTGCTGTAAAAAAAATTAGAATTTCTATAGCCCTACTCTGTTGTTGGGAGGCGTTTGATTCTGACTGTCCTGACTATCAGAACAGAGGATGATCTCTGTTTAGGGCAATGAGATACACCATGCTAAGAACAAAATAAAAATATGTGATCTACATGAAAAGTGTGGGTAATTAAGTGAGGAATCTAGATATATATCTTTTGCTGTGATTAGTTTTATATTTTTAAAGATAGAAAAAATGTTAAGCAGCGCCGCTACAGTGGAAAGATTGTAGAACCGTTACGCGGGGAAGGATGTTGTGGGGTTTAGGGTTTTGGCGATACTTCTCTTTGAGAGTCATGATTGTATTACTGTGTATTGTGCTGAGAGGTTCCTTTTTGGACAGGTGGATTTGCTTCTGATCGAGCGTGATCTCGTCGCTTCGCCAGTAGAGGCAAGTAAATGTAGCGGATGTGCTACCGTTTAACCCGTTGTTCTTACTACTTGCAATATGCATGATATTTCGTATTGATAAAAGATATGCCATGATTACATGTTTTCTAAGGAAGAATGTGGTAGCAAGATATTAATCAATTGCCATATTTGGTTGAGTTTTGGTAGTATTGTGGTAATTTACTTAATGAGCTAATTGTGGTATATGAAAGTAAATGCGTGGTGATTATGATGATATTTTCTTATTGTTAAATTCATGAGAATCATATTAATGCCCTTGAAGTTGGTATTATTGTGGCTTTAGTGGTAGTATTCTTAATGAATACTTGTGGTCGTATTGTGGTTTTTGTGGTAGGATACACTATAGATCGATTGATTATGATCTTGGTGAACCGAATGTGGAATATGTGGTTGACCTTCGTGGTTAAATTCTTGTGGTTTATGATTATCATATCATTCATAACATATCATGACATTGCATTGTGGATGTCGCCGCTTATAGCCGCGACCGTACCTGTACAGCATCGTGCATTGCCGTAGCACGATGCACACTTTTACCTTGTTGGGTAAAGGTGTAGTGGAGCATAGCATGCATATGCATTGCATTATAGAAAGATCATTTGCATACTTATGCAATATATTGTGGTGAAGTTATTTTACAAACAACTGCAACTTTATAGTTGTGATGCGGAATTGGCTCATGGGAGTCACTTGTGGTATGAGGAAAGTGGTTGCGGTCGTGGTTTTGGGATTCATCCCTTGTGGCATGGTTGGGGTTGTGATTGCGGTATGAGATTCTTTTCTCTTGTGATAATTGTTGATAGCAGTTGTGGACGCGAGAAATAATATAGTTAGTGAGGTAAAACATACTAATGTTTTATGGTCATTGGTAGTGGTAGTGGTGGATGATATGAAGTAGTTAATCCAGATTTATATGCTAATGTTTTATTACTGTTGGTAGTAAATATGATTGAGGCTATAAATGTGGTCATTGTGGGAAATGGATATTGATACTTAATATCATTGTAGTTTAATTAGCTTGATAATGAATGTGGATGCACAATGTGGATGTGGACAAATGGATACTTTAATGATGTTGTATATTTGTTTGTAGTCTGAATAGCCTGTTAAACAGTTTGCTTGCTGAGATTTTATCTCACCCTTGTTTTTCCCCCCTACAGGTGATTCATGAGCATTCATGGGATGGGTAGAGCGGCACCACAATAATGCACTTGGTTCATAAATTCATGATGTAATAAAGTCGATGGAATTCTAGCCAAATGCCTAGCTATCCGTGGATGATTGTTTTAGTTAATACTGATGAACTTGTGATCTATTGATTAGTCTGCTAGAGGTTGTTTCAAATATTGAACTTGTTATCGTTATCTTTATTTCCTTAGTTGATTATGCTTCCGCTTAATGCTTCATGTCTAGAAATTTGTAGCCGGAATAAATTATCTTGAAATTTTTGGCTAGCTGTAGAGTGGTTTAGTGGCATCCCAGGGTGATGTGGATCCTGGGGTGTTACAGTTGGTATCAGAGCGGGCTTTAGGTCCGTGGTAATTAAATTATTAAATTGACACACTGGTGCACAGTAGGATGGGATGGGTCAAGCATTGCATATATGCTTTTGACATGTTGTATTGATGATTTATGTTATGAGATAATCTTGTGTGATTATGATTTGTTTCTATGACTGCTATGGGTGAGGATAGTCAATGATAGGAGGTAGGGTTTGCAGCTGTTGCCTTGGGCATTGCCAGTTTATACCACCGTTCGTGGTATGGGGATAGTGATGCAGTTACCTCGGGTAACTTAGTTGCGGATGTCGTGGGTAAGTTTCTTAGAAAAGAGTTATCCTTCTTGAGATAATTTTTGGCCGATTCTTGGCTTATTGAGGTTAATGAGTTTTCTCTCGGGTTAGCGGTTCAATGCAATTGTTGGGTGCCAATAGGCCTTTAATTGTTCTTGAAACCAAATATTGTTTCTTTCTGATTGATGAGTTGCTTTTGCTGCTCGTGAGCGTTGTTAATTGATGAGATTGGTTTTTCGTGTTGTTCTATCGTTCTTACTGGAAAATGTGACTCATTAATTCGTTGATATTTTGAAAAGAAATCAAAGTTTTTTTTTGTTGGAAGTTCGTTAACTTGTGGAAGTATTGGCTCTATGCATTTCTTTTAAGTTATTTTGGTTATTGAAGTTTGAATCCTCTCTTTCCTTAAGGGAAGTGTTAAAACCTTTTGTGATGTTTTGTTGTATCTAAGTTTGAGTTGGCAATTATGTAAATCATTGATAAGCTGTGAATTATCAAGTTGAGATGCTAGCGTGGTACATGATTAATTTCTACCAATATCCTTAGAAGTGAGGTTGATTAATATGATGTTGATCTGTTGTAGTTTCTTGAAGAAATAAGATTAAGAATTTGTCTACACATGCTTAGAACTCATGCAGTTATTGAGCAATATAAAAAAAGGGTTTGATTGTTGTGGTTGTTTAAATTTCCAACTTGTTGGATAGATTGGATTGATTGACCTTAAGTAATTAATCTGACCACTAGGGATGGTTAAATAAGAAGTTGTTGGAATATTGTCTTAATAATATTAACCTTTAGTATGTCCTCTCTTTATATACTTGATGAGCATGTACAATCGTTAAATTCATGTAACTTTTACCATGCTAAATTGTTGAAATATGTATAAAGAATTAGATGAATGTTGATGTATTGAATTGTGGAATCTTGTCTTATAAAGCTGGTATTATTGATGTTTAAAGTTATTTTGTTCTAATTTTTGAACATAAGGTGGAATATTGAATCTGTGCTCATAATTGTTTTTGCAACTGCAAAACAGAGATAGGATCATTAATGCTATGATGATGAAAAATTAATAATCAAATTATTGACAGTAATAACTGGAGTGCAATCAATTTATGCTAAATTAGAAGTTGAGCATTGGTAAGAGTTAGATGTATAAAATCTAATAAGAGTTTTATACTAGCATGTTTGCGAGGATATCATGTTCTAATATCATCTTGGTAAAGAGTTTTGTTTTAATATGGTGGTTTATGCTCTAGGTTTTTCCTAGATTAAGTAGTTGGAACTTTATTTTGATAATAAGAATATGATGAAGTTATTTATGGTGTTCCTTTTGAAAAAAAATATGGAATAAGAGAATATGATGATTCTTGCAAAGAATATTTTATCTTGTTAATACAATTGATAGCATATAGTTGTGCTTATGGTGTTGAATGCTTTACAAATGAAGGAATTTGTTAGTTCCATGTTATTAATTGAATTTAAGGATTTGAGTTTCGCGGTTGGGGTCTTCTTTTTTTTGGACCTTATGACTTATTTGGTAGCCGAAAATTATTTTGAGCAAAGTGGCATGATGAATGCTTTTATTGGTTTTAACTAAACCATGTGTTGTGGTCTTCAAGCATTCTTTGCTGGAATTGGCGGGATGCTGTAATCAATGGAAATTATTTCTTGTTAAAAGAAAGAGTTATACTAGAAGTATTTGAGGTACAGATGATCTCATCTTGTGTTTTCCAACCTCATTGCTATTTGATTTTTCTCTTGGTCTTTTAGCCACTGTGAATGATTGCGATTTTCTGTATGCTGAAATTTATTTCTTCTTACCTCTTCTTCTAAGATCAGGGTAATTGTTGTGGGTTGCGAAGCCTTTATGTTGTGTGATGGAAACTGGATAGTGGTGGTCTAGTAGATGTTTTCGTGGAAGCCTTAAATATCATGATGTTTGAGATGCATTGGGTGATATTTGGTTTTTGTGGAGTAATCCTTAGGAAGGATTTGATTTAAATAGAATGATTGTCTTGGAGTCAAATAATTTGTCGATGTTAAGGATTGAGTGTATGTTAATTGCGAAATAGTAGGGTTTTCACCCGAGGTTTTCCCATCTTATACGGGAGTTGTTGTAGGAGCCTTGAAAGCTGAGTCGGAGCTTTACCTTTTGTTATGCTAGAACCTTAGAGACTCAGTGTCTCCATGTGGGAATAGTGGATCAGAGTGGTATTCCAATAGTGTAGATGATGTACTCAGTTGAGCTAATTGTTGAGGTGGCCAACTTGAGATAAATGAGTTGGTGTGTTGGGCGATGATTTGGAAATCCTTGGTTCAAGGAAGTTAATTTATTCAAAGAAATAGAGTGGGAAATATTTGTTATCTCGATTAGTGAAATGCTCGCTTGATTCTTGTTTATGCTGTGTGTTTTGGCAGAGGCCATCTGCAAATTGAATTGTTTGATATTGAAGTGTAGTCTTTTCCAGCTAGGAAAAGACAATGATTGTTTTGGTCTGTCGAGTGATTTCCATTCTTGGCTTATGTGGTGTGGTTTCTCCAATTGTCTACTTGGAGAGTGGAAAAATATTTTGTGGTAAATCCTTTGGTTTGGATTGTGGTCCTTTGAAGGGCAGCTAGTTGCTAGTGTTTTGCTTGAGAATCCTTTATTCTCCTTTTGATGGGTTCGCTTTGTAAGAGATATTGTTTGTGCTTCAAGTAGAATGATATGAGTGGAATCTGTGGTCAAATTCTTTTAAAGGGGTACAATGTATTATCCCGATTATAATAAATAGAGAAAAAAGTTTAAGAAGGAAGATGGTATTAGAAAGTGGTTTAATAGTCGTCGCAGAAAAATTTTGCGAAGATGGCAGGACCTGTTGGCCACTCAGAGTTGGCCTAAGTGTTATGCGGACGTTTGGCTTAGACCAATATGAATCGTGGACTCGCCGGAACTAGCCGGGAGGAAGAGGGCCATCAAGCATGTGAAGGCCCTCTAGACGAACCAGCCCGAGCGGGAGGCGATGTGGAAGCTTGAAGACCAGATGCATAAGAAGAGCCCGAGCTCCTAGAGGCGGAAGAGTACCCGTAGTTGTTGTTCCCTTGGGATGTTCTATCCTTAGGATGCTCTATCCTTTGGTTGTTCTTTCCTTTATTGTTCTTTTGTCTCGTGGGTTGAGGAGTTAGATTCGAGGACGAATCCTTTTTAGGTGGGGAGAATGTAATATCCTGAACGTCGTTTCGGCGTCGGTTTCTAAATTAATCGTGGAGTTGCCCGGATTTTCGATAAATCACGGGAGGTGAAAATAAATTCTTTGGAATAGTCTAAAATAATAAAAAGAGAATTAAAATAATTAATTAAGAGGTTTTGGGTTATCCGGAGGGGTGGGCCAGCTATTTTGGGCCAGACAGCCCAAGCGGGGCCCGCACCCCTCCCAAACCCTAGCACCCTCTTTATAAACCCCCTCCCTTGGCTCCTCTCCCCTTTTTCCCCACCTGGCCGCCACCCCCATCTCCTCCCTGCGCCTCCACCTCTTCCCCATTGCTGCTGCCCATGGATGCGAAGGAGGAGAGGAAGGAGAAGAAGGAGAGGAGGAGAAGGAGGAGAAGAAGGGAAAGAGAAGAAGTGGAAGAGAGGGGTGATCCCAATCCCTAGGTAAATTTTCCCCCACCTCAATCTCTCTGTTTTATGCTGAAATTAGGGTTCTTAGCCCCAGATTTGAAGGGATTAGCATTTTGGAAAAACCCGATTAGAGAATCCTGATCTTGCTGTCTGTAGATTGAATCGCGCAATGTTACTATTCCTGCAGTTTCGACCCCCAAAATGATTTTTCCCGAGGGTCTCCCCAAAAGGAAAAACATAGAGGACGACGATACGCATGTACTGTATTTGTTTCACAATTTTTGGCCACGTAATTTAGTCGTACCAGGGTCTGCAATCTCGCTGTCCGTCAGGGGCGCAGACGGGGACAGACCGCTGTTCAGAGGGGAATTAGGGATAGAAGATGAATTTTATATTTTTGGTCACCATTGAGAAAGTTGTAGAGAATTTGGTAGTCTAGCTGCTGTAAAAAAATTAGAATTTCTATAGCCCTACTCTGTTGTTGGGAGGCGTTTGATTCTGACTGTCCTGACTGTCAGAACAGAGGATGATCTCTGTTTAGGGCAATGAGATACACCATGCTAAGAACAAAATAAAAAAATGTGATCTACATGAAAAGTGTGGGTAATTAAGTGAGGAATCTATATATATATCTTTTGCTGTGATTAGTTTTATATTTTTAAAGATAGAAAAAATGTTAAGCAGCGCCGCTGCGGTGGAAAGATTGTAGAACCGTTACGCGGGGAAGGATGTTGTGGGGTTTAGGGTTTTGGCGATACTTCTCTTTGAGAGTCATGATTGTATTACTGTGTATTGTGCTGAGAGGTTCCTTTTTGGACAGGTGGATTTGCTTCTGATCGAGCGTGATCTCGTCGCTTCGCCAGTAGAGGCAAGTAAATGTAGCGGATGTGCTACCGTTTAACCCGTTGTTCTTACTACTTGCAATATGCATGATATTTCGTATTGATAAAAGATATGCCATGATTACATATTTTCTAAGGAAGAATGTGGTAGCAAGATATTAATCAATTGCCATATTTGGTTGAGTTTTGGTAGTATTGTGGTAATTTACTTAATGAGCTAATTGTGGTATATGAAAGTAAATGCGTGGTGGTTATGATGATATTTTCTTATTGTTAAATTCATGAGAATCATATTAATGCCCTTGAAGTTGGTATTATTGTGGCTTTAGTGGTAGTATTCTTAATGAATACTTGTGGTCGTATTGTGGTTTTTGTGGTAGGATACACTATAGATCGATTGATTATGATCTTGGTGAACCGAATGTGGAATATGTGGTTGACCTTCGTGGTTAAATTCTTGTGGTTTATGATTATCATATCATTCATAACATGTCATGATATTGCATTGTGGATGTCGCCGCTTATAGCCGCGACCGTACCTGTGCAGCATCGTGCATTGCCGTAGCACGATGCACACTTTTACCTTGTTGGGTAAAGGTGTAGTGGAGCATAGCATGCATATGCATTGCATTGTGGAAAGATCATTTGCATACTTATGCAATATATTGTGGTGAAGTTATTTTACAAACAACTGCAACTTTATAGTTGTGATGCGGAATTGGCTCATGGGAGTCACTTGTGGTATGAGGAAAGTGGTTGCGGTCGTGGTTTTGGGATTCATCCCTTGTGGCATGGTTGGGGTTGTGATTGCGGTATGAGATTCTTTTCTCTTGTGGTAATTGTTGATAGCAGTTGTGGACGCGAGAAATAATATAGTTAGTGAGGTAAAACATACTAATGTTTTATGGTTATTGGTAGTGGTAGTGGTGGATGATATGAAGTAGTTAATCCAGATTTATATGCTAATGTTTTATTACTGTTGGTAGTAAATATGATTGAGGCTATAAATGTGGTCATTGTGGGAAATGGATATTGATACTTAATATCATTGTAGTTTAATTAGCTTGATAATGAATGTGGATGCACAATGTGGATGTGGACAAATGGATACTTTAATGATGTTGTATATTTGTTTGTAGTCTGAATAGCCTGTTAAACAGTTTGCTTGCTGAGATTTTATCTCACCCTTGTTTTTCCCCCCTACAGGTGATTCATGAGCATTCATGGGATGGGTAGAGCGGCATCACAATAATGCACTTGGTTCATAAATTCATGATGTAATAAAGTCGATGGAATTCTAGCCAAATGCCTAGCTATCCGTGGATGATTGTTTTAGTTAATACTGATGAACTTGTGATCTATTGATTAGTCTGCTAGAGGTTGTTTCAAATATTGAACTTGTTATCGTTATCTTTATTTTCTTAGTTGATTATGCTTCCGCTTAATGCTTCATGTCTAGAAATTTGTAGCCGGAATAAATTATCTTGAAATTTTTGGCTAGCTGTAGAGTGGTTTAGTGGCATCCTAGGGTGATGTGGATCCTGGGGTGTTACAAAATTCTTGTGGTTTATGATTATCATATCATTCATAACATGTCATGACATTGCATTGTGGATGTCGCCGCTTATAGCCGCGACCATACCGGTACAGCATCGTGCATTGCCGTAGCACGATGCACACTTTTACCTTGTTGGGTAAAGGTGTAGTGGAGCATAGCATGCATATGCATTGCATTGTGGAAAGATCATTTGCATACTTATGCAATATATTGTAGTGAAGTTATTTTACAAATAACTGCAACTTTATAGTTGTGATGCGGAATTGGCTCATGGGAGTCACTTGTGGTATGAGGAAAGTGGTTGCGGTCGTGGTTTTGGGATTCATCCCTTGTGGCATGGTTGGGGTTGTGATTGCGGTATGAGATTCTTTTCTCTTGTGGTAATTGTTGATAGCAGTTGTGGACGCGAGAAATAATAAAGTTAGTGAGGTAAAATATGCTAATGTTTTATGGTCAATGGTAGTGGTAGTGGTGGATGATATGAAGTAGTTAATCCAGATTTATATGCTAATGTTTTATTATTGTTGGTAGTAAATATGATTGAGGCTATAAATGTGGTCATCGTGGGAAATGGATATTGATGCTTAATATCATTGTAGTTTAATTAGCTTGATAATGAATGTGGATGCATAATGTGGATGTGGACAAATGGATACTTTAATGATGTTGTATATTTGTTTGTAGTCTGAATAGCCTGTTAAACAGTTTGCTTGCTGAGATTTTATCTCACCCTTGTTTTTCCCCCCTACAGGTGATTCATGTGCATTCATGGGATGGGTAAAGCGGCACCACAATAATGCACTTGGTTTATAAATTCATGATGTAATAAAGTCGATGGAATTCTAGCCAAATGCCTAGCTATCCGTGGATGATTGTTTTAGTTAATACTGACGAACTTGTGATCTATTGATTAGTCTGCTAGAGGTTGTTTCAAATATTGAACTTGTTATCGTTATCTTTATTTCCTTAGTTGATTATGCTTCCACTTAATGCTTCATGTCTAGAAATTTGTAGCCGGAATAAATTATCTTGAAATTTTTGGCTAGCTGTAGAGTGGTTTAGTGGCATCCTAGGGCGATGTGGATCCTGGGGTGTTACAATCACACTAGCGCATACAGCATAACATAGATGAAATATCGACTATATGCACGATAAATAAAGGAAAATACTCAAATATTAATAATTATTAGAGTACGACCTTATATCCAAGCTTACAATTAATAACCTGAAGGGCTTAAGAAACTAGCAGCGGAAAACAAAATTAAGTGCAGTAGCCATTCGACATACCTATTGGCAATCGGCTGGGAAGCGAAGTCTTAATCCATGAAGTTGTTGAAGTATCCTCCTTCAGGTACCTACTGTTGATATAATTCCTCCTCTTCAACTAAATAAATACCTATCCTATGGTGATAATAGAATCATGGCATTCGAATTATCAAGGGAGGAATTAATCAATTGGGACAGTAACTACCAAGTACAATGGTTTATAATAAATTAGCAATATATAGTAATGTAAAATAAAGTAAATAATAGATTAAAAACTAGGTTCAACATAATTAAAGGACATGACTTGCCTTGGCCTTACTCATTTATGAATTCTTGATCTTCTAGCTGTGCTTCCCCTCTTTCGAAGATGCGATCTAATGAGAGAGAAAAAAAATGAGGTACAAAATAAAATCAAATAAAATTCAAATGAACTTCAAAAACTTCAAAACTAGAACCAAAAGATAGAACTTGATTTTAGATTAATTTAAAAAAAATAATGGAGGTCAATCGGAGCTAGAATGGAGAAGAATGGGCTCTTAGAAAATTAAATCTAAAAAAACACTAAAAAATTAAAAAATGTTACTATGTTGTAAACTTGGCTCACAGGAAGACTAGTCTACGGTGGACTTGGCTCACAGAATAGTGAACTACGACTGGTTGGCTGACGTGGTGGACACATGGCAGCTGACTGGGTTGACAGGTGGTAGGTAGGGCTTATGTGGCATCCTAACGTGGCCTGACATGTGGCATGCTAACGTGGTGTGCCGATGTGGCACCTGATGGCTCAGTTTTACTGACGTGGCACCGACACATGGTCACACATGGCATCTAGGGCTTGCGTGGCTGCTAGCATGGATGCTGACTCGGCTGGTTCAGCTCACGATCTATGGAATAGTAATCTCTAGTAGGTGGGACCCACTAATAGTGGCTTAGCGCATGCAGACTAGGTTCACGAAGAAACAAAGAGTCGCAACCACGTAGGTGCGGGCTGGCATCAACGCTGATGTTGGCGGCACGTGGACTGAGGTGGCTCTTTGATTGGCGAACAGTCGCGCAGGGCGACGACGAGCATGCGGTTTTGTGGAGAAAGGTGGTGGCGGCAGACAGCGGCGAAGACAGATGGCGGGTGAGCACTCACCGGTGTCAAAAACAACGGAGTGACGAGGCTCGGTGCCGATGGTTAACGGTAATGTGATGATGGCCCGATCTTCCAAGAGGTACTGATAAGTCGATTGTGGAGAACTCGATGTTGATGATCCAAAGGCTCCGACCAAATAGATCGATCCCCTTACAATTACTACACCACTGCTCCGATGGTTATCAACCGTGCCGAACGCGGTTGACCTCGCTAAGAAGGCTATCTCCTGCAAGCGAATCGAGAATACAAGCAAGAGAGTAAAAGATACAACTTGAATTTGTATTACGAATAAAGATTAAGTTCACAAGTTGGGGTTCCTCAACTGGACGTGCGGTGAGACTGCTCAACCTTTAAATAGGGGTGCGACCTCCTTTAAATAGGGGTGAGGGAGGCCGCACTTATCTAACAAAAGGGGGTGCGGTACTATTCACAGGACTGTTCACGTGAACAGTCCCACCATGAATAGTGCCAGCCCAAATAGTCTAAGTGTGATTACAAGACCCAAGGTCCACTTTGACTCGGACTGTAAAAGTGATGTGACTTGTTTTGCAGTTTTTGATCGGCTCGGGTGAAATTTCGAGGTGACACTAGATTCATATGAAAGTAGACTCCAATATCTTTCCAACGAGTACTCATGGGCCCCAAGAAACCTTCTGGATCAAATGTTATGGCCGTTTGAAGTATACGCTGTCAAGCAGTCCGAATATGAGTCGAACTCACAAATATGAGTACAATTGCGCTTGACGGTTCCACTTCTACACTTGAGTTCGCGTGGTTCTTCTGCATGGTTCCTAAGAACAAGAAAATTACAAGTCTTAGGAAGTATCGAATTCTCAGCGAAAATATCATTGACTCCTAAAAACGAGTTTACCTGATAGTAGAGTTGACGAGCACGTGCCCGAGTAATTGGACCTTACCCATCATTCATGGAAGCAGTAAGAGGAGTGTTCATATCAGTAGAAGTGATGTCCTCATCATCCTCCCCTTCTTGAATTGGAGTCGTTCTCGACTCAAGCTCATCTTGCATGTCATCCAACCCTCGGTCCAAAAGTTCTTGAACTTGTCGTTGAATTTCCTTAGTCTCCTCCGGATTGGTTCTATACGCCGCATGGTTTAGCAAAGTCGCTCCTAGAATTAAGTCAATTTGGTGTTCAATCTCTCTAATAGATGACAGTCCCGGGGTAGTTCAGCTGGAAACACATCCTTATATTCCTGCAAACGGTTAGTGACAGCAGATAGCATAGAGCTAGACACGTCATCAAGTGAAAATAAAGTGTCTTTGCATATCAAAGCATAGCATGGCATATCATTGTCGATAATTTCAGCAAGATCAGATTTGGTTGCAAGCATGGCACAACCGTTTAATTTAATTCCCTTAGTCCTAGAACTAGGTGTCAACTCTCTTTCTTAGGTGGAAAAATATTCTTCACTACTTGCTGATTTTCAGATTCATGTTGATGTTCTTTCCTCTCATTTGTAGCTATCTTTTTCTCACATTGCACAATTTTAGCAGGTGTCAAAGATAGTAAAATTATTTTCTTTTCTTTGTGCATTAGAGAGTACTTATTACTTTTACCATGATGAGTTGCATCCGTATCAAATTCCCATGGACGATCTAATAAAAGTGAATAAGCTTGCATAGACACTACGTTGAAATCACCTACATTATGATAGGAATCAATGGAAAAATACACTCTTACAGATTGTGTTACCTTCACCTTACCGCTGTTGTTGAACCACTGAATGTGATATGGATGAGGATGTGCACATGTGATCAAGCTAAGCTTCTTGACCAAATCTAAACTCACCAAGTTATTACAACTCCCACCATCAATTATGACACGAACACGGCATTCCTTGACGATGAGGAACATCTGAAACAACTTATGGTACTGTAGCTTCTCCGCTTGCTCCCTTTGAGTACTCAACACTCGTTGCACAAGTATGGTTCTATAATTCTCCGTAGCAGCGGTACCTAAAATTTCCTCCTCTTCACTGCAAGGTTAGCTGCAAGAACATATTCATCCTCAACATCACTAGCACTTACATATCCACCGTCTTCTGTCGCAATGTACGCTCGCTGACTTGGGCAATTTTTCATGACGTGTCCCATCCCTTTACAACGGTGGCATATAATTCTCGTCGTACAACCCGTGGAAGCAACTGATGAAGAGCTCTGCGCTGATGTCTACAAACTAGTGGGATTTGCCCGCCTCAGGTGCGCGTGACAGTGGTGGCGGTGCTGCTGAACGCGCCCTACTCACAAAGGGGGCAGCAGACCGGAAAGAAGGAGGTGGGGCTGACTTGGTTTGCCCCGGTGTCGACCTTGATGCAGAAGTACTTCCATAGTTGCTCCTATTCCATTGTTGTCTTCCCTGCAATTCTTTTTTTGCCAAACAAGCAAGCTGGAACAATCTATTGATATCATTATACTCCTTGTAATCAATTATGTCCAGAATTTCACGCCTTAAGCCCTCATAAAAATGAGCCATCTTATCCTCATCATCCTCTACAACATTACAACGCAGCATGCCTATTTATAGTTCTTGATAATATTCCTCAACAGATTTTTTACCTTGGTCTAAGCGCTGCAATTTCTTACGCATATCACGTTTAAAAGCAGGAGAAATAAATCTAGCACGCATGTATCCCATGTATCAGGTGCTAAACCGGAATTAACTACTTGACTCCACCAAAGGATAGCAAAATCTTTAAATTCACTAGTAGCTTGTCTAACTCTATGCACTTCAGGAATTAGATGGACATTAAATTTTTGTTCAACTGTCGTATCTCAATCTAGATAAATTTCAGCATCATAAACACCCGCAAAAGATAGTATGGTAAATTTAACTTTAGCAAATGGGTCGTCATTAGCATGAGCATTGTGGTGCTGAAAATCATTACCTCCCATACCCTGACGATTGCATTATAGGCGGTATCGTAGGCGTACATCTTGAGCTTCACGATTTCGCCTCTCATTATCATCTCCCACCTCAAGATCTTGGGGTGCATCATGTTCATACTCGCGTCTATTGTTTGGTGGCCGATTCACCATCATTTCAAGGCGTGTAGTGAGTGCTGCAATACTCTCATTGATAGATCGCTGCAATATATCCGTCGTAGCTTGAAGCTTCCTATCGATATCCTCATTAATGGTAGTACGTTGTTCATCCAAGAGCGTTATGAGCTCTCCCTTTGCAACATAATCTTACGCCTCAGACGACTCACCTGCCATGGTTAGTAGAAAACAAAAGACAACACAAAGGAATTATCCCTATCAACTACTAGGTGATGGAAGGTGGAATCACACACTCTCAAGCGTCTTACCACACTCTTACAAGTGTTCTTACCAACGCAAACAGTAGGAGGTTCAACCGGTGGCTGGTTCGTGATACCGTGTCGAGCGTGGGTACGATCGCAAGAGGGAACCTATTCTGATCAAGAGTAGGTGGAGCTTAGAAGGTACAATATGGTAGCAAAAGGATCAGCAATAATTAATTCAGTAAATGCAAGTTGAAATATTGTTCAAAATACTCGTCCAAGTTACCGATCCTAGCCTAATCACAACTAGCCAATCAAAACCCTATGCAAGGAAGTGTGTGTACGCACACGCAACGATCAATGTAACTTGATGTAAGCAATGGAGAACCTCACAACAAGTGCTAGGAGAGACGCTAATCAATCTACTCAAACTTCTTTGTAGGGTACTAGATTGTTTGCACGACGTAAAGCACAAAAGACAACAAAATCGGATCGGTGCAATGCAAACAACCCTCTAGATTGAGCAGAAATAACAGCTAGTCTCAAAAGATGAAAAGGCAGAGTTTTATATGGCTTATATATACTCGTTTAAAAGGTTTCGACGAGATCTACAACTTTGCAGTTCAAACGAAATCCAAATTCCGAATGGAAGATTGAACAAACCAGCAAAAACAGAAGCCTCAATTTTGCGATGCAATTTCAAGGCCAAAGATGGCCGATTTTGGGGGTCTTGGAGGGCGACAGGTGCTTCGCGTGTCACATTTTCAGATGCGTGCCGTCGATAGCTTTCGAACGAGTACAAGAACGTCGAAATCCGAGTCCGTATGCAAAAGTTATGCTCGTTTTACTGAAGGTGTGTCGGAAACGGACTCGACTTCGTTTAAACTGCTATAACTTTTGGTCCCGTAGCCGAATTTGCTCAAAACATTTTTTGGAGCCTTTTGGATGTATGAAGGGCAACTCCACCAATTTTCACTATTTTTGGCGAAGGTTTGATGCACTTTCCAAATTTCAGAAAAGGGTAGATAGGATGGCAGCGGAAAAGGGCACTTTCCAAATTTTCACTATCCCGTGGCTTTCTCTCTCCTTTTTTTCTCTTTTTTTTAAACCAAAATCAATCTCTCTCTTTTATTTTCTTTTCTTTTCTCTTTTCTTTTCTTCTTTTTTTCTGGGTCCGAAACCCTAATTTTTCTTTTGTCACAGAGGATGGCGGCGGATGGGTTTAGGGTTAGCGGCGAATGGGGTGGAAGCAGATGGGAGCCCACGGCAAGGATGGATGCGCGGCAAGGAAAGAAAAAAAGAAAAACACAACGACGAAGCTACGCAAAGCAAACACGAGATGCAACTAGACAATGTCGAACTAGACTCTAACTAAACTAGCAATCAGCAACTTGAACACGATGATGTAACCAAAATTTCAACGAGCAATACTGAAAAGAAAAATTACAATAGCACAAGGGGTGTTGGGACAGCGGAATAACAATAAGGAAATTTTTTTGGGCTATTTTTCTGGAGTTTTTAGGACGATAAACATAAACTAATCTAAAAGGGACGAATTACCTCACGGGCAACTGTTGCTCTGATACCACCTGATGTGACGATGGCCCGATCTTCTGAGAAGTACTGATAAGTCGATTGTGGAGAACTCGACGTTGATGATCCAAAGGCTCCGACCAAATAGATCGATCCTCTCGCAATCACTACACCACTGCTCTGATGGTTATCAACAGTGCCGAACGCGGTTGACCTCACCAAGAGGGCTATCTCCTGCAAGCGAATCGAGAACACAAGCAAGAGAGTAAAATATGCAATCTGAATTTGTATTACGAATAAAGATTAAGTTCACAAGTTGGGGTTCCTCAACCGGACGTGCTGTCAGACTACTAAGCAGAATAAACTCTTAAGAAAAACCCAACGAAAACTAAAGGGGTGCGACCTCCTTAAATAGGGGTGGGGGAGGCCGCACTTATCTAACAAAAGGGGGTCTGGTACTATTCATGGGTACTATTCATGTGAACAGTACTACCATGAATAGTGCCGACCCAAATAGTCTAAGTGTGATTATAAGGCCTAAGGTCCACTTTGACTCGGACTAGAAAAATAACGTAACTTATTTTGCAGTTTCTAATCGGCTTGGGTGGAATTTCGAGGTGAGACTATATTCATCTGAAAGTAGACTCCAATATCTTTCCAACGAGTACTCATAGACCTCGAGAAATTTTCTGGATCAAAAGTTATGGACGTTTGAAGTAGGCGCTGTCAAGCAGTCCGAATCTGAGTCGAACTCGCGAATATAAGTTGGATTAGGCTTGACGGTTCCACTTCTACACTTGAGCTCACGTGGTTCTTCTCCATGGTTCCTAAGAACAAGAAAATCACGAGTCTTAGGAAGTATCGAATTCTCAGCGAAAATATCATTGACTCCTAAAAACGAGTTTACCTGATAGTTGAGTTGACGAGCACGTGCCCGAGTAATTGGACCTTGACCATCACTCATGGAAGCAGTAAGAGGAGTGTTCATATCAGTAGAAGTGATGTCCTCATCAAACGGTGATGCACGGGTGAGATCGACGGAAGACGACGATGGTTGCTGCGGAAGCGGTTGCGCTCGGCTGCAAGGGGGATGTGGAACATAAGGGAGGTGGTGGGCTTTACAGCGCAGACGTCAAGGAATCCCAGACGGAGACGGCTGCAGAGTTCATCTGGAGTTCGAAAACCAAGACAAACACGATGGCGGAGAGAGTTTTGATCGGAGACAATGAATAGTAGATGTCATTCCCGGTTTGTGACGTGTGGCAGAGAAGGAGAATGGACAATCGGAATTAGACCGCACTGATGAACTGTGCACAGAAGGCGAATGGTTGACTCGTGGCATGGATCGGACGGCAGGGGAGGTAGACGGAGTAGGTGGCTCGGATGCATGTGGCTGGTGGCTGATTGCCGACGCGTAGCTCAGCGGGAAGGAGGCGACCGAACCGAATCAACAGTAATGGGCCTAGCCCACTACTATTTCTAGGATTTTTGGGATTTTATAATTTCATAAATTTAAGTAAAATAAAATAATCTCTAGAAAATAGAAAATAAATCAAAAAATTCATAGAAAAGTCTAAAAAAATTTCCTAAGACACAAGGAACCCAAATAAAATATTTTTAGCATATTTTAATGTTTATTTTATTCATATTAAATCCTTTTATTTATTAAAAATTCAATTTAAGTTTGAATTAAATCTAGAAGAATTCAATGGTGAATTTTATTTTAAAAGGCTTCAAATAACATTGAAAATCTGGATGTTACAAATCTGCCCGTTGAACGGGATCTCGACTCTGAGATCCAGGCTCACTATGAGAATAGGTTTGAAAACTCTACTATGAAGTTCTCCTCACGTTCCTAGGTGGCTTCTGCATCGAAATAGTTGCTCCACTGAATTTTGCAAAAGCGGATGACTCTAGTCCTGGTTGAATGCTCTGACACTTCCAAAATTTTGACAAAGTGCTCTTTGTACAACAGATCCTATTGTAGATCAACGGCCTTCACTGGCACTGCTTTCTCTAGCACATGTAGACACTTCTTTAGCTGAGACACGTGAAGGACGTCATGTATCCCACTAAAGGATACAGACAGCTCCAACTGATAAGCAACTTCCCCCTGCATTTTAATATCTTGAACGGCTTGACATACCTTGCCTTTCATCTGAAACCTCTTGACACCTTTGAACGGTGTAATCATGAGATACATATAATTATCTGGCTCGAAGCTCAACTCTCGATGACGAGTATCTGCATAGCTTTTGTATCTGGTCTAAGAAGTTCTTAACCTCTTCTGGATTAGTCAAACCATTTTCTCAGCTTCTTTTAAACAATCTGGCCCAATGATTTGACCTTCCCCCGTATTTTTCCAATTGAGAGGGGTTTTACATTTTCTACCATACAAAGCTTCAAACAGTGACATTTACAAACTGCTCTAATAACTGTTGTTGTACAAGAATTCTACAAAAGGCAAACAACTATCCCACATGGCTCCACGATCTAACATGCAAGCTCTTAGTATATCCTTAAGAATCTGATCCACACGCTCAGTTTGACTATCGGTCTGGAGATGATAAGTTGTACTGAAATTCATGGAAACTCCCCTAAAATCATGAAGTAAAGTGTGATTTACGATCTGATACTATCTTTTTGGGCACTCCATAGAGACTCATAATTCTCGACATGTATAACTCTACCAATTTATCACCTATGTAGGTTATTCTGACTAGAATGAAATCAAAACCATCCTTGGTCTTAGGCAATCTTGTAATAAAATTCATGCCAACTTATTCCCATTTCCACTCAGGAATCCTCAGCGGTTGTAGCAAATCTGCTGGTCTCTAATGCTCAGCCTTTACTCTTTGACACATATCGCAAAGTGCAACATACTCTGCTATCTCACGCTTCATGCTTGGTCACCAATATTTATCCTTGATGTCCTAATATATCTTGGTGTTGTCAGGGTGAATCAAGTACAATGACTCGTGAGCTTCTTTGAGCAATAATTCCTTTAACTCCGTTATATTTGGCACACACAGATGCTCCTAAACTACAAGGTTCCTTTGTCATCCTCTATAAAACTTGTTGTTTTACCTTTACTGATATTAATCTTGATTTGCTGAATATTCTCATTCTCTGTCTGAGCTTGACGAATCTGACCATCCAAAATTGGCTACAGCTCTATCGTGGCTAAGAATCCTTCGTAACCAAAACCAAGCTAAGCTTCTGAAATTTCTCATGTAAAGCTGGTTGACTTTCCTTGATCATCACTACATTGCAATAAACTTTTCTGCTTACAGCATCTGCTACCACATTGGTCTTTCCTAGGTGGTAATGTATTCTAACATTATAGTCATTTATCAATTCCAATCACCTTCTTTGCTTGAGATTAGGATCGCCTTGGGTGAAAATATACTTCAAACTCTTGTGATCCATGTTTACCCATGAGGTAATAATGCCAAATCTTTAAAGCATGCAATACGGTTGCTAACTCCAAATTATGAATAGGGGTAATTCTCCTCATGTGGACTCAACTGTCGTGAAGCATAAGCTACCACTCTTCTGTCTTGCATCAACACATATCTCAGACCTTTGCGGGTGGCATCACAATAGATTTTAAAATTCTTGTTAATGTCTAGTAATACTAGAACTATGGCTGTAGTCTGGATCTCTTTTAGCTTTTGGAAACTCTTTTTGCACTCTGACATCCAAACAAATTTCTTTTCCTTCTTTAACAGCTGTGTAAGCAGTCTGGCTACACTGGAGAATCCTTCGATGAAGCGATGGTAATAACCAGCCATTCCAAGAAAACTTCTGACTTGCGTCACTCACGACGGTGACTTCCAATTCAACACATCTTTAACTTTTTCAGGGTCAACTGCAACTCCTCTTGCTAACATGACGTGGCCTACGAAAGCGACTTCTTTCATCCAAAACTCACACTTGTTGAACTTGGCATATAACTTATGCTCTCTGAGTTTTTGCAAAGCTAATCTCAAATACTCCTCACGCCCTTTCTCGTCATTGGAGTAAATTAAAATGTCATCAATGAATACGACGACAAGTTTGTCCAAATACTTTAGGAACACATTGTTCATTAGGTACATAAAATAGGCTGAGGTATTAGTTAAACCAAAAAACATCACTGTGAACTCGTACAGATCATAACGAGTCGAAAAAGCTATCTTAGGTATATATTCCAAATGAATTTTCATTTGATGGTATTCTGACCTCAAGTCAATCTTGGAGAACACTCTAGCTCCTTTAAGCTAATAAAAATGTCAATTTTGAGCAAAGGATACTTATTCTTGATAGTAACCCCATTGAGTGCACCGTAATCCACACATATACGCTAACTACCATCCTTTTTCTTAACGAACAACACTAGCGCACTCCACAGAGTTAAGCTAGGTCTGACTTAATCCTTATCCAACAATTCCTAAATTTGCTTCTATAATTCTGTTAACTCATTGGCAGATATCCAATATGGTCTCTTGGATATCGGTGAAGTACCGGGTACTAGCTCAATTGAAAACTCGACTTCTCGGTCAAGTGGAATTCCGGGGAGATCATCCAAAACACATCAGGATACTCCCTAACAACTGCCACATCCTCTAATATGATCCCTTTGCTCTGGCAAATCATAACCTTCTCTGGTTGACTCATGCTAGCTGAAATTTCACTTTTCTTCTATCTGAACTGACCAAGGTAACGGCTTTGATTCCACAATCCAACACTGCTTGTTGCTTCTTAAGCCAGTCCATGCCCAAAATCATATCCAAAGACTGTATATCCAACACAATAAGATTGATTGAGAACTCCACTCCTTGAATGGCTATCTTGACTTTCGGACAATCTAGGTTTGTACTCAATTCAGAGCCCAGGGATTGAACCAAAAAGATAGATCCAAGAACGACAGTTTTCAACTATTCTTTAAGGCAAAACTTAGAGAAACAATTGAATATGAAGCTCTAGAATCAAACAAATCTGTAGTAGGAATTGAATTTACTAGAAATTTAGCAATCACAACATCTGGCGATGCTTAAGCCTCCTCTACAGTGACATGGTTCACTTGACCATGCACAACTGACTGGGGCACCCGACTGGCTTGACCTAATACTTGGGGTGCTCCATGTCCTGGTCCTGAGGTAGGGGTTTGATTTGGCGTAGCTCCGAAGTTGAAACAAATTGACGCCAGGGTTTGTCTCTGAGAGCACTTGCTGACATAGTGACCTGGCTCATGACAGTTGAAAAAAATAACTGATGCTGCAGGGTTGGCATTCCTTTATTGCTGATTGCTTGATTCAATAGGATGGGATATTGACTGAAACTGACGGGGTGCTGGTGTGGGAGTCTTGAATCCTGACTACTACGGCACACTAGCGGGCTGGTAGGTACTAAAATGAGCCTTTTGGGCTAATGCATCTGAGATCCCTACTGCATTATTCTTTTCTTGTGAGACTCTTCTATCACATGGTGATTTTTTCAATGAGCATTGCTCTGTCTACCATATTCTAAAAACTAGCATAGTCATTTCCAAACATTTGAACTTTGCGCGCTGGGTTCAATTCTTTTTTGAACCTCTTCTAACGAGCATCATCAGTAGCAATGTCCTCAGGGGCATAGCGAGTTAGCTGAGTAAATTTATTGAGATACTCACTCACTGATATGTTCTTTTGCTGCAACTCATGGAACTCCTCCTTCATTTTGATCCCCCATCCTCATGAGTGGCATAGTAGTTCTCCCATCACTCTGCAGCAGCTCCCTCCAACTAATGGGCGACATAGAGCACTTTCTCGTGATTAGTGCATTGAACAAGGTTTAGTTTCTTTTCAATTGAATGGATCCAATCATCTGACTCTAGAGGCTCAGAAGACCGTGCATAGGTGGGCGGTCTCGTCCTCATGAACTCTGCAAACTTGGATTGCTGTCTAGCTAACTGAGGTGCAACTGCTTCTTAATTCTGTCGACTCATCATGGCATTCATGTTCTGCATCATGGTGTGCATCATTTGTCTCTGGGCTGCCATGAATTAACTGAGAGATGGATCCAATCCTACTGGGGTTGCTTGCGGTCCCTTGAGTTGATGGATCTGCGGTGCTGCTTCCTAGACCTTGGTTCATTTGACTTTGACCAACTGAGTTCAGGATATCAACCATCTTTTTACTGCTCTAAAAGGAAATACAACTACTAAGAACTGACTTCACAAGGCTCAAAAGGTGAGAGGGAAAAGCATAGATAAGAGATAAACACGTTTAAGGGGATTTCTAATGGCAACCTAAATTAAACAAACACTAAGCCGAGAGTAGGGGTGGATATCGAGCCACCTTGTCATCTTATCGAGGTTTTTTTAAAATTGACATAGTTTGATTTTAAATAATTATCGAGTATAATTAAAGTAATTTTAAATCGAGCCAACGAGCCTCACTAACGAGTTTTTTTTCCAGCCCTAGTCGAGAGGCTAAAAAAAACTAATTAAATAACTCAAATAAAAGTTTTGACATGACTGCGACATAACAATTTTAAGGGCAAGACTGCAGCTCACATCACAAGCAATTGCAAATAAAACCAAAATATTCTACTCATACTTTCTAAACTATATGAGGATCTAATCTAAGGACTCCCACTCGAGTCTTACCAAGTAGGGCTCGCTCGACTCTTCCTCTAAGTCACTATAGATCATCCGCGAGTTGTGGACTTGCGGTGACTGCTCTTCAACTGCAGTTGGAATGAAGTGTCGAAGATACACCTAGTGATTGCCTGCTATGCGTCACCTCTCCTCTGGACTCGGTGGCGTAGCCGAGGGTATATGTAATGCCCTGAACGTCGTTACGGCGTCCCTAGGAATATTTAGTGCAATCGCGGAGTCCCTCTAAAACAAGTAGATCAACATGTACCATCTGTGATAGTTATTCTATACCTAAATTTTTTTCTATTTTTGAATTAGCCTCAGGAAATATTAACTATGCCGTTTGAAAACAAGCAAATACGACAACAAACAAAGAAGAGAACATTCTATTTATATTACAATCCACCATTACAACATCACAGAATTACAATCCACCATTACAATAGCAGAGAACATTCCATTTCCATTACAATTCGAGCAACAAAGAAGAAAGAAAATAAAAGAATCAGAATCAAATACTACAAACAATGGAGCAACAGAGAACAATAGAGAAGCTCATCCCTTATATAGCTTGGGTAGGCCTTCTTCGTGGCTACCTCACTGTAAGCTCCCGGGCAGCAATGAAGGCTACAATGGAGACCTGAACCCCACAGAATCAAATATTAGAAGAAATAATGGAGGGAAGAAGCTTAAGACGCATTTGAAGGGAAGGGGTAGATGGGTTCGGGTGAGTATTTATACAGGAGGGAGAGCTACGACCCGTGGGGTGTGGGTTGGTCGGTTTCTATTGGCTGAAATTGGGTTGATGAGAATTGACGAGCCCAACAGTCAGAGAACAAATTATCATAGACGGTTTTTGGTACGAACCGTCTGTGATATTGGCTATATACATACCGATACAATATAAATAACTAGTCTCAAAATATGAAACAGTAAAGTTCTATATGGCTTATATATACTCATTTGAAAGGTTTTGACGAGATCTACAACTTTGCAGTTGAGATGAACCCAAACTTTCGAAGGAAAGATAAAAAATTTTGGTAAAAAAAGAAAACAAAAACTTGCGATTCGAATTTAAGGGTAAAGATGGCCAATTTTGGGGGTCTTCGAGGGCGACAAATGCAAGCTAGTCATTTTTTATTGGTTCAGGCTCGTCGTTAGCTTTCCAACGAGTACAAGAATGTCGAAAACAGACACCGTACGCAAAAATTATGCCCGTTTTACTGAAAGTGTGTGAAAACAGAATTCTACTCTAACTCAGGCGGGAAATTATGAAATTTTAGGGGTGTGTAAGGTAAGAAATATATCACAGACTGTTGTGGCTACAGACCAAACAGAGAGAGAGGTGTATGGTAGTGGAGAGTTAGGTGAGCAAATGTCCTCTTGGGTCTTTCCCAAGGGCTGGTCGTGATATATATGCGTTCTCTCGTAAGGAATGTCTTTACTATCGTAACCTTACACTGGGCCTCCCTTCGAGGGCAAGCTATGTCATTTACATGATTTATAACCTCTCAACAGGCTAGCTGGGTTTAGGTGGGGGCCACCCCTACAACAGGAGTCTCTCATGGTGAAGGGCTTCACAGGCCGAAGCTATGTTGCTGAGCCCTTTGGCCCCCTCCATCCCTGCGGCCTGTGACATTATGTGTGTAACATCCCAAATTTTGTTTTTATTTGAAGGAATAATTTTTAAATTAATTAATTCAAATTATTTGTATTTTTCAGAATTAAAAGTTTCTATTTCAAACTAAATATACTTATCAAATTGGGTGGAAAATATTTTTATTAAATCCCAATTAGTCCCAGAAGGTTACCTGAATTTTTCTGGATTTTTCAAAATTTATTTGGTATTTTTCTGAGTTTTCTAAAGCTAAATAGCATTTCTGGAAAATCAAAAAGGAAATTAATACCCAAACTCTCCCTCAGGCTGCCAAGTGTCGCCCATCGGGCCGTCCCGCGCTGCCAGATTCCCCCTCAGCCGTCCGATCTGATTTAAACCCTCTCCCCGCCTTCCCTCTCTCCGCTCGTGACGCGTGTTGCGCATCGGGCCGTTCATTCCCCGCTCAACTCGATCCTCGCCACCCGCTGTCACTTACCGCTTCGGCCGCCTTCCCCTCCGCTCCTGCCGCCACGTGGAGCAATCGGGACCATTCGCCATTTTCGGATCTCATCCCGGTCGTCCGTAGCAACTTAACCCTCCGCCCGAAACCCCAACGGCTCAGATCAAGTCTCCCTTGCCGGATGGGATCTCAGCCGCACCTCCTCACTTACCCCTTCGCTCAGCGTCCAACGGCCCCGATCTTTTCCTCCTGCCACGCGTCACCAATCCATCCACCGCCCGTTTTCTTTCCTCGTTTTCTCTCACGGCGTGCGGACCCGCTGTCGATCCGTCGCCCCCGCCACCTTCCTTCTTCCTCGCGCGATCGCCGCCAGTTGCCGCCATTAAAGCCGAAAACGAAGCTTTGATTGCTTCAGTTTCCTTCCCGTTTACTTCCCCGTGCCAGTGGCAAATTAAACCCCCGCTTCCACCGCGTCCATTTCTGGCATAAAGACGCGCGTTACGCCTCTCCTCGCCGTCGCATTCATCCTTCCCGAGCGTTTTAGTTCCGGCGAACTTCGCGCGGCCGTTACACCCCTCCCCGGTCTATAAAACCCGCAGCCCGAGGTCCCTCTACTGCTGCCGCTCCTCCCTCATCTCTCAAGCGAACCACCCGAGCGCCAGAGCCCTCCCTACGCCCGATTTCTTCCCCGCGGCTTCAAGTACTCCGGCGAGCAATTCCGGCTGCTTCAGGCTTCCTCGTTCCTCGTCGACGCCCCCCCGACGTTGCTGGTGCCAAGGCGATCTCCGGCGACCCCTTCCCCGAGCTGCTACGCCACCGGAGCTCCTTCGCCGCCGTGAGGTTCCTCTCCGATCGCCGCCCCTTCGCGCGATTCTTCCTCCGGTCACCTCGGCCTCCGCGCAAGGTACCAGTGAACTCCCTGCGTCCTTCTCTTCATTTCGGTACCCTCGGCCGGCGCCGCCGATCACCGGAGCTCCGGTGACCCTCGGGCCCCGAGCACCGCCGCCGCCGGCCGGGCCACGTCGGCCGTCGAGCTGAGTTGGCGCGGCGTGGCGCGGTCGGCGCCACGTCGGCGCCACCCGGACGTCTCCCCGCCACCTCGCGCGCGCCTGTCCACGTCGGCATAAAGCCGTGACGTGGCAGCCACGCGGCAACCACGCGTCAGCCACGTGGCGCCACGTCCGCACCACCCCGCTCCTCACGCACCCGTTTGCCACCTCACCTCATTCTCAGGTCCATGGACTCGGTCCACGGCACCCGGGCCCCACCTGTCAGCCTCTGTCCGAATATATTAACCCTAGGGCTGACGTCATAATTACTCTTTTCCTTTAGAAAAATAAATCGTGCTGACGTCATAAATCCTTTTCGGTTTAAAATTTAATCCAGAAAATAGCCTTTTTCTTTTATTTTGTATTTAAACTTTGGAAGGCTATAACTTTTGCATTTTAACTCCAAATTGACCCATTCAAATTTCTAAATTCATCTAAAATTCCAAACTTTCATTTGGTATATTTATTTTTAATTTTTGAGTTTTTATTTTATTTTATTTATTTGGTTCTTCTCGTTTCTCGTGTAGAATCCGATCGTCCGACGATTTTCAAGAGCAACCGGAAGATTCCAACATAATTCAGAAGGCAAGTCTCCTTGACCATTTTGCTCCCATGTGTTATAAATAGTTTTGCAAATTATTTTAAATTAACTGCATTGCTATGTTTAGTAAATTGATAATTTAAATTCTAAAAATTTAGCTAAGCACCCAATTTGTTATGCCCTCTTTTGGAAATTATGTACCATGTACCCTTGTCAACCTAGGATAAATCTTTGACTCAATAATGAGTTAGTATTACTTTGTTGAATTTAATAACGTTAGTAGATGCTTAGTCTAGCTGATAAATGTAAAAATACTCATATGAGAAAAATGATTAAGGAATGTTTTGGATTTCATGTTTTGTTTGAAAAGTGGTAATAGATGTTACCACTGTAAATTTTAAAAATAAAAATGAAAGTCAAGGTGAAATTGACGAGGGTGGATGGGATGTTTGGCTGGTGCGGTTTAGCACGATAAATGGGTTTGTGAATGATCGTCTAAGGACCGATTCTTGTGTTTGTCCAATCTGAGTAAAACAGTATAACCACAAGTTAAAATGGGTACAACCTAGCTAATTAACCTATAATAGTTTAGTCTTTGTGTCACTATTGGAAAATGGGTATCGAGATTTCTTGATTACTCAAAGTGAGGCGTGGATTTCTTGCACTCACATGGCGCAAGAGGGGGCTTCTGAATGTGGTGGATTTAACCCTTCAGCGGTGAAACCTCAGCGAGTGATATAAAACTATACTAGAGTAGGTGAAAAGCTTTGTGATATTTTATCCGGGTCTCATGCCAAAGGAAGCGTGTTGACTGTTAGGATAACATATCTCTTGTGGGTAAAGTTGTACGCACTCTGCAGAGTAATAAAACTATTCGAATAGCCGTGCCCACGGTCAAGGGCGGACAAGGAATGCATTCACATAGTAGAGATTTGACTTTGAATTTAAAAATAAAAGGTTTTGAAAAACTAGAGAGTGGATGGAACTCTCGTGATTTTGGTCTGGTGGTTGTAACCAGTTCAGGTGGTATTAAACTCTATTTTGAATCATGGCGGAGATAGCCTAATTATCAGTGATGGTGGATGTAACCTTCACTAAGGTACTTATTAAAATTTAGATTATGAAAATTCAATGTTTAACAAAATGCTTTTAGTAATAGTATATAAATTTGAAATAAAATGCTGGTTTGTGCAAAAGAGCCATATAGCCTTCCTTTGTTCAACCTTGCATCTACTGCATCTTTCCCAAGACTTGCGGAGTACTTTATGTACTCACATACTACACTTCACAACAATTCTCAGAGGAGGTTGAAGCTCAGGAAGGAGACTACGACTACTGCTCCGCTTGCGGCTGCGATGGATTCTTTCCGGAGGACTAGGTCTCGTTGCTCAAGTCAATTGCCTGTGGCAGATTGATGGGCCGTTTATTTGAATATTTTGCTTCCGCTGTTTTATTTTGTGTAAGAGGTTCAGTGAACCGTAGATGTAAGGCCTTGGGCCAGGACTTATGTATTTCAGTTATTATTGTAATAAAGCGTTGTTGGCAATGTATCATTTTGTCTGATTATCTGTGTTTACTAGCATTGATCTGGGACTAGTACTACAATACATAGGGGGGTCCGGGAGTTTCTACTCTAGGGTCTCACAATGTGCTTGTGGGTGAAGATGATTGGGCGCATGTAGGTCCGCGTGGCTCCACGGAGTCGAAGCCTCGGGTCCGCAGCGGAGTCAGCGGAGTCGATGTCGAAGTCGTGCGCTGGGTGGTTGCAGGCGGAGTCGCAATTGCGCTGCGGAGATAGAGACCACGTCGATGCGGAAGGAGCAGGCAGGCGCAAGAAGTTGGGACGTCACGCGCGCGTGAGCGACCGCGTCGGTTGGACTCCCACCGGTTGGGTGCTCGTAGGAGGCCGCGCCGGTTGAACTCCCACTGGTTGCTCTACCCAAAAACGGTTATATATGCCGTCGTAGTAGCGTGACGAAGTATTGCTGAGACGGCTTGTCTCAAGAATATGCCTCTTCCGCTCACGAGCATGCGGTAGGATTGTCGTCGGTTAAGGCGCTCTGTGCATGCTTGTGGACGGAAGAAGGTACATTCTTGAGCTGGCGGAAAGACTTGCGCAGACTTCGGCCTTCGAGCCTGGGGCCATCCCTTGCGTCGCGAGCGCACGCCTTCCGGCTGACCTACCGTGCCGGCACTCTCTGCAACCTAGCATCCATGGGGAGGCGTGGGATACATTAGGGTGCGAAAACGGTTGTCTGAAGAATGAAGAGATATGATGTGCTGCGAGTGCCGGGTTGTCCCGACCCACCGAAACAGGAAGGGTGCTTTCTGACGCGGCGTGCCGACGCGCGGTTACGTGAGAGCCGAAGGCAGACCCGGGGTTGCTCTTTGGAGGCGAAGGTCTCATCGAGGGCGGAGCCGGAGTCATTCCGCCGAGGCGAAGGGTTCGCGGAAGGCGGAGGCGCGGAGCTGGAGTTGCTGTGGGTAGATGCCCGGGCAGAGGCGTGGCAGGGCGCTATTGGCGTGTCGGTCTCGATCATGGCCGCACAAACTCAGGGCCGGAGTCAATAAGCGGAGTCGTAGCTGGCCTGCGGGGGTGGATACTTCGTCGACGTAGGCGAGGTGTGTAGATGCAACAAGGTGGGACGTCGCACGCACATGAGTGGCCGCGTCGCTTCGACTTCCGCCGGTTGCGCTTGTCCGCACATGGGCGACCGCGTCGCTTCGACTTCCGCCGGTTTGATTTCCCCATGCGGGGGGCGGCTGTATATATATCAGGAAGGCTGCAGTGCCTTCCGGGCATAGGGGAGATGATCTTGACTTCGAAAATATGCCTTCTTCAGTTCATGAACATGCAGAAGAATACTGCCATGTTGATGAACTGAAGGAGGCCTATGTTTGAGCGGGATATTTGGCGACCACCGGTCACGGCGCGGCCGCGGTGGAAGGAGCGGACCGGCGCGTCCTGTGCGTGCTTTAGTGACGACGCCCCTCGTGACTGGCTGCTGAATGGTCTGCTCCGCAAGCGCCCTTCGAAGCGGGGAGCGTCTCCTGGCGTGCCGCTCCGGTGCGCGGGTGCGTGTCGAAGCCGGAGGTAGGCCCGGGGCTGCCTCGCGGAGGCGAAGATGTCGTCAAGGCAGAGCAAGGCTGTTTTGCATAGATTCCCGAGTGGATGCGTGGCTGGGCGCTATTAGCGCGGCATGCGCTGTCAGGCCCTTTGGTGTGACCGTCGCTTGACCGGGCCTGGCGCGCATGGGTAGGTGTGCCACGACGGTCGCGATCGTGGGAAGGTGGGTGGTTCGCCTCCCAGCAGTTATGGTGGCCGATGGCGTGGGAGACGCGGAGGCTTTAAATACCCCTTGCGTTACGCCACCTGCACTTTCGTCGTCTTGCCTTCTAGCTGCTGGTCACACGCCCCGATCTCCTGTCTTCGTTGCTGCCTCCTTCGTCGCAGAGCTTTAGGAGGACGATGGCACACGACGGAGTGCGCGCCCCGCCGGCCGATGACAGCGCCGTCTTCCGGCGGCCGTCGCCGCTCGAGGTGGGATACACACTCGAGGGGCGCAACTCCGCGCATGTGGACACATGGTGGACGGCGGCGGAGAGGGTAGGGGGTCCGGGCTCCCGTGTCTTGGGCTCAACGCTGGTGACGGAAGAGACGATTCGTGGCCTTTTGCGCGAAGGGAAGCTGTCGGACCGCTGGGAGGTGCGATTGCCCGCGGGCGACGAGACCGAACCGCACCCTGAAACGTCGGAGGCGATCGTGTTTGTCAGCTACTTCAAGGCTAGGTTGCGCATTCCAGCCACCAGACTTGTCGGGGACGTCCTGCGGCTCTTTGGGCTTGAGCTGGCGCAGATAACGCCGAATGTGATAGCCCAGCTTGCCGTGTACAGCTGGGCGTTGCGCACGGAGGCATGTTGGCCGACCGCGTCACTGTTCGCGTTTCTCCACGATGTCCAGTGTGCGTCGGAGGATCAAGGGGACGGGGCGTTGCCCGGCTTCAGCAGCGCCGATCTCATCTTGCGCCCGCAGTGCAAGAAGATTTTCCCCATGGAGTCGGGTCGGGCGGAGTGGGAGCCGAACTAGAGGAGGCGGTGGTTCTACAACCGTGCGGCGAGCGATAGCGGCCTTGAATATTCAGGGCGGTCGGTGATGCTCAATACCACGTGTGGTGCGCCGATAGATGCTGAGGATGAACGAATGGCGCAGAGGCTTGAGGGGAACACCGCTCGCTTCAACATGCGCGACCTCGTCGAGGAGTTTGTCATGTATGGCGTGGCACCACTTGCTTCCGAGTGGCATGTTGCGCCCGGGAGGCTTCAGCGCGACAACGTGCGCCCGTCCGTGTCCTCGCTGCCGAGACCCTCTGCTCCACGTAAGTGTTGGTGTAGCTCAGCTTCCTTGCGTAGTCCGTCAAGCTTGTTGGCTTAAATTGTGTCCCTTGCCACGCGCAGGTGCTTCCCTGGAAGGCGTGGAGCGTGCGGTGGGCGTGTTCCTGAGACCGTATACGGCCAAGGAGCACGCATTGCATATAGTTGCGACCACGGAGGTAGGTCTAGGGCGGCTGAACCGTGTGTGCGAAGCCTTGGGCATTAGAGTGCCAGAGCGCGTTGTTCCAGCCTCGAGCCCACCTCTCCGCGGTTCGGCGGGGGATGGAGTACCGGTGGGCACGGGTTCCGACTCAGCGAAGCATGCCGACGTAGAGGCAGGCGTAGGTGCTGCTTCGCCACCAACTAGCGTTGAGGTGGAGCTGTCACCCGCGGAGGATGTTGGGACGCAGTCCGTTCCTGCCATGGTGGAACCTCCTCCTACGGCGGTTTCCAAGGCGGGGCTACCCTCTTACTCCCCGAAGGCTAAGCGGCCCCGCACGCAATCGCCCCTTCGCTCGGCGAGGGGGTTCGCTGTAGCGAGCAAGGTCGGGGCCCTATGGGACTCCGACTTAGGCACCGAGTGCCTCGGTGTCTCGACGGCCCCGCTCAGGTCTGTGGCTAGTAAGGGCGAGGGCTTGGTGGAGCTAAGCTCCGACACATAGGTCCCCCTACCTGGCGAGGTGGCCGGGGATGCCGAGATCGTTGCGGAGTCGAGCGGGATTGAAGGTAAACCTACATTGCTTGGGGCGACCCGCTATGCGCCGCCAGGTTCCCTTGCAGCAACGTATCTCCCCGAGCGTGGGCGTCCCGCGGAGCATGGGGACGTTCACTTGGAAGGGACCTCTGGTGCCACCGAAGCTGTCGCCGCGGACGCCGCGCAACGTCTAGCGGACTTCGTCCGTCGACCGGAGTTGCTGGTAGCGTGGCAAGGGGTGGCGAGTGACGCGGCCGCCGGTCTAGACCGCCAGGAATTGCAGGCCTGTGGGTCGGAACTGCTCGAGAGAGTGCTGGAGGTCTCCGTAATGAGGGTGAGTACCTGTCCCGGAGTAGCACACGGCCCCTGGGAGGCATACTGATTGCTTTATCGCGTAGAACTTTGCCCTTGGCCGGGCGCTACAGGCGGCACATATCCAAGAACAGGAGGCGTTGGAGGATCGGCTGCGCGTCGCCAAAGGAGCCCTTCGTGTGTCGGAGGAGGCGCATTCCGCTAAGGATGACCGCATGCGGCGCCTGGAAGTGGAACGCGTGGGGGCTGTCTCCTACGCCGAAGAGCTTGTGGCGTCGGCTCGGCGGGCGACAGTGGAGGACCGGGATGGCCTGCTCTGGCAGGTTGCTGTGCTGGAGGAAGAGAAGGGCCACCTTGCTGCGTCTCTGAGGGAGCGGGATCAGGCTCTGGGCGACGCCTCGGCGGCAGCATGGGAGGCTATGCTAGCTCTGGAGGGCACCCTTGAAAACCTTATTGCCGAAGTGCCGCCTCGCTCATTTGGACCCGAAGAGCTTTTGCAGACACTTCGACGGGTTGGGAGGCAGCTGGAGATGCCTGTCGGGGCCGGAGTGATGTCCGGTGCTGTGCGCGCTGTTCGGCCCACCATCTGGTGTTTCCACGAACGGATCTGGGAGTACATTGGGGAGGCCACGGCGAAGGTGGAGCTGCGGCGGAACATGTACGGCGAGGGGAATCTTGGCGAGTGGTTGGATGGAGTTGCTCGGCGCGATGATGACGACGCCAGCGGTTCGAGGCAGGTGTGATCCCGGGGTTTTTGAGCGTCGGTGTGTGTTGTAACCTACATACTCCATTCTGAAAATGAAGCGAAGATTGCTCTCCTTGCCTTGACCAAACGCGCCATTTTATTCCAAGCAGCTGCCCGATGAGGACCGACTGCTGATTTCCGACGCCGTAACCCGGCGCCGTTTGCGGCGCTGGTGGCGGGCCGAAGAGTTGCTGGACTTCTGGGCGAATCGACCCTCGACGGGTGAAGCTTCGGCGCAGAAGGCCATTCGGGCAGAGCCGAACGAGTAGCGCTGGCGCCTAGTGAACCGTGCAATCACTTTTTGCAGCAACGCGATAGATAAGCCGAAGCGCCCGTCCCCGCCGCTGCTTGTGGGCACATCCGCTTTGTGGTTTGCTTGTAAAATTTGTTGGCTGGGCGGGGTAGACAGTCAAGGTAGGCGCGGGGTTGGCCCCCGGATGAGGTAGTCACACGAGCACTCCGTCCCCTACCCCTCGAAGTTGTGGCAGCGGAGCTGGCGTCTAGTCAAAGTAGACGCGCGAGCGCTCCGTCCCCTACCCCGCAAAGTGGTGGCAGTGGAGCTGGCGCCTAGTCGAAGTAGACGCGCGATCTCTCCGTCCCCTACCCCGCGAAGTGGTGGCAGCGGAGCTGGCGCCTAGTCGAAGTAGACATGTGAATGCTCCGTCCCCTACCCTGCGAAGTGGTGGTAGTGGAGCTGGCGCTCCGTCCTCTACTGTTGGGCAGGATTAGGATAAGGCAGGCTTGGGGAGTGATAGAGACCTAACTCCGTAGGTCTTGTCCCCGGCGGTCGATGGGGGACCTCACGGGCGCCTTGTTTCCTGCATTCCCTGCACAGCGGACACGGTGGCGAGATCAACAGAGCTCTGTACATGGCGCTGTACGGCTATGAGGGAGGTGTCCCTTGCCCATCATCTGTTGCGTCGGGCCCCCCGGGAAAGGAGGACTCGTGGAGTGTAATTGGCGGAGCCCTGTGACTGAAGTGGGGCGACACTATTGCACCACGTGCTTCTGGGGCAGGCGATGGGACTCCTGTGGCGTAATTTCCGCGGTCTTGCTTCCAGAGCTCTTTTAAAAAGGGGCAAGCGGCTAAGTGAAGCGGCACTCGCCTTCCCAGACATTGCGCCCCTGCAACTACCCTGGCGGACTCGGCGTCCTTAATGCGCCTCAGCTTCGTCCTACTTGCTGGCCAGTACTGACAGCGCTGAGGGTTCCAGAGCGCGGCTGATGCCGCCTGGACGATTGCGGGGTCGGACATCCTGCTCATATGGGGTGGATGTGACGCCACGATGCATTTCCCCCTCGCTAGTTCGTCGGAGAGCCTTGGCTGGTGCAGGGTGGTGGGAAATTCACTTGTACTTCATCAAGGCCACTCCTAAATTTGGGAGTAGACTTTTATGTCGCGCCAGCGAGGCCGCGTCCCGCCATGCTGTCCCGCACAGGCGCCTGTCCTCTCCCCCACTCTCCTTCCCTAGCTGTGGGACGTTTGGGATGAGGGGGGCGGGGGGCCTGCACGGGCACTCCCAGTCCTTCGGCTTGGCTGGTAACGGAGGCTTGATACCGAGCTCGCGCTGCCTTATTGGGGCGATGCTGCGTCAAGAGCTCGAACGCCCGTGATCCCGGGCGTCTGCTGGGGGCACCTCCCTAAGCCGGGAGCCCGCGCCCGTGTGGGCGCCTTCGACGAGCGCGTTTGCATTGTCCTCCCTTCAGCTCGTCTGACGAGAAGCTGGTGTCGAGCTGTGATGCGGAGGGGGCGTAATAGCTCCAGGGGCAGGCTTCCACGAGCCCGTTTGGTTTCTCGGGCCATTGAGCTCGTGCGCCTCGCCCCTGCACTCGCAGCCGGCCGTCCATGCGGTGCGCGCGGTTTGCTGGAAGCGCGGGAAGCCTCTGGTGCCCGTGCCACGTTGTTCGTAGACTCCGGCGAGTGCGTGGGAATAGCATCCATGTCTTATTTATACTACGAAGAGTACGCGCGGCGATAACACCAGCGCGTGCGCGAGACATCCGCGTCTTGTTTAGACTCAGTAGAGTGCGCAGGGAAAACATCGGTGTCTTTGTTTGTACTCTGGAGAATGAGTAGGACTATCAACCACGGCTTATTTAAGCTCCGGAGGGTACGCCAACGCGCGCGCGGGACCTCCACATCTTGTTTAAACTCAGTAGAGTGCGCAGGGAAAACATCCGTGTCTTTGTTTTTACTCTGAAGAATGCGTGAGACTACCAACCACGACTTATTTGGACTCCGGAGGGTACGCCAACGCGCGCGCATGACCTCCATGTCTTGTTTATACTCAGTAGAGTGTGCAGGGAAAACGTCCGCGTCTTATTTATACTCCGTAGAGTGCGTGCGGAGGCGGACCTCAATGCTACGTCTTATTTATACTCCGTAGAGTGCGCGCGGAGGCGTCCCCCCACTGCGTCTTATTTATACTCCGTAGAGTGCGTGCCGAGGTGGACCTCGATGCTACTTCTTATTTATACTCCGTAGAGTGCGTGCGGAGGCAGACTTCGACGCTACGTCTTATTTATACTCCGTAGAGTGCGTGCGGAGGCAGACCTCGACGTTATGTCTTATTTATACTTCGTAGAGTGCGTGCGAAGGTGGACCTCCGTGGAGTGCGTGTGCGGAGGCGGGCCTCCGTGGAGTGTGTGTGCGGAGGCGGACCTCTGTGGAGTGCGTGTGCGGAAGCGGACCTCCGATCGAACGTACTGAAGACCAACTCCAAAAGTTAGGTTCTAAAATGTACCACAGCCCAAAGCTAGATGACTTGCTTAATTGTCTTGCACCTTTGTTACATAAAGAATGGTTTTCTTTCTACTTTCATGGTCACTGTGGCATACGCTACGATAAAGATTCTATAGTTAATTCTGTTGTATTACACATTGATTTGCACATATAAATTCTAACACCATTTATGATTCAGGGCCTAGGCTATCAGAACCGAAGACTTGGAAATATGCCATTAGTAGACTGGTGAGGTAGAAATAGCAGACTGAAGTCCCGAGCAAAGTTATCACCAAGGTTTGTAATCTCAACGAGTCTCCGAATCCTGTCATTTTGTAAGGATAAGCTAGTAGATTGGTTTCAGATGATGCTCCTCGTGCTGACGACATGTGCCTTCATTGTAGGATTATTGTTTCCAGACTTGCAAATGCTGGATTGTTGTGACTTGGAGTAGAATTTACTACTTATCCTTCCTGAAGATAATACTTAACCTTCCTGAAGATAATCTCCACAACATCGTCATTTGATGGAATATTTCATTTGCAAGAAGTTGAAAAGCCTCAGAGTTCCAACGAAAACAAGTACCAAATTCTAAGCTAAAGAACCAATTTTCTTCCTTGTTCTTTTGAAGTATGTTGTGTTTTAAATTCGTTTGTGCTCCCGTATAAGAGAAGATGCCTAGCACTTTCTCGTGACACGATTGTCCACTTGACTGCACATGATACTACTACTCTCATATCAACATTTGAGCATCTTATAGTTGTTAATCCATGAGCTATTTCCGTTCGTTTTAGCTTTTTTTCAGCTTCAGCTTCTAACTTCTGCTTTTTTTCACTATTCAGTACTTCATCTTTTTCTGATTTTGTAGATATTTTAGGTTTTTTGTATTTTCTTTTTTCCCATATTCCTTTGTATTGTCCCTAATGGGTTAACATGTTTTTTCTATTTTTATATATTTTTAAAATTAATTATGCCCAAAAAGCCAAATCAGGTACAGTAAAAAAAGCCAGCTACAATGAAATTTCAACCAAAAGCCAGAAGCCATCGCTAAAACGAGCGCCCCCTAATCAACCAAAACATGTGTAGAAATGATCAAATCACCCTCAATATCCATTCAATAGCGTAATTAGTTCCATACTTGAGTTGGATTGCTGGCTGCACATTCAATACTAGTGCACGCACGCATGCCATACGGATGGAGGTGTAGTTGTTCTTTGGGGCTATGCATATCCTTTAAAAATAATTCTAGTTACGCTAAAGAAGCTAAATTATAAATACCATGGTATTATGAAAGGGAAGGGGTACGTAAGGAAAGAGGTATGGGCCTGTTCTTTTTGGCTGCGGCTGATGGCTTTTTGGCTGTTTTCGACAAAGATTGCGGAAAGAGAGATACTCGCTTGCGATTTTTGATGGTACAGATATTAGTTTTTTAATGTGTACTATAATTAACCTATAGACTTCACCTTAGAAAAATACTCTGTTTAAAAGTTAGTTACTGTAGCAAAAGCCAAAATCAGCTTTTAGAAGCCGCAAAAGAACAGACCATAATCATTGATATGAAAATTTAACTCAATTCTTCAACATAAAGCATAATAAAAAATATGACAAAAACTAAATAATATAGCATAGTAGAGATACAATATGAATATCTAAATAACGAATATTTGTTCTCTATTCTATCCCACCATTTCTTTCTTAATAGTTGGATAAGAACTATAACCTACAAACATAACATATGAGAGTAAATCAAATAAATGTATGAATAAATATGAAGAACATACAATTTACATTTATAAGAAGCTAACTTACCACTAGCATGAAATAGTAATTTCTTACGTGACCCCATCCCTTGAAAATGATAAAAAATCTTATCATCATTAATGCTTGTAAATATATTTCTCTCAATTAGCATATCATGTTATGATTCATCTACTCATTATTCATCTTATTCCGCAAATCAGACTTAATAATCTTCATAGTCGAGAAGGCTCTTTCTACTGTTGTTGTTGCCACCAGCAAAATAAATACCAATTCAATGAGACAATATACTAATAGAAAAACTGTGTATATATCAGTCTGAACCATCTTCACAACAATATTTTCAAGGTTAGAATAATTTGCAAAATCTAGATCATCTGTCATATCAGCAATAAATGTACCAAGTTGGTTCCTGAGTATTACACAATCATATTAGGAGAAGTTAGTAGCATACATCAATCAGACCCAGATTTTGTAATTAAGAATCTTCTGTGATTCTATTGCATTATTCCCTGGATCAGTAGATAGTGTTCATAGATACATTGCTAAATCATTTAATACATCGCATAAACTATACCACTCAATAATATTACACACCAGAGTGTAAATATTTCATATCGGATAGCTTTTTTCATAAAGGGCCGATCGGGTCAAATACATATAGTACAAAAGTGGAAACATAATAGATAAGCAAAAGGTGAGGCCCTAACCTACCGCAGATAGGCGACTAGGGTAAAATGGTGCAACAGATATTATTCATACTTGGATAATATATGTTCACGTAATCACCATCAAAGACTACTTAACTAGGGTAAAGACTATAATACTAAAGATTGCTCGAGTTTCCTCCATCTTGTTCTATAATATTCTAAAAAGAAATAAAATATCCCTCTCTAGGACCCGCGCATGATTAGAGAAAAGGGAATATGGGAAAACAAGATGTCTTGGAATTTTAGTTTTAGGGAAGAGTTGTTTCGAGTAATATGAGGAGCTAGAGCTAGAATTAAACTCGTACCGTGATAAAAGGAGACGTGAGGAATAGAAAGTCTAAAACCAGCTCAAAATACTAGTTGGCTTTTTGTAACAGCCCAAGTTTTTTTTAAAAAATAAAATTAAATAAATAAAAATAAATAAAATATAATAATAATCAACTTAGTTTAAAATAAATATCAAAGTTATTTGGTTGCTTGAAATTTTAAAATTTCTTTCGCTAACATAATTTTCTGCTTTAAAGAAAAGAGTCTTTCTGTTAAATAAAAAATATTATAAAAAGAAAAATATGCAAATTTTAGCTGAAAATATTTTTATAAATTCCAAATAGCCTTAGAAACTTCTATGAATTTTTCTAAGATTTTGGGCTTTATTTGTAATTTATTGTATTATTTTAAAGCTAGAAAGGAAAAATATTTTAAAAATTAAAATATACTTCAATAAATTTCAAAAATATTTTTTAATCTTTTTAGGTTCCAAGGATCTTTATAAAAAAATTTGAAATTTTTCTGAATTTTTTTCTTTTTTTCCTTTTCTCTCTCTTCTCCTTTTCCTCTTCTTCTCGAATTCTCCAACCGTGCGTGCACAGACCAGGGAGGCAGCCATTGTTGCATTTTGGAGCTTTCTTCAATCTCCCATAACTTGTGATTTACTCAACGGTTTTTAACAAAATAAATTGCATTCTACTCCTCTCATCAAGCCTCTTCATTTCCCCACCGTTTTTCCTCTCATTGATGCCCATTTTTGCGGGATTTAAACCATGTCATTCAAAGACATACCACATCGATATCCCTCCTCGGACCTCCTCAATCCCTATAAAAGGGAGCCCCGTGAGCCCAACCTCATCCTCACTCAACCCCAAAAATCTCAAGTCTTCACTCCCATTCGTTTAGCCGCAATCAGAGTTTTACTTTTGTTGTACAAGCGTCGTTCTTTGAGCTTTTGCGCCTCGTCCGGTGGAGCCCCTCTGCGTTTGACCACACCGTTGGCTTCGCCTCGTCGCGTTCTACGCGGTGCTCACCTTGCCTTCGCTGGAACTTTGCCGAAGCACCGTTGCCACCGTGGGCCAAATCAGGTCGCCGTTCCTCGCGTCACCACCGGCCGACCGTGCATGCCCGACCAAAACCAAGGTGAGCATCATGATCCCCACGCTCTACTCTTCGATTCGCCGCAACTCTCACATGTTAATTCCTCTCCGTTTGCCCGGAACGCCGATGTCAGCTTGTAGGCTACTTAACGTGTTGTCCACCGTGTTTCGCTAGTCCGTTGGCCGAGCCGTCTATGCCATTGAGTTTATCTCGACGCGTTCTACGCTGTGTTCTCATCCGTTTGTCCAAAAGCCTTCCCCAAATTTTCGCGCCCGACACCTAGCCATGGCCGCAAATGGCATTTCGCGTCCCCGCCTGTCCGAGAATTCTTTCAACAATCCGTTCGCATCAAAACGTGTCAAATCATCCCAGGTGGCTACGTTTTAGACGGTTTTGGATTCTCTCTACCGAGCACAAAGATATTGAGTTTTTCGTGTTTCGGTACCGACGTCGTTCAAACGACGATTGCATCGACTCCGATGAGTTTTCGGCTTAGCCGATATTTTTCCTAGCTTTGCCTCGCCGTGTTCTAGGCCGTGCTTACCTTACTTCTTCATGTTTTGTGCCCAAAAAATATTCTTCTCTCCACACTCTATGTCATTATCGTCATACACGTCGTCACCGTGCTCTGTTTGACGTGCCGTCACTTCCTACATGTGCCTGGGGTCCCTAGAAACCCATTTTGCTAGTTGGCTTCACCTACGTGTCTTTTTCCACCGGTGCTATGGTCAAAAACAGTGAAATGGGTGTGTTGTCCATTACTGTTCATGGAGGAAATATTCCTGATTTTTCTTTTTTCAGTATTTTCTCATCCGACAATCTTCCAATCGCTCGTTCTCCTTGTCCGATCTCCGAATCAAGTGATTCAAGTTTCTAAATTTATCTAAATTCATAATCTATTTTTTAGTATATATTTTATAATTTTTTGATTTTCTCAACCGCCCTTGGTTGAGTCTCCTCACCGCCGAAACACCGTCGCCACTGCCGCCCGAGTTGTGCAACCACTTCACCTTGCCACCGACCACCTTCTAGCCACTTTCGGTAATATACATGAGCCCATAACAATCCCCTCTCTCTTTTCTACACCTTATCGCCCCTCCACCAAGCAATCCTCCCGCCGGAGTGTCTCTTCTGCCGACGCTGACGCCACCACCGCCAAATCTTCGACGGGACCGCGCGCACCTCCTTCACCCTTTTTCCCGAGTCAAAGCATGACCGGAGTACCCCCACCGCCGGTAACCTTCCTCAGGCCCATGCAAACCTTCGACGCCCTTTCTCCGAGCAAGCTGTCGTCGGAGAGTCTCCGTCGTCGATAATCGTGTCCCGCCTCCACTACACCCTCGCTGCTAGCCAACTCTGTGCAGCCCAAACCTTGCGCCAAGGTAAAACAGGACACATACTCTTCTCCCTCTTTTGTATATCTCATCGGTCTTCGCCGCCGTTGGATCACCCGGATTTCATCACACGAAGCCGTCCGACGTCTCCCAGCCATCCGATTCTTAGACTCCAACGTCTGAAGGCCCATAAGACTCCGCTATTCTGAGACTCTTAAGACTCCGCCGTCTGGAGACTCTTTAGACTCCGTTGTTCGGAGGCTTCTTGGTCTCCGACTGCTCGGAGCCTTCAACTTCGACTTCGATCTTCATCCCCAGAAACTTTGACCTTCAGAGACTTCGACTCTAGCCTTTGACCTTCGACCTCGAAGACTTAGACTTCAGTCTTCAATCTCGGAGCCTTCAACTTTGATCTCCGTCTTTGAACCGGCCATGGCTGTTGGACCGTTTTAACCTCCGCACCCCCCGACCACAGTCGCTCCCAACCACTGCTATCTTCATCTACCTCTGACCGCAATCACTTTCAACTGTTGTCGCTCTAAGCCTCCAGCCACCTTCGCTTTTGACCATTGTCGCTTCCGACCACTGTCGTTCATGGCCGTCCTGACCGCTCGACTCTGACTACTCTTGGTTCTCGACCACTATAGTAATCATGGCCACTGTAGTGTTCTTCGACCACGGTACAGTTCCGACCAGGTCTTCGACCAAATCTTCGATTTCGACTTCACCCGTACTCGAAGCTTCTGTCTTCAACTTCGACCTCCAGGACTTCAACCATTGATTCGACCATGGTTTCAACCTCGACTTCGACTGCGCCTTCGATCATGGTTTCGACCATACACAAATATTGTAGCTTCCAACCACATTTCCTTCACAAAGAAAAGAATTCCAAGAATTCCTTTTATTCATTTATTTGGAATTCAAACTACCATAAGTCGTTCTCCTTTGTCCTAACTCCGTTTGGACCCATTCAAATTCCTAAAATCATCTAAAGTCATATTCTATTTCTCAGATAATATTTTATAAAATTTGGATTTTATTTGAGTTTAGTTTGTTCTTGCTTTTCGCGTGTAGACTACAACTAATTCGGAGAGTATAACTTTGGCGAATCTCAGCAAACTTCGAGCAGGCAAGTTACACCTTTGATCATATTGCTTCCAGTAATTTAAATAATTTATATTGTTTTTAGAATTATTATGCATGCGTACTTTTATTAAAAGCTAGTTTAAATTCAATTTAAACTCTAGTTATACCCAAATCCTTTATGTATGGCCAGATTTGATATTGACTCCCTTATGCCTTGTTACCTTAGATGAAAACCTAGTTGGTACAATAGTATTGACTAGAAGTTTTATAGAATTGCTTAGTCATTCTTTGAATGATTTAAGTGGGAATATTTGTTTCACAAGAAACGATGATTTTCTAAAATGTATTCTTGACTTCGGTGAGTCGAGAAGGAATATGAATATTTCAAAGAAAAATATAAAAACTTGGTTTTGACCTAGGCTAATGCTTAGGTGGTGGGTGTTGGCATGCATTGTTGTTCGGTGACACAATGTTGATTGTCAGGCACAAGGGGTATGTGGTTTGAGCTTAAGTCAAGTTAAGGACCGGTCTGTGAGCTACTGTTGCAAAGCCATATCGTACTATCACAAGACTTGTATGGGACAGTCCTGGCTAACTAATTTATGAGGTCCCAACTTTGGTCTCGCTATAGGTTGAATGTGAGCGTGGCGTAGGCCATGAGAAGTCTCACACAGTACAAGAGGGGGCTCCAACTTGTGGATTCAAGTTGTGGTGAAACCTTAGTGGAGGCGTGACCAGGTTGAAGGCTTAACATTGTAAAGGTCTTGTTATGATTTTCTCAGTCGGACGCCTACGGAAGCGTGTAATGGTCAACAATATGAGATAGTCATATCTTGTGGGTAAAGCTGTACAACCTCTGTAGAGTGTATAAACTATCCTGGATAGCTGTGCCCACGGTTATAGGCAAGCCGAGTAAAGTTTTCATGGATTAGACTTTGGTTTTTAAAATGATTTCTAAAAAGGCCTATAGATGGATGTAATCCATGTGGTATTAAAAAGCAATTGGACGGATGGAATCCGTATGAGATCTTTTGGAAAAGATGGACCAAGTGGGATACCTGTGAATAGGTTAGTGTTTGGTCGGAGCCTGCACTAATGATATTATTTTGTTAAATTACTCTTTCTATCTATCGTATCAAACTCAGCTTTTAAACCTATTAACTGTATTTACTTGAATTCTGTTTTTACATACAAATAACCTATTATGCCTTCTATTGACAACCCCTATGCATGCATTAACTCTGTTAAACCTCCTGGTGTAACTTGTGGAGTACTTTATGTACTTATGTTGCTTCATTCACAATTTTCAGAGAAGGACTTCACCAGTTTCGGTGAGGATAACGATGAGTAGGCCACGTCTTACAGTCATTCGCCTGTGGGCAGGCAGGATGGACTGCTGCTTTATTGGTTTTCTTCCGCTGCTTATGTTTAATTTTGGTTTATGTACCATTGATATAAACTTTGGCCATCAGACCCATATTTAGTTAATGAATAAATGTCATTGTGCATGATATGAATCTTTGTTATCTACTGTATGCACTAGCTTGATCCTGGACTAGTGCGATTTACACAGAGGATCCAGGAGTCGTTGCTCCGGGGTCTGACACATTTCCTTTTATTTCCCTGGCGCTTGTTTTTTTTCTTTTCTTTTGCTGGCACCACCATCTGCTATCTGTGCGCCGAGGCCAAAAAAACCAATCACTTTCACCGTCCCCGTGAGTCACACACCGAAATATCGTCGCCGTAGTGCTTCCATGGCCACATGCCACATTTGCACTCGCCGAATCACCTGCTGCCACCATCGCTAGGCCACGCATGAGAGAAAGTATTCACAAGTTTTTGTCCGGTTCGATTAGTAGGTTGATTTGTCTGCAGTAATGTGTAACTATTATTTGGTGTACCGAGTGGGCTAAGTTTGAAAAGGTCGTCTACTAGATAGTTGTAGACGACTTCATTAGCTTTCTTTAGAATTTTTATTCATGTAAATTGGATGCGTAAATTGTGAGATATGGATTTTACAATTCTGCTGTCTAGTCAACTTGGCGTGTTTCGGCAGCGTTTAGTAATTACTAGATTAAAAATAGTAAAAGAACGAATCTGGTATTTTGGTCAAAATGAACATTGTAGGTAATTTGTTAAGATTTTTTGAGAGTCTACGAACATAATTTTTAGATAAGTAGATTAGAAGCTATGAATTTTGGGATGCTATTGTCCAGTGTTGGGTTACTGCTGGAAGTAGTCATGGGAAAATCTTAATTTAAATAATTTAATGCCAAAATTAAATTTTAGGAATAACTAAAAAGTAATAGAAAATTTTGTGTGTATTCTAAAAATATCATTGTTTAATATATTTGCACAAGTAGATCAAAAGATACTGTCCAGAAGTTGTCATGTTTGTCTTCTGGGTTAAAAACGAGAATATAGATGATTTAATATGAAGATTTGACCAACTAAGAAAACGTCGAGAATTTTGTATAGATTTCAGAACTACTATATTTTTCTATTTTATAACGTGGGAATTGAGAGTTATGATATTTTTAGTACCGGGACAGTAAGGGAATTGTCCGATAAAAGGGGAAGATGGTGGATTTAGAAAATATATAGGAGCGTTGTCAATTAAGAGTTATCTTGTATTGCTATGGTTGGTATTGAGAGTGAATATTTCCTATTGGGGGAGTAGCTTTAGGTGGATTTTATAGCTGGTATTGAGATGTGGTCACCATATGAAAGAGGACAGGCAATTAGTCCCCACACTAAAGAGTTTGGATATAGATGAATACTAATGGGTATTTACACTTTGTTATACCGGTATAAGAAGAAGATGAGACATGAGCAAAAACATTGCATTGCATTCATGAGAAGTGAATGGTGAATGGAGTTATTGACATACGTGAATGGAAATCGATGAAAATAAATATAAGAAACTGAGTTAATGATAGTCGGACATGAATTATTAATAAGATGATGCCTCACTTTTTATTCTACTTTGTACTTACTAAGTCATGGACTCACTGTTACTTTATTTTTTATTTTTAGGTGATCGTGTAAGGCGGCATGCTTGGGACGGAAGTAGGACATAAAATAATGCACTTTATAGCTCTTCACTTCACCTAGCAACACTCATTTTTTTTGGTCATGAGTAGTTTAGCATCTTTTATTGTAATAATTTGATAATTTGTGGTTCCTCTTATTTTTATGGTTCATAATATTACTAGATGATGTGTTCATTAGCTTAGACTTATTTTTGACGCTTTTGATAATTATTTGATTCGTATTAAGTTCACTTTATGGTTGATCATATTGCTGAAATTTATGTTTAATTTCTTCTGGAATGATTACTCCTGATATCTAGATATCATAAATACTTGCTTATTGGTTTAAAGTGGTAGCGATAGTGGTTGTAGGTAACATCTTGGGATTTTGTTAAGTCAGGGTGTTACAATTGGTATCAGAGCAGACATTAAGTCCGTGGTGAGTAAATTAATAACTTACTTAGTTAATCAACTAAAATTTTAACATAGGATTAATAATCAAGGTGAAAATATATAATAATGTAGAATTGCTTATGCTAAAACTTGACTTAGGATAATTAATTGATTTAAAATTGAAATTTGACACCCTAGTGCACTGTAGGTAGGATTGGGTCATGCATTGCATTTACACTTCTGTTAGTTTTACACTTCTGTTAGTTGTATAATTATTAATGAATATTGAGTTATTGCCTATGTTTGTGTTGGATGGTTGGTTCATTGAGATGGATAGCGATACCGAGAGATAGAGATCATGGTTGTGGCTGTGGCATGGCTAGGCTATACCACCAGGTGTGGTGTATGATTAATGATGAGTTTCTCTTAGTTAACCTTAGTTACCACTCCCCACCGCTGAGGCCACCACCGCTCAGCCACTCCCCACCACCGAGGCCATCACCGTGCGCCGTCGCGATGCTCGAAGCCGAGCTCGGCCGCCTGAAGATGCATCACCACTACACTGCCCCGAGGCCTCCCTGGCACCGCTGTGCTATGAAGCCGTTGCCGCACGTGACCTCTCTCCACATCTCCCACCCCACACCTGAAGCCAGCTCGCCGCCAACATCGGCCTCCACCTCACGGCGGCCACCGCCTCCATGCCTCTGGGCCACTACTGTGCTCGCTGCTCGGCCTTCCCCCCAACCGCCATCGTGCTTGGCTCTGCCCAAAGCCACCAACCTGTGCACATCGACTGTCCATCGCAGTGCTCGGCTCCGCCTGAAGGCGCCGCCTCACGCCCCATACGGCCGTCATTGCTCGGGAGTCCTAGGGCTAGGGTTCTTAAACCCTAGCATAATAGGCTGTCAAGGCCCACTAGGCTAGCCTACAGGTTGAGTGAAGGCGGCCCAAGAGGTAGGGGGCTGAAACCGAAAAACAAAACAGAATGGGGAAAGCAGAAGAGAAAAGGAAAAAAACTAAAAAAATGTTTTTCAATTTATATGAGCTTCATTATAATACTTTTAGCACTTTGATATTATCATATTTTCTAGATTTATTTTCTTTTGTATTTTATTCCTACTTTTTAGTAATTCTAAAAATACTTATTAATTAGCAGAAATTCATTAAAGATTACCTTAAAATTCTAGAAAATCCTGAAAACATGTTTTTATGTATATAAGCTTTCGTAATTTTGTGAAATCTTAGACTTAGTATAGCATGGAAGCATCATATTTTTTTTGTGGTTTATTTTCTGGCATTGTGTGTTTGGGGATTTAGTTAATGGATTAGTAATTTTGAAAATTGCTTAAATTCTTTAATAATTATCAGAAAATGCCAAAGATTGCTAGGAAAAGTCTAGAAAATAATAAATTATCCATTGAATTGATCAAAGTAAATATTACTTTTGAAAACCACCTTTTATCTTTTGCTTATGCTAAAATTGTGCATTAGATAATTATTTTCCTACATGCCATAAATAATATTTGGTGTAACATGTCCTGTTAAAGCTTTACTAGTAGCCTATCTTACCTGTAGTAAAATAATTAATCATGAGTGGAATAAATTTTGTAAATATTATGCTTGACATTTGAAAGGAATGATATACCAAACCATACTTGAAATTATTAAACATGTGCTCTTAACATCTTCTAAGCCACAGTTCATTAGTTCGTTGTGCATTATTGCCCAGATGGCAATAGGAAAATTGCCCTTCTTGAAGACACAAGGAATCTAGTCAAATGGTAAATGTCAAAAGGATCACCTTGACTATAAAACGCTACGAACCACAAAGACTTGAAATCTATGTACAACCCCTTTCTTTTATATTACAAAGTATATGTCGATTTCACGCCAATAAATTTTTACTCTTGAAGTAGTATAATAGCAATTTATTGCTAAAACTCTTGGTTAATTCAAAGCAAATGCTAGAAGTAGACGCTCTCAGTCAGAATTTTACGGTTAGCGTGAAAGGGGAGAATTTGGGCATATGAGGAATACTGAACATTCGAGGCATAAGAAAATATTGAAAATAAGAGTCATGAGAAGCATAGTGGCATATTATAGGTCAAATCTAGAAGCAAATGAGCGTAAAGCTATAAATTTGAGAGATAATTGAAACTGCTATTCACACTGTTGGCAAATCATTGCAACATTCAAAGGGTAATTGATTTGTCTCTAATAATATATTAGTCGCCAGCATATGACCACACACAAGGGTATTACACGCTAGTATGAAGCTGCCGCACATATGCTAGATTGGTACACATTGGAGTATACCACACCCATCTGATATTACACATGCATATTGACAAATACACTCTGCAATTTTAATGCCACTAGAAGCTATAGCCACTTGCTTGAAGAAAATATTTCTCTCAAAATACTAGATGACCTATTGGATTTTAATGATCTCGAATGATCTAAATCTGTCGTACTTGTGTGGCAACATAAATTATAATAGGCATATAAATTACCTCCCAATTAATCAAACATATTCTTGGCGAATAATTGTTTCATCTGGGTGGTCAAACTAGAATTATATTCTAGTAGAATATATTATATTCCATTCATATTATTCGATGATCAAGTTTTATGTGGCAGCATTATATTTATGCTCTTCAGAGCATCCTGTAGATGTATATTATGCTGTTAAAACATAATACTTTTGACCAGATTAAAACATGTTGCATTAACATAAAACTTGAAATTTGAGTGATCTAAATTTTAAAACATAGTATGAGTGATTGAATCATAATATTGGGCAATATATAAAAAGCTAGAATATTCTACTGTCACAGATTAATAACTCACCAGATATTTAGAATAATCTACCAGTAGTAGAGATGCATAACTTTCATGCCACTACATTAATAAATGTCTAACTCACTGCATTAAGAAAAAAAACCACAATCAAGGATTAGTGCATATTAGAAGAATCAATCATTTCCCATATAATATCACTACTATAGTATACACCATTTTGGGCTACTATCAGTAGCTAGGATAAGATTGGATATGAAATTCCATCTATCATGTGTCGATACTAAGGGGATTTTGATGTATGCTATTAAGCAAGATCAAATCTCAGCATCAGGAGAGAGAAATATCTAAAATCTTTGAATACCATGATATTTTCTAGAGAAAGATCTTTAGTATAAGGTTCACACACTAACCAAGCCAAATTTAATTTTAGTTGATACTCTTGTACACTAGAAGCGGGGAGACTACCAAATTTCTTTTTCTATTGCACGGAGGAGATAGATAATATTTACTTGAAGTAAATGTGTTGCTTAGTTTGGAATACACTGGGTTGAATAGTATATCCATCTTTGCAAAGTTAACTTACTGATTAGTAATCTAAAGTCTACAAGGACGCTTGTGAATCTAAGGTCTAGTGATATGAGTCAAAATAATTATTAAATACTTCTTAAATACTCTATAAGAGAACTTATGTTAAAGGTGAAATACCTTATAAAGAGACTCATCATGAAGATAAAAACCCCAATAATAAGACATAGGCATATTACAATACTAGAGAACACGTAACAACCAATAAGTTTTATTTGGAAAATGATGAAGATTTGGTTAACATTCAAAGATACTCAATTATGAGGATATTTGAAGAAAAGTTGTTGACAACTAGTTTACCTCTAAAATTACTAAGGTTTCTCATTTGAGAATATAAATCCAAAAACCAAAGTCCATGGCCAAGCACTTGAAGTGTTCATATCGGGCAAAAATGAAAAGAAGCAATTGAAGCTGAACCATAATAGTAGATGAAATCTTGGAACCTATTAGTTTAGACTTGATGGGTTATTATGAAAAATGAGGTGATGAAAGTGGTTGTTCAATAGTCCCTGTAGAGATCTTTATTCTCCTGTTATGAATGAAATAATATTTTATTATATAATAACTCGGTAGATGACATGAATAAGATATACAGTTATTGGATTCTGAAAATCCTTGATAGGATAACTGAACGGACCTAAAGCTCGATCCTTGAAAGACTTGGTGTTTCAACAAAAAAAGTAAATTGCAATATGTATATATGTATATAAAACTCACACTTGATACTCTTACTCGAAGAAAGAGTGTCTCCTAGAAGAGAAAATATCACTTAGAAGAGAACATCTACCTGAAGAGAAGTTAAATCACTAGTTAATCAAAAATACACTAACAATTATGTGATCCCTAGAAGTGGATAAGGACCCATCCAAGACCCGAGGGAATGGAATGAGGAAACTAAAAACCAGAAATACAACATATAAGCACATATGAAGTACATCTCATACCAGAAGTTGATGGAGTGGCAATATCCTTTATTACCATAAAGGTATCATATACATTAATGTTAATGGCAAATTTATTAGTTCCCTAAGTACCAAAGCTAAGACTAGTTATACTAATTCTATGGTGGTATGACCATGCTTTTAGTTCTGTAAAATAGACTTTTGGTCTTATAGTACTACTCACAGATAGTTGTTAAATATTAAGACCCTGAAAGGTTTTAATAAGTCATATCCTAAAGAAATGTAGTATTGCAATTGTTTACCTCTATATCCTGATTAGGATAAATTTTGCTTGTGTTGCACATATAGATAAGTGGTATTTTGGAACATTAAGTATATTGCTCCTAAATTATTTTATCATCTCTTTATCTAGATGAATAGTGAGACAAATGTCTAGAAAACTATACATTGTGGTAATCTAGTAGATATACTCGCAATAGCAGGCCTATATTCATTTCTTAAAATGTATTAAAAGCATTGGAATAATAATACTTTACCGGAAGTGAACTTCAGGGGGAGCATATACTAAACCTTTATAGTTATGCACGAGCTTTAGAAAATCTCAACTTTAGCCTAACTTAGAAGGTATTGACATGACGATCACTCTTGAAGGTTTTACCGCCTATCGCTATCAATATAAGTCCAATCAATGGAAATGATAAACATCTTGAAGATAATAATAAATCCTAAAGACAGTCTTTAAATCCTGAAGATAAACGTTACACTCTTTTCCCTTAGTAAGTTTTTTCTGTTGGGTTTTTTACATGAAGTGTTTTAATGAGACAACAAATGTAATACAATTTAACGTATGCTATGTACTTTTTTCTCCATTCGCATTTTCCACTGGTTTTTGGATGGAGTTTTTAACGAGATATATGTATATCGTGGTATGAAGCCTCACAAGAATGTATTTGGTTTAGATGAATGATTAGCTACATCAAAAAGTCAGGTGGTATAAACACTATTGATGACCCTACTATTATCTATAAAGATAATGCACAGATACAAATGGGCTATGTTAAAAGTAATATCATAAAGTATATTGCTGCTAAAATATTCTATTCTCACGAGCTCCGGAAGGACAGAGAGGTAAAGATATCGAAGGCTAGATCTTGTGATAATCTGGTAAATATATTCACAAAATTCTTCTTAGCCTCTAGCTTCTAGAAGTACGTGCGAGGCATAGGGATGGGGTGATTTAGTGAATTACAAGGTAAAAAAAGAGTAAATCCCTGAACTATAGCCCTTATATAAGACCGAAAGACTTAAATAGTCCTAAAGATCTAATGTTATACTCTTTTATCTTTTGTGAGTTTTTCCTGAAATTTTCTCACGTGAAGGTTTTTAATGAGAAATAAGTGCGACACAAAAAACGAATTCGATGCGCTCTTTTCTCCATATCTTTTTTTTCACTAGGTTTTTGGGAGGAGTTTTTAATAAGGCATCTGTGTAACATCCCGATTTTTTTGGCTTTTGATTAATTCTCTAGTCTTGTTTTAAATTTCAGCTTGATTTTGGAAAGTGTTGGTATTTCAAAAAATTTCAACAGAGGGAGTTTTGGGATTTTGCGATTTGCTCAATTCTTTACATCCTCACTCAAAAAAAAAGAAAAGAAGAAGAAACCCCCCTCGAGCAGCCCAGCCAGCCTGCCCGCTTCTCTCTTCCCTTCCTTTTCCCTTTTTCCTCCCCCTTCCTTCTCTCTGTCGGCACAAAGACGCCACGCCCCCGACTTCCATCACACGCCCGCGCCGTTGACGCTGCAGCCGTCATCACCTCGGCCGCCCCTTCTCCTCCCTACTCCGACGTGAGACCTCCTCGTGGCGCTGCCTCCCACCTCCCCGTATGACTTCGCCGAGCTAGATGCCCTCCCTCTTCCTAGCCTTGCTGCCCGGGCACCCCTGCCGTACTCCTGTCGTTGTCGCCACATAGCCTCTCAATGCTCGCCGTCGCATCCGAGCTGTCGCACCCGAGGCGACGCCTTGATGCCTCCCTCGCATTTGCAGCATCTGCATCAGCCTCGCCCCCCTTTCGGCCGTAGCTTCACGTCGTGGCGATGTCGCCGCCCGACCGTACCCCCCTCCGTTGCATCAGCACCACCGCCTTTCACTGTGGCACATTGAAACTCCGTGACGCTGCGCACGCATCGCCACCGCCTCCCTCCCGCCTAGTTGCCGTAGAGGCCATCCAGTGCGTCGCCCCGTTGTCCTTCGCCTTAATGCAGCCAACGCTCCCCACTTTCGATCCCGCTATAAATCCATGGCAGCAATCCCCTTTGCAACCCGCCCAATGGTCACTCACCTTCCTTGGCGCATGACTTTGCTGTCGCTCCACGCCTCCTCGGTCGCCTTTGGTGCCGTATCGACGCTAGATGCCCCCGAACTCCCGTAAGCCCCATTGATCCCTTCAATCTTCTTTTCAGACCTCTCTAATGCTCCGATATCGAATAATGGAACTCTCGTCTCTTGTAGCTCACCGGCCTGCTCTTCCTCCCCAACTTCGGCCACCTCGCCTTGCTGACGAACCCGACCACCTCGGGCCAATTACCTTCGCCAGGAGCTTCACCAGAGTCAGGCGAAGACACCCCCAATGACAATTGAGAAGTTCACCGACCCCTCTTCTCTAACGGCGAACGCCCCCTTTTGCCGCCTGCTGTCACTGTTGCCAGCTCCGCCCCAGCCACCCTGAGCTCATTTTCTTCCTCCGGTGAGCTTCTGCCACTCCCTGGAAGCTCACATGCGAATTGATTTAGCTCTCATTACCGGTTTGTGCACCGCGCCCTCTACCCTGAAACCGCCGCCGCCAAGGTTGCCGCCGGTGAGGGCCCAAGCCAAATGAGACTGCGCCACTCCCCCGAGGGGCGCTCCAGAGCCCAGTGGAACTATTTTTGGAATGCTTTTGTGAGGTCGAGCCCTCCCTTGCCGCCACTCGGCCACAGCCGCACTCTATTTCAACACCCTCAACGCTTAATCCCCCATTAAATACTAATGATTGTGGATAATTAATATTAATGTACCACTGACAGGTGGTCCCGTAACGGTTTAACTGTTATGTGCGGCTGACATTCGGGCTCCACCTCCCCTAATAAACTGTTAAAAATTGGATTCAAAATCTATCGCGCTGACAGGTGGAGCCCACCATACGGATAACCACACCATGGCCCACATGTCAGTCTCTGATAATTTTTGGATTTTCCCAAACTTAATTAAATCAGCGGGCCCCACATGTCAAATTCTCAGTAATTAAAAACCTAGGATTTAAAATAAAATTTAAATAAAACCGGTGGGACCCACATGTCAGAGAGAGAACTCTCTCTCCTCTTTTTATTTTTGGGATTTTTCTGAAAATAAACTTTGAAGAGCTCGTTCTTCTTCACCGTAACTCCGATTTGAGTGAAACTTGTTTATAAAATTTTTTAAATTCAAGATCTTTCTGTTAAATATGGGTTTTGTTTAATTTGGAGTTCATTTGAAATTTTATTTGGGTATTTATTGCTCTCTTGCCTATTGTCTTCTTTCCGGTCTTCTCATGCGAGTAGAATACGAGGACACCCCTGAATAGCAATTCGACGCATCTCTAGACTCTCAAGACCTCCCTACTCCAGACCCAGGTGAGTCAACACTTTGATCATCTTGAATCTTGATTTATTCTCTTATGTTGTTTAAAGATATTCAACATGCATGCGTTATTTTATGTACACTAGTCTACTACTTTTTCCTGAGCTAAATATCCAAGTTGTTATACTAGCGGTATCTAGCTATCCCTTTCCTTGACAATTGATATCCTTTGCCATTGTTGCCCTAGTTCTTACTAGTAGTATTTTTACCAGCTAAGTTATACAAAACGCTATGCAAGTCTAGCTAAGTCTCAGGACACTAGGTTGTCCTGTTCATCCTTTCTCAAAAACACAAAAGTCTTTTTGGGCAGTCATGGGATATACATGACTGATAATTTGTTTCAAGCTTATCTCATGCTTCTCAAACCCTAGAAATATGCTTTACTATTTGGGCGGATAGTAAGAAAGGATGGTGTGGATGTAACACGAGAACTTATGGTTGCGGTAGACACCGCCTAGATAAATAAAGGACTTAATCCTGTGTTGACCTCTTCATGTACAAATAATTTGCATCATCAGTAAAGGTAAACACTTCGGAGAGACCCACGGGTCGTGGTGCTGGTTTAAGCCGTCGTGGACACGGGTCGTGTCGCTGGGTTTAAGCCGTCGCGTGGAGCAAGAGGTGGTCTGGGCGAAACAAAATAGCTATCCCGCAGACGAAACCTTAGCGAGTGTGACCCTTTACTTGGTGCATTGTAAAGATCATGTGGTAATCCTTTTGATCTGCATGTCTAAGGAAGCATGTGGAACATAACAATGAGATTATCTCTTGTGGGTAAAGATGTACAATCTCTACAGAGTATAAAATATTCGAATAGTCATGCCCACAGTCAAGAGCATACATGGGAACTTCCTCGAGTTAGTTCTATTTACAAAAATCTTTCAAAGGGGTGGGAGCAAAATAAGTGAAGGGATGTACGTCACTTTTGGTTTTTACCTGGAGGGATGTACTCTAACGACGGCTAATTAGGGTGGATGTAACCCAATAAACAAAACTAGCATTGGTGGATGGAACCATCTAATTGGTGGATGGAACCGTCTACAAAATATCTACTGCACATTCAATTACTACTCAGGTTTATCAAAAATTGCTTAGTCATAAGACTTTTATGATATCAGAAATAATTGTGAAAAGTCACTTTCTGCAACTAAAATAAACACGAGCCATCATTTGAAAAGCCCTGCATTTTATATTATTGCATTCTGTGTGTTGGCTTGCAGAGCACAGTTGCAAGTGCTCACCCTCGCTCTCAATCCCTCCCCAGATTTTGAGCAACAAGGTCACTATGAATATTACGAGGAGCAAGGCCAAGACGAAGGAGGGAACAGCAATAACTAAATCTAGTAGTAGTCTCTCCTCTCGCAGTTTAGTCGACCATTCTAGCTATTAAGTGAATTTCATATTAGTTAGACTTAACCAATACCGAATTCACTTGGGCTATCCCCAGTCGCTGCCTGTGAGGGAAGTGCGCCTTCTTGTTTTTTTTTTTTTTGCTCTCCGCTGCATTTTTGTATTGAAACTATTTGGCCTGACGGCTTAATGTAAAGGTCTACTTAAACTTCATTATTGTAATAATAATATCTCGTGTACGAAATGATCTAGTTATGTATCTGTGAGCGCTGTCTACTGATTCAGGGAATAATGCGGCAAAAATCATAGAGGATTCGGAATGGCAAAATTCGGGTCCGACAGTCTGCATATTGTGGTATTCGCTTAAAGAGAGTGTTACGAAATTTAGAAAGTTACGATGTGAACAAATACCGAAACCGCCCCTAAGGGGTTTGACTATAAATAAAGAAACCCATATACAGTGAGATAGATCTGATGATTAATAAAGATTTCGATTCTCTTGTGTTCTCTCTTAGTTATTCTATGTTAATTTTCTATTAATTAGTTGCGTGGATTATATTAAGAATTATTATTATCATTTCTCAACAATCAGGAATATTCTCCCTGCATAAATTTTGGTGCACAACGCCGCATGGAAGCTGTAAAAGGAGACTTACACGCGTGCCTACTTACGTACTACATTCAACCGTGGCCCATATAACCACATCCCAAACCCGGCCGTCGGACAGGAGGTCGACACGCGGGCAGCTCACGCATGATTGCGCCAAGACATGAGAGGAGAAACATAAATCCAAGGTTCATCATCTTTTCGCTGCCCTTTCGTCTCCATACGCATCGATCGCCGTTTTTTTTAATAAGCGTTTGTCTCTTCGGGAGAACATCTGTGATGATGCATAGGTACACTCTGCAGAAGCTATGATGGCTGCTGCCGTGCAGATGCACGCATGGACACGGGCGGACACAAATGCAGCCTGAAGGGTGCACGGGGCGCCGGGTACATTATCGTTTTACCCTATTAAAACTTATGTATGTGCGAGGGACGCCGGATACATTATCGTTTTACCCTGTTAAAATCTATGTATGTATGCGCGCAGTTTAAGTTCAGTAACTTTATATACACAGTGATATATGTATGATAGTGCATGGAGTTCCAAAAACACATGATGACCTTGGAATTAACCCACAGGCAGAGGCAGACAGCCCTCCTGTCTCACCAGGGAGGATCGTGCTGGCCCAGATAAGGGGGGCAACATTATAAAAGCGCAATCACCTAGGTTGTGAGTCCTGCTTATTTTGACTTTAAGTTCTACCTTCTGTTTTGTTTTTTTATTATTCCTAGATTTCGTCTTTTCTAATTTTTTAGTTTTTTTGTATTTTCTTTTTCTCTGTATTTATTTGTATTATTCGTGATAAGCTAATATATGTTTCTATTTTTAAGTTTTTTTAAAATTTAATTATACCACAAAAGTCACCATCAGCTATAGTACAAAATAAACCAACTACAGTGTAAGTTAGTCATAAGCCAGCTTTTTAAACCCAAATGAGCGACCCCTAGCCATGTTTCCGGTGGGCTTGCATCTATTGTGGTCGTCCAACCATGACCAAAGGCTCTTGTCAGACAAATTTAGGACATTTGACCCACACAGCACACCCGTCTATTTAATTTCCTGCCACATTATTACGTAAGATTTTTTTCGCGAGTGTTTATTAATAGAGGGCTACTAGCCCATAGTATACCGTTTCCAACGGTATAGGCAGGTTTCAACAAAGTTTCAATAAATCTAAATGGCTCAGTAAGTTTCAACATGTTTCAACGTTTCAAGTTCCAAGATAGCTAGTTTCATGAGTGTTTTTAGGTTGGAGGCTGCTACATGACGGTATCCCATTGAAGAGTTTTAGAGTAGTTTCGTGAAGTTTCGTGAGGTTTAGAACTGAACATTGAAGTTTTATGATGTTTTAGAACTAAATCTTGTAATTTCAAAAGTTCCACGAGGTACTAAAAGTGAAACTTAATATTTTATGAGGTTTTAAAATAAGACTTGTAGTTTCAACATGTTTCGTGAAGTTTCAAAATTGAAACTTGAAAGAAGTTTCATAAATTTTCAAGACTGAAACTTCAAAAATGAAACTCTTTGAAAAGTTTCATGAAGTTTTACGACCGAAACTTAAGGTTTCAAAAGTGAGTTTCAGCAGAATTCATGTTAAAGAACATATTTCGAAAGGGGGTTACACAATTTATGCAAATTCAACAAAAATCAAGCAGTTTCAAGGAACCTCTCCTTGTCAGGCTGCACAATGCCACAAGCTCGTCACTACTACCGCTTGGTGTAGCCACTACTTAGCCCATGCATGCCATCACACCACCGCTGCTCTTGTAAGCACCACTTCTGGGCTCGCTCGTGAGCACTGCTACTACATCCCTGCCTGCCGTTGCAAGGCCTGCTCAGCGCCTGCTAGCACCGTCTTCATGAGCAGGGGCAGATTTGGGGGGTGTATGGGGTGCAGCTGCACCCCTAAATTTTTTTAGAAGAAAAACAAATATATAAAAGGTATTATCAAACATATTAAAAGCCTGTAGATCATTTCAAGAGAAAACAAGGAATTGGAAGGCATTGATACATACATGATAGTACATGACAAGCAGGAACATGCAGCGCCGACAGCTAGATGAACCAGCAATGTTTGCTAGTAGGTCTCCTTATTCTCCTTGACGAGAACCATCCTGTCAGAGATAATAGTTGCGACTCCAAAAAACAACAAAACCCACCAACTAGATGGCAACAATTGGTGAATGGAGATTGCAAAATAATTCTAGTAAACAACATCATTCATCATGTCAATATCCAAGCAGAATTTTTCTAAAGGTGAGCATCAATGAGTAGTGTTGTAGGGGAGGCCCCCACCTGACCCGGTAGGCCTTTTAAAAGGTTGTAAAGCTCCAAGAGAATATATGTAATGACGTGAATGCCCTTAGGGATATTTAGATGTAAGGGTACTATTGTAAAGGCACTCCCAGGAGGACATATATACATATGTGGTACTAGCCCTAGGAGGAGAGGACAACATTGTTCACCTAACTCCCCACTACCATACTCTCTCTTTGTTTGGTCTGTAACCACAACAGTTGGCGTCGTCTGTGGGGACGACAGGAGCTAGCCTCAAGATCTCAAGAAGGATGGCATCGAAGAAAGCTTCATCATCAGCGGCGAAGAAGAAGGGGTCGTGGCGAAGTCCCGCGTCTCAGCACCAGGGCTTCGGCATCGGCGGTCGCGGGCGCGAATGACGATGCTCACCGCGCGACGATCGACCCTGCCGCCACCGCCATGACAGTCGACCTCGCCACCGCTGGCGTGACGGTCGACCCCGCCACCGCCGACGTGACGACCGACCCCGCCACCACCGACGTATCGGCCGACCCCGCCCTGTGCGTGATGCCCGACCCCGCTGCCGCCGTGACAGTCAACCTCGATACTACCGGCCGGGTGGTAGGGAGCGGTAACGTCGGCGCCCGTGAAGGCACAACCGCCATCCCTGCACCTGGTGCGAGAGCGCCGAGCGGTCCCGACAGCGATGCGGGCCGCGTCATCGACGCCAGACGCCATCACGTCGACGTGGCGGGCAACACAAGAGCACAAGCTGTGGTCACGGCTATCCCCGCAGTGCGACTAGGTGCGCCGATCGCCTCGTCTACGTCAACAGTGGAGAACGCCCTGCTGGCGGCCCTCGGCATGCTCCAGCGGGAGTTAGCGGATCTCCGCGGGGCCGTGCGGAGAATTCAAAAGGCTCAGAGTCAGCAGACCCCGCCAGTGGTCGCCCCAGAGCCCACACCAGAGCAGGCAGATAGCTGCGACGCCCCTACATCCAACCGTGCCTCGCTGCGGCGCGTGGACCCAGAGTCCCCGCTATCCGCGGGCCTACAGCAGGCGGTATGGTCGGAGGACTTCAAATTTCCTAGCGCCATCACGTCGTACAAGGGCGACACGGGCCCCCGGGAGTTTGTGCACGTGTACAAGACTGTCATCGAAGCTGCAAACAGAGACGACACCACGAAGGTGAAGGGGCTCCCCCTCGTGTTGCAGGGAGTGGCGCTCTCTTGGTTCTTCACCATAGAGCCAAACTCCATCTACGCATGGGAACAGGTTCACAACCGCCTCTACAACAATTTTCAGGGGAACTATGTCGAGCGCGTCAATGCAGATCAACTCTTCACGATCAAGCAAAAACCATCGGAAAAGCTTCGGGAGTACTTCAAACACTTCACGAAGGTCTGCTGCTAGGTCAAAGACGTCAATGAGACAACCATCATCAACACAGCAATACAGCGTCTCCGTCCAGGGCCGCTGGCCGAGTAGAACATGCGGAAACCAATCAAGACGGTGGCGAAGCTCTTCGACAAGATGAAAGAATACGCCAAAGCAGAGGAAGACGCGTGGCAGTGTCAAGGCAACGACACCGACACCAATCCGGCGGAGGGCATGACAAAGAGCGAAGACTTGTCGAAGGAAGGCTCCTCAAAGGGCAAGCTTAGGCAGGAGCCATCGAAGGACGTCTCCCAGAACAAGGACCCATCGAGCGACAGGCCCAAGCGCGGTCAACAGAAGTCTAGGAGAGCCCATCACATCTTTGACATTGAGGGCGGCTCAGAAGACAATGCCCCTGCTGGCTGTGGTGCCAGGGCTCGCTGGGGTCGAGGCAAGACCGAGGCCGGGGCCGCAAGGATAGGGCCCGCGCAGAATATGGTGACCAACACCACCTCCAGTGGTGCGAAGTACACGACCGAGGCAGCCATAACATGAGCTCATGTACCACCATTGCGGCACTTTGGCAAAACGTCGCTAGAGACAGGGACCTCAAGGTGCGGCCCCTCGTCGTGGCACACATCCGGCAGCCCCTGGACGGCCCCCTACGAATTCGGGATTAGGAGCCGTAGACTCCAGAGGGCCTCCGACAGATGCAAGCTCGTGTGCAGCAGCCTCAGGAGAGCCCCCTGCGGATCCACGCCCCGGAGGGCGCCCAGCGTAGGGTCATAAACATCATCTCCGGAGGCTCCTCCCTAGAGTTCGCCTCAGAGAGGCAGCGAAAGGCCTACGTACGGAGGCTACACCATGTGGCGGCATATCCAGAACAGGCACCGCTAGGCTGGGCGCAACACGAGATCATCTTCACGCCTGCCGATGCCGAAGGTGTGGAGTTCCCAATTTGGGGATGACAAGTGGTAGAAAATAACAGCTTAGTCCCCAATTTAGTCCACAAGGTTCTCCAAAAATGACTAAGAAATTTAGCATCACGATTTGAAACTATTGTATTCAGAATACCATGCAACCGAACAATTTCCTTAAAGAATAAATCAGCAACATTTGTAGCGTCATCACTTTTATGACATGGTATAAAATGAGCCATCTTAGAAAATCTATCCACGACAATAAAAATACTATCCCTCCCCTTCTTTGTCCTAGGCAGATCTAAAACAAAGTCAATAGAAATATCTTCCCAAGGTGTGCTTGGCACAAGGAGAGGCATGTATAAACCATAAGGATTAAGTCGTGACTTAGCTTTTTGGCACGTGGTGCAGCGGGCAATGAAACGTTCGACGTCGCGTCTCATATTTGGCCAATAAAAGTGGTGGGTCAGAATGTCCTTAGTCTTCTTCACGCCGAAGTGACCCATTAATCCTCCTCCATACACCTCCTGTAACAACAAAAGACGAACGGAGCTAGTTGGAAAGCATAGCTTGTTAGCACGGTACAAGAAACCATCATGCACCACAAATTTGTTCCAACCCTTTCCCTCCTTACAATTGAGCAACACATCTTTAAAATCAGTATCGTGCACGTATTGCTCCTTTATTATCTCTAATCCAAAGATTTTGAAGTCAAGTTGTGAAAGCATGGTATATCTCATAGACAATGCATCAACTATTACATTTTCTTTGCCCTTTTTATGTTTAATGACATAAGAGAAGGACTCAATAAACTCAACCCACTTAGCATGTCTATGGTTTAGATTGGTTTGACTTTAAATATGCTTCAAAGATTCATGATCAGAATGTATTACGAACTCTTTGGGCCATAAAAAATGTTGCCATGTTTCTAAAGTTCGAACTAAAGCATATAATTCTTTATCATAGGTGGAATAGTTCAAACTAGGCCCACTCAATTTTTCACTAAAGTAAGCAGCATGTTTTCCTTCTTGAATTAACACGCCACCAAGACCCATGTCACTAGTGTTGTGGCTACAAACCAAACAGAGAGAGAGGTATGGTAGTGGAGAGTTAGGTGAGCAAATGTCCTCTTGGGTCTTTCCCAAGGGCTGACTATGATATATATGCGTTCCCTCGTAAGGAGCGTTTTTACCATCGTAACCTTACACAGAGCCTCCGACCGAGGGCAGCTACGTCCTTAATACATGGTTTATAACCTTCTCAACAGGCTAGCTAGGTTTAGGTGGGGGCCACCCCTACAACAGGAGCCTCTCATGGTGAAGGGCTTCACAGGCCGAAGCTATGTTGCCGAGCCCTTTGGTCCCCTCTGTCCCTGTGGCCTGTGACGTTGTGTGATTGTGGGCGAAGCGGAGTCGAGGTCGGGGGTCCGCAGCGGAGCCGTTGTCGAAGTCTTGCGCTGGACGATCGCAGGCGGGGTCGCATTTGCGCTGCGGAGGCGGAGACCTCGTCGATTGCCCTGCGGAGCGGGTAGACGTCGGAGGTTGGGGCGTCTCATGCGCGTGAGCGACCGCGTCGGTTCGAGTCCCGCCGGTCAGACGCGTGTGGTCGGCCGTGACGGTTGAGCCCCGCCGGTTGCGCTTCCCGAGAGCGGCTATATAGGCGACCGTAGCGGCGTGACGAAGTATTGCTGGGATGGCTTGTCTCAAGAATATACCTCTTCCGCTCACGAGCATGCGACAGGGTTAACGTCAGTGAAGGTGCTCTTGTGCATGCTTGTGGACGGAATAAGGTACATTCCTGAGTTGGCAGAAAGGTTCGCGCCCGTCGCTGATGAAGAAGTATCGGGCCGTGTTTGTGAGATATCCTCCGAGCCTGGGTGCGCGCCTGTCTGGCGGCTGGCCTCACGCCGGTCGGTGCGGACGCCCGGCTTCGACTCACCCACTGCGTAGTGCTTACTGCAACCTAGCATCCATGGAAAGGCATGGGACACATTAGGGTACGAAAACGGTCATGCTAAGAGTGGAGAGGTATGGCACCAGAGTGGAAGGGGCGCCTTCTGGCGTGGCGTGCAGACGTGCGGCTCCGTGTTGAAGTGCCAAAGCCGAGGGTGGACGCGGGGGTTTCCCTGTGGGGGCGAAGGTGTCGTCGAGGGCGGAGCCGGAGTCGTTCCATTGAGGCGAAGGCTTCGCGGAAGGCAGAGCTGGGGTCCCTTGGCGGAGTCGTACCTGGCTTGTGGGGGCAGAGACTTCATCGACGCGACCATGTGCGCAAGTGCAATCAGGCTACGGCGTCGCACGCGTATGAACGGCCGTGCCGCTTTGGCTTCGGCCGGTTGCTCCTCTCCACGCGTCGGCGACCGCGTCGCTTGGACCTCCGTCGATTGCGCTTCTCCACGCGTGGGCGACGCTTCGACTTCCACCGATTGTGCTTCTCCACGCGGGGGACAGCTGTATATATTCATGCCAGGAGGACCGTAGTGTCCTCCGGGCATAGTTGAGATGGTCTTTGATTTCGAGAATATGCCTTCTTCAGCTCATGAACATGCAAAGGTATATTGCCGTGTTGATGAACTGAGGGAGGCCTATTTTCGAATGCAATATTTCAACGATCGCCGGCCACCACGCGCCCACGGGGAAGGAGGCCGTCGCGCTGCGAGCGGTTGAGCTCTGCCTCGCGCCGAATACGAGCGCGCCGGCCGCGCGATGATCTGGCTGACCGACGCGTCTTGGGCGCGCGGCGCTGGCTAGCTCTGCGTTGGTTGGCGCAGACTCCACTGAACGGACTGCTTCGCGAGCGCTCTCCGAGGCGGGGGGCATCTTCTGGCGTGCCTCTCCGGCGCGCGGGTGCGTGTCGACGTCGGGGGCAGACCCGGGACTGCCGTGCGAAGACGAAGATGCTGCCGAAGGCGGAGCCAGGTTGTTGTGCATAGATTCCCGAGCGGACACGTAGCGGGGCACTATTGGCGCACCGTGCGCTGTCCTGGGCTCGACGCTGGTGACGGAAGAGACGATTTGAGGCCTTCTGTGCGAGGGGAAGCTATCGGACTGCCGGGAGGTGCGACTGCCTGCGGACGACGAGATCGAACCGCACCCCGAAACGTCGGCGGTGATCGTGTTCGTCACCTACTTCGAGGCTGGGTTGCGCATTCCGGCCGCCGGGCTTGTCGAGGACGTCCTGCGGGCCGTTGGGCTTGAGCTGGCGCAGATAACGCCAAACGTGATAGCCCGTCTTGCCGTGTACAGCTGGACGGTGCGCACGGAGGCATGCTGGCCGACCGTGTCATTGTTCACGTTTCTCCGCGATGTCCAGTGTGCGATGGAGGATCAGGGGGATGGGGCATTGTCCGGCTTCAGCAGCGTCGACCTCGTCTTGCGGCCGCAATGCGAGAAGATTTTTCCCACGGAGTTGAGTCGGGTGGATTGGGAGCCGATGGAGGAGGCAGTGGTTCTACCATCGCGTGGCGAGCGGTAGCGGCCTTGAGTGTTCGGGGCGGCCGGTGGCGGTTAACATTACGTCCGACGCGCGAGTAGACGATGATGATGAGTAGGTAGCAAGGAGGCTTGTGGTGATCATTGCCCGCTTCAATGTGCGCGACCTCGCTGAGGAGTTCGTCATGTATGGCGTGGCGCTGCTTGCCGCGGAGTGGCGTGTTACTCCTGGGAAGCTTCGGCGTGACAACGTCCGCCCGTCCGTGTCTTCGCTGCCGAGACCCTCCGGTCCACGTAAGTTGTGCTGGTGCTTGCTTTCGTATGCTATTCCCTAGGGCTATTGATTTTACAACGTGCCCTTGTGCCTCTCGCAGGTGCTTCCCTAGAAGACGTGGAGCGTGCGGTAGGCGCGTTCCTCGGACCGTACATGGCCAGGGAAAACACGCTCCGCACGGCTGCGACCGCGGAGGTAGGCCTAGGGCGGCTGAACCGCGTGTGCGAAGCTTTGGGCATTAGGGTGCCAGAGCGCGTGTTCCAGCCCCGAGCCTACCTCTTCGCGGTTCCGCGGGGGAGGGAGTACCGGCGGGCGCAGATTCCAACTTAGCGGAGCATGTCGAGTTGGAGGCAAGCGCGGGTACTGCTTTGTCGGCGATCGATGCTGAGGCGGAGCCGTCGCCCGCGAAGGATGCTGGGGCGGAGTCCGTCCCTGCGACGATGGAACTTCCCCCTGCGGCGGTTTTCGAGGCGAGGCCACCCTCTTGTTCACCGAAGGCGAAGCGGACCCGCATACAATCGCCCCTTCGCTCGGCGAGGGGGTTCGTTGTAGCGAGCAAGGTCGGGGCCTTATGGGACTCTGACTCCAACACCAAGTGCTTGGCGGAGCTAAGCTCCAACGCAGATGCCCCCCTCCAGACGGGGGGCTGGGGATGCTGAGATCCTTGCGGATTCGGGAGGGGTTGAAGGTAAACATACATTAGTTGGTGTGACTCGCTGCTCCTTCACGGGGCTGACCGCCATATCCCCTTGCAGCAACATGGTTCCCGGAACGTGGGTAGCCCTCGGAGCCCGAGGACCGTCGCTTGGAAGGGGCATCTAGCGCCGGGGAGGCTATCGCCGTGGATGCCGCCCGACGTCTAGCGGACTTCATCCCTCGCGCGGAGGTGCTGGCAGCATGGCGGGGGGCCGCGGATAGTGCGACCACGAGCCTATACTGTGATGCGCTGCAGCTTTGCGGGCCTGGACTGCTTGAGGGGGTGCTAGAGGTCTCTGAACTGAGGGTAAGTGCCTGACCCTGAGCAGCACGCGGCCGTTGGGGGTGTACTGATTGCTTTATCGCGCAGACCTTCACCCTCAGCCGGGCGTTGCAGGCGGCCCATGTCCGAGAACGGGAGGCCTTGGAAGACTGGCTGCGTGCCGTCGAAGAAGCTCTTCGCGCGTCGGAGGAGGCGCATTCCGCTAAGGATGACCGCATGCGGCTCCTAGAAGCGGAACGCGCGGGGGCCATCTCATATGCCACAGAGCTTGTGGCATCGACTCAGCAGGCAGCCGTGGTGGAGCGTGACGGGCTGCTCCAGCAGGTTGCCATACTGGAGGAAGAGAACGGCCGCCTTGCTGCATCTCTGCGGGAGCAGGATGAGGCGCTGGGTGCCGCCTCGGCGATGGCGTGGGAGGCTATGCTGGCCCTGGAGGGTACCCTTGAAAATCTCATTGCCGAGGTGCCGCCCCGCTCGTTCGGACCCGAAGAGCTTTCACGGACACTTCGATGGATTGCGGAAGCGACCGATCTTGCTCAGGCGGCCGCGACGTCCTCTGGCAATCATTGCTCCTACGTGACTGCATGCCTGGCGTGTGCCCTTCTCCAACACCGGGGTTGTTGTCATGTCGACGAATTGGGTGATCCGCAGCTGGAGATGCCTACTGGGGCTGGGGTGATGTCTGGTGCTATGCGCGCCGTTCGGCCCGTCGTTCAGTTTTTCCACGAACGGATCTGGGAATACATCGGGGACGCCGCGGTGAAGGTGGAGCTGCGGCGGAACATGTATGACGAAGGGAACCTTGGCGAGTGGCTGGATGGAGTTGCTTGGCGCAGCGATGACGGGGCCGACGGCTCGAAGTAGGTGTGACCCCGGGTTCTTGTGCATCGGTGTTGTATGTACTCCATGCTGCGAATGAAGTGAAAATTGCTTCCCTTCTTTGATCCACCGTGCCACTTTATTCCGAGCAGCTGCCCGAAGGGGATGTGTTGCTGATTTCTGACGCCATGACCCGTCGTTGCTTACGGCGCTGGTGACGGGTCGAAGACTCGCTGAACTTCTGGGCAAATCGCCCCTCGGCGGGTGAGGCTTCGGCGCAGAAGGTCGTCCGAGCGAAGCCGGGCGAGTAGTGTTGATCTGGCGGGTTTTGTAAGCACTTTGCAGCAGTATGGTAGTTCGTCCCCGCCGTCGTGTTTAGGGGCGTCCGCTTTGTGCGTTTCTTGTGAAATATGTTGGCTAGTTGGGGTAGACGCTTGAGGTAGCCGCGAGCGCTCCGTCCCCTACCCTCCGAAGTGGTGGCAACGGAGCTAGCGCCTAGTCGAAGTAGAAGCGCGAGCGCTCTGTCCCCTACCCTCCGAAGTGGTGGCAGCGGAGCTGGTGCCAAGTCGAAGTAGACACGCGAGCGCTCCGTCCCCTACCCTCCGAAGTGATGGCAGCGGAGTTGGCGCCTAGGTGAAGTAGACGCGCGAGCGCTCCGTCCCCTACTGCTGGGCAGGATAAGGATAAGATAGGTTTGGGGAGTGACAGGGGCCTAGCTCCACAGGTCCTATCCCCGGCGGTCGATGGGGGACCTCACGAGCGCCACTGTTTCGCCACAGACCCAGACGCCGACGGGACAACTGAGGCGGATCAACGGCGTTCTGCACATGGCGCTGTACGGCTGGGAGGGAGGTGTCTCTTGCCCCCCGTCCGTTGCTTCGGGCCCCCCAGGATATGGGGACGCGTGGAGTGTAGTTGGTGGAGCCCTGTATCTGGAATGGGGCAATACTATTGCACCACGTGCCCCTGGGGTAGACGATGAGACTCTTGAGACGTAATGTCCGTGGTCGTGCTCCCGGGGCTCTTTAAAAGGGGCGAGTGACCAAGTGAAGCGGCACTCGCTTTTCCTGGACATCGCACACCCGCAACTTCTGCTGGAACTGTCGTCCCCAGTGTGCCCCAGCTTCGACGAGTAGCGTTGAGGTCACCGGAGCGCGGCTGATGCCACCTGGGCGATCGCGGGGTCGGACATCCCGCCCATGCGGGGGGATGCGACGCCGCGATGTGTTTTCCCATCGCCGGCTGGTGCGGGGTGGTGGGCAATTCACTTGTACTTCATCAAGGCCGCTCCTAGCTTTGGGAGTAGACTTCTATGTCGTGTCAGCGAGGCCGCATCCGGACGCGCTGTCCCGTGCAGGCGCCTATTTGGACGCTTGAGATGAGGAGGGGTCTTGCGCTTGTGGTGCTACAGGGAGTCGTGCTGCTTCAAGGGCGGGCTTCGACTCCTCCAGCTCAGGGCGGCATGCCCTGGGGGCCTTGGGCGCTCTCCGTCTTGTGCCACCTTATTGGGGCGATGCTGCGCCCCGAGCTCGAACGTCAATGGGCGTTCGCTGAGTACCTCCCCGCGTCGGGAGACCGCGCTCGTGTGGGCGCCTTCGCCGAGCGCATTTGGTCTCTCGGCTCTTCTGCAGAGGCGCAAACCATTGGGCCTGTGCGCCTCGCTCCTGCACTCGCGGCTGCCCATCCATGCAGTGCACGCGGTTTGCTGGAAGCGTGAGAAGCCTCTAGAGTCCGTGCGCCGTTGGGTGTAGACTCCGGCGAGTGCGTGGGAATATCGTCCACGTCTTATTTATACTCCGGAGAGTATGCGTGGTGATAACGCCAGCGCGTGCGCGGGACATCCGCATTTTGTTTAGACTTAGTAGAGTGCGCAGGGAAAACATCCGCGTCTCTGTTTGTACTCTGGAGAATGCGTGGGACTATCAACCATGACTTACTTAAGTTCTGGAGGGTACGCCAACGCGCGCACGGAACGTCCGCTTCTTGTTTAGACTCAGTAGAGTTTGCAGGGAAAACATCCGCATCTTTGTTTGTACTCCGGAGAATGTGTGGGACTATCAACCACGACTTACTTAAGTTCCAGAGGGTACGTCAACGCGCGCGCGGGACATCCGCGTCTTGTTTATACTCAGTAGAGTGCGCAGGAAAAATATCCGCGTCTTATTTATACTCCACAGAGTGCGCGCGGAGGCGTCCCTGCGCTACGTCTTATTTATACTCCGTAGAGTGCATGCGGAGGCGGACCTCAACGCTACGTCTTATTTATACTCTGTAGAGTGCGTGCAGAGGCGGACCTCGACGCTACATCTTATTTATACTCCGTAGAGTGCATGCGGAGGCGGACCTCGACGATACGTCTTATTTATACTCCGTAGAGTGCGTGCGGAGGCGGACCTCGACGCTACATCTTATTTATACTCCATAGAGTGCGTGCAGAGGCAGACCTCCGTGGGGTTCGTGTGCGGAGGTGAGTCTCTGTGTGATGTGCGTGCGGAGGTGAGTCTCCGTGCGGTGCGCGTGCGGAGGTGAGTCTCCGTGTGGTGCGTGGGAATATCGACCACGTCTTTATACTCCGGAGAGTACGCGTGGTAGTGACACCGACGCGTGCACGGAATTCCGCATCTTGTTTATTCTCAGTAGAGTGCGCAGGGAAAACATCCGCGTCTTTTTTATACTCCGAGGAGTGCGTGCGGAGGCAACCCACCGCACGATTTTTGGTGGGGGCATGAATAACTTCGCAAACGGCGAACTTTATTAAAGTCCCATTTGCGCGGGTGAGCGAGTACAAAAGGTCATGGACTAACCATCGTTGTTGTGGCGGTGAGATGCGGAGCCTCTGGTGCCTGGGCTGCCGTAGGGCGTGTACAGGCGCGCCTGACTTAAGGGCCTCACTGGACTCCCAGGGACAGGCCTCAGGTTCCATGCTCCTAGTGTTGGGCCGTGTGCTGGTCACCAAGGACGGTGATGATACCTTGCGGGCCCAGCAGCTTCACACATAGGAAGCCATGGTGTGGTACTGCCCCAAAGGAATTGAGGGTCGGTCTCCCCAAAAATGGCGTTGTAGGGGTACTGGATATCAACAACATCAAAGGTGGCGTCCCGTCTCGCCATGTTGTCATCCTGGTCGAAGGATACCTGCAAATATATTTGGCCCAGCGCCAGTAGCGGCTGACCTCTGAAGCCCTGCAGCGGAATTCTTGAGGGGCCTAGGCGACTTCAGGGGATCGCCATCTGGTCGAAGGCCTGTGCGAACAAAACGTTCGCGGAGCTGCCCCCATCGACCAGGACACGCCAGACGTCGCACCCGGCAACCGCGACCTGGATGACTAGGGGATCCTGATAGGGGAACTCCACGCCTTCGGCGTCGGCGGGCGTGAAGGTGATCGCATGCTACGCCCAATCTAGCGGTGCATGAGCCGGGTACACCGCCACGTGATGTAGCCTCCGCACGTAGGCCTTGCACTGTCGCTCCGAGGCGAACTCCAAGGAGGAACCTCCGGAGATTACGTTGATGACCCTACGCGGAGCGCCCTCAAGGGCATGGATCCGCAGGGGGCTCTCCTGAGGCTGCGGCTCCTGATCCTGAATCCTTAGGGGACCGTCCGGTGGCTGCTGAACGTGCGCCACGACGGGCGGGTGCGCCTCGAGATCCCTATCTCTGGCGACGCTTTGCCGGAGCGCCGCGATGGTGGTACAGGAGCAGGTGTCATGATTGCCTTGGCCGTGCACCTCGCACCACTGTGGGCAGTGTTGGTCGCCATATTCCGCATGGGCCCAACCGTCGCGGCCCCGGCCTCGGCCTCGCCCCCAACCTTGTCGAGCCCTGGCCCCGCGGTTGGCGAGGGCATTGTCTTCCGAGGCGCCCTCGACGTCGAAGACGTAGCGAGGTCACCGGGACGTCTGACGGCCGCACTGAGGCTTGTCAGCCAGCGTGTCCTTGTGCTGGGAGGCGTCCCTCGACGACTCCTGCCTACGCTTGGAACTTGCTTTCAACGGGTCGGCTCTCTTCGCGGCACCTTCCGCTGGGTTGGCGTCAGCCTCATTGTCCTGGCGCCACCTGGCGTCTTCTTCCGCCCGGGCGTACTCCTCCATCTTGTCGAAGAGCTTCGCCACTGTCTTGATTGGCTTGCGCGCGTTGTACTCGGCTAGCGGCCCCGGGCGGAGGCCCTGTACCACTGCGTTGATGATTATTGTCTCATTGACATCTTTGACCTGGCAGCGGACCTTTGCGACGCGTTTGAAGTACTCGTAGAGCCTTTCCGATGGTTTTTGCTTGATCGTGAAGAGCTGATCCGCGTCGACACGCTCGACGTAGCTCCCCTGGAAGTTGTTCTAGAGGCGATCGCGAATCTGCTCCCATGCGTATATGGAGTTCGGCTCTATGGTGAAGAACCATGAGAGCGCCACTCCGTGCAACGCGAGCGGGAGCCCCTTCGCCATGGTGGTATCGTCTCCGCCCGCCGCCTCGATGGCGGTCTCGTACATGCGTACGAACTCTCGGGGATCCGTGTTGCCCTTGTACGACGTGACGGAGCTGGGGACTTTAAAATCCTCTAGCCACGCTGCCTGCTATAGGCCCGCCGATAGCGGGGACTCTGGGTCCATGCGTCGCAGCGAAGCGCGACTGGATGTGGGGGCGTCCCGACTGTCCGCGCGCTCGGGCGTGGGCTCCGGTGCGACCACCGGCGGGGTCGGCTGACTCCGAGCCTCTTGCATTCTCCACACGGCCCCTCGGAGATCCGCCAGCTCCTGCTGGAGCGTGTCGAGGGCTGCCAGCAGGGCGTTCTCCATTGCGGGCGTGGATGGGGCAATGGGCGCATCCGGACGCATGGTCGAGGTAGTCGCAACCACCCCCTGTCGCCTTGGGTTGCTCATCACATTCGCATGGTGGACTCCGGCACCGACGGTAGGGCCCATGTCGCCGGCGGGGCCGCTTGGTGCTCCCGCACCGGGTGTAAGGATGGTGGTCGCGCCTCGACGGGCGTCGGGGCTACCGCTTCCTAGCACCCGGCCGGTATCGTCGGGGTTGGCTGTCGCATCGGTGGCGGCGGGGTCGATGGCGTCGGTGGTGGCGGGGTCGATGGCGTCGGTGGTGGCGGGGCCGATAGCCGCACGATGAGCGTCGTCATTTGCACCCCCGACCACCGATGTCGAAGCCCTGGTATTGACGCGGGGCCTCGTCACGACCACCTCCTTCTTCTTCGCCGCCAATGATGAAGTTTTCTTCGGTGCCATCCTTCCTACGATCTTGAGGCTTGCTTCCGTCGTCCCCACGGACGGCGCCAACTGTTGTGGCTACAGACCAAACAGAGAGAGAGGTATGGTAGTAGAGAGTTAGGTGAGCAAATGTCCTCTTGGGTCTTTCCCAAGGGCTGGCCATGATATATATGCGTTCCATCGTAAGGAGCGTCTTTACCATCGTAACCTTACACAGAGCCTCCGACCGAGGGCAGCTACGTCCTTAATACATGGTTTATAACCTTCTCAACATGCTAGCTGGGTTTAGGTGGAGGCCACCCCTACAACAACTAGCATTACATTCTAATTCAAAAGTCTTGCAAAAATCAGGGAGTTGAAGCAAAGGGGCGTGTGTCAACTTATCTTTGAGAATGTGAAAAGCATGTTGCTGCATGGTGCCCCAAGTAAAAGGAACACCCTTCTTTGTAAGCTCATTCAGCGGTGCAGCGATGGTGCTGAAATCCAGAACAAAACGCCGGTAGAAGCCAGCGAGCCCGAGAAAACTCCGCACTTGTGTGACCGTTTTAGGAGATGGCCAACTCTAGATAGCGACGATCTTGGCATGATCAACTTCAATACCCTGTGGAGTAACAACATAGCCAAGAAAAGATACTCGATCGGTGCAAAAGGTGCACTTCTCAAGGTTACCAAACAAACGTGCATCTCGCAAAGTATTAAAAACAGCACGTAAATGATTCAGGTGTTCATCATATGACTTGCTATATATCAGAATATCATCAAAATAAACCACCACAAATTTTTCAATGAAAGCACGTAAAACTTCGTTCATCAAACGCATGAAAGTGCTAGGTGCATTAGTTAAACCAAAAGGCATTACCAACCACTCATATAGCCCGAATTTAGTTTTAAACGCCGTTTTCCATTCATCTCCTAATTTCATTCTAATCTGGTGGTACCCGCTATGCAAGTCAATCTTTGTGAAAATAATATAACCACTCAACTCATCTAGCATGTCGTCCAACCTAAGAATAGGATGACGATACAGTATTGTGATATTATAAATGGCCCCACAATCAACACACATACGCCAACTACCGTCTTTTTTTTTTAGTCCGAAACCCTAATTTTTTTGTTTTTCGTGGAGGATAACAATGCCTGGGGGGCTTGCGGCAAGGGTTGCCGCGGATGCAGCGGATGGAAGGCAGTGGGTGGAAAGGCCGCGGCAAGGATAGAAGGTCGCGGCAAGGATGGAAGGCGCGGCAAGAAAGGTGATTGCAGCAAGGAAGGTGATTGCGGCAAGGAAGGTGATTGCGGCAAGGGATAAAAAAACACAACGACGAAGCTACGCAAAGGAACACGAGTTGCAAACGACGAACTGGACTCTGACTAAACTAGTAATCAACAACTTGAACATGAAAATGTAACCAAAAAATTCAACAAACAATACTGAGAAGAAAAATTGCAATGGCACAAGGGGTGTTGGGACAGCGGAAGAACAATACGGAAATTTTTTTGGGCTATTTTTCTGGAGCTTTTAGGATGATATGATGAACATAAACTAATCTAAAAGGGATGAATTACCTCACGGGCAACCGCTGCTCTGATACCACCTAATGTGACGATGGCCCAATCTTCCGAGAGGTACTGATAAGTCGATTGTGGAGAACTCGACATTGATGATCCAAAGGCTCCGACCAAAACAGATCGATCCCCTCACAATTACTAGACCACTGCTCCGATGGTTATCAACTGTGCCGAACATTGTTGACCTCGCCAAGAAGGCTATCTCTTGCAAGCGAATCGAGAACACAAGTAAGAGAGTAAAAGATGCAATCTGAAATTGTATTGCGAATAAAGATTAAGTTCACAAGTTGGAGTTCCTCAACTGGATATGCGGTGAGACTGCTAAGCAGAATAAACTCTTACGAAAAACCCAAGAAAAACTAAAAGGGTGCGGCCTCCTTAAATAGGGGTGGGGGAGGCCGCACTTATCTAACAAAAGGGGGTACGGTACTATTCATGGGTACTGTTCACATGAACAGTATGCTCATGAATAGTGCTGGTCCAAATAGTCTAAATGTGATTACAAGGCCCAGGGCCCACTTTGACTCGGATTGGAAAAGTGATGTAACTTGTTCTGCAGTGTTTGATCGGCTCAGATGGAATTTCGAGGTGAGACTAGATTCATCTGAAAATAGACTCCAAGATCTTTCCAACGAGTACTCACGAGCCCTGAGAAACTTTCTGGATCAAAAGTTATGGTCATTTGAAGTAGGCGCTGTCAAGTAGTCTGAATCTGAGTCGAACTCGCAAATACGAGTTGGATTGCGCTTGGCAGTTCCACTTCTACACTTGAGCTCGCGTGGTTCTTCTCCCTGGTTCCTAAGAACAAGAAAATCAAAAGTCTTAGGAAGTATTGAATGCTCAGCGGAAATATTATTGACTCCTAAAAACGAGTTTACCTGATAGTTGAATTGACAAGCACGTGCCGAGTGATTGGACCTTGCCCATCATTCATAGAAGCAGTAAGAGGAGTGTTCATATCAGTAGAAGTGATATCCTCATCACTTCTGGTAGCAGTCGATGCACAATAGCATAACAGACATACCTGCAAAGCGCTTGACAAGAGTGCTAACAAATATCACAACTTGTGGAGAAGTCTACCCATCCTTGTGCACTTGTTCACCTCGGAATGACGTAGCCCGCTCACCCGAAAGCACAACATCAACTGTAGCATTACTGTTGTTTCAGTGAAATCAAATGCAAGTTAGAACAGTTCTCAACGAGCACTACCACAAATAAGCTGTCAAACAGACACTACTATTGTACAGGCAAACAAAAAAACATGTCATGAACAATAGGCATGCATAACTGACCCCGAGTTGCCTATGGTGATAATTCTCTTCAAGCTGTCTACTTGTCGTGACCTTGCCTGTAGCGTTGAAACATTTGAGATCATGGTGACCACTCCGATGTCATCTAATTTTGGTAACGGTAATGCATAAGCAAGTGTTGAATGCTTTCTGGGATGCTAAATTTCTGTGTTTAGTGGTTTACCTGTGAAGTAATCATTGTTGTCAACACGTGACTGGAGCTGCTCCATGGGACTAAGGAAGTAGGTACACATGGGAAAAGCAGGTGGGATTTCAACAACCTCCTCTACTAAAGTTCACCTTGTAAAGATGATCATGATGTCATTTTGTCACTGGCTTGTACTTGTTGGATCTCTTGACTTGGAAATATGAGATGTTGTAAACGCCACCTTCCTTTATCAGAGGCTTGAACTGTTCATCTAAACGCAGCTAAATCTGCGCGTGTACGTTGTTTCCCTATCCAAAAAGCAATGTTAGAACCAAAGATGTTTGATTTGAAACTTTATTATAATAAGCAAGCATCACCACCTACTACTGCACCTAAGTTGTCATATTTAGGAGTACAGTTGGGTGCATGGTTAATTCAGTGACATTATAAAAAATATTCCAACAAAGGAAAGAAAACCCATGATCTGTTCTTGAGGATAATAGATACCTCTTCATCAATCAACACCAGATCAGTGTGTAGCAACTTTGTTTCATCATGAGGATAAAAAAAGTCCCAAAACCTAGAGACACGCACACATATGTGCTCACTGCAGTCTCCAATCATAAGAGTGGGAATTAGTACGTCTCCCATCTGCAAGTATAGAAAGAAACAAGGAATACTTAGAACATACATTAATGAAAGGTCAGATCAGTTAAGGGGTTGTAAAGGGATTAGATAAAAAATGGAAACACCTTAGATCAAAAGATATCACATGCATCAAGTAGATTCAGCAGATCAAATGCAAAAAAACGTACAAAAGTGATCAGCCAATGACTTCTGAAGTCATATATATAAGCAAGGTATGTACAGAGCAAAATGCATCGTATGGCAAGAGTCCTAAGCTAATGCCGTATCTGCGGCATCAAGGACCTCTCTCTAAACTACGTTCCGAGTCTACGAGCCACACGAGCCATTACCATTTTCAATTAAAATCCTAATGCCACCTCTAGACGTCAATCTTGAAACAGCAACATAAAGTTGTCCATGTGTAAAGACAGGTTTCTTGAGATAAAAGTCCAGCCCTTGATAGGGTCTACCCTTGGCTCTTGTTTATTGTCATCGCATAGCTTATTCGCACTTGAAATTGTTTTCTCTGCAATGTGAAGGGCCATTTGACATATGTAGTGTTAAGGGCAATCCTTGGTATAAAGACTTTCTCACCAACATTAGAGCCTGTTAGTACTATGCACTGCAGTAAACACTGCCCAAGTTCAATAACAATTAGCCTTGTGCCATTACAAAGGCCCACATTTTGATTGAGGTTTCGCAAGAACATTACTACAACACCTTTTTTTAGCACAAGCCTATGACAAGAGAAATTGTTTGCATCAATGGAATTTAGGAACTCTCTAGGGTAGAGCAAATCAAAATATGGTATGTGTTCAGATGATTTCGATATTGTGTCATAGCTTAGGTAGTGTATACTGTCTCTAGGAAGCATTGAGATAATATATGCATTTAGCTTGTCAACTGTCACATTATTTGGGCAGACAATGGCACATGAGGCTAAATATACAGGATTTTGGTAATTTTCCAAGAAGTTTGGGTACACCTCAGACACAAGAGCAGCAATTTTATCACCAGTAGTACAAATCAACAAATCGTCAGGAATTGTCACCCAAGAAGGCTCACACTCCTCCCCCTTTTTTATAGCAGGGATAGTATCGTCACCAATGGCTAAGACCCATTTGCTAAATTTCTCAAGTTCGTCACGCTCGTTTCCTTCTAAGGACGGGTTAAGAAGTCGCATGTTCGTCTGCAATTTCAAAAGGGCAACATGCTGCCACAACTTAGAGTTCGTAATAGACGCACTAACTATGGAGGACTGTGAGCCTTTGCGTACAACAGGTAAAATCTGTCGGAAATCGCCTTCGAGAACAACGGGCTTTCCACCAAATGGGAGGATTGCATTCCTAGGATCATGTTCAGAAAAAATATCTCATATAGTTCTATCTAAAGCATCAAAGCAGCGTCGATGCGTCATCGGTGCTTCATCCCATATAATTAGGGCAGCAACCTGTATAAGCTCAGCAAGCATAGTACCCCTTTTCACACTACATGTCCTAGCCTCTGTTATGTCAAAAGGTATTTTAAATCTCGAGTGCGCGGTATGGCCTCTTGTCAATAACAAAGACGCTACACCAGATGATGCTACTACAAGCACTACCCTCTTCTCAGACCTTAACCTCGCAATTATAGCATTCCATAAAAATGTTTTACCAGTACCACCATGGCCACAGACAAACAAAAAGGCAGGAGATCCACAAAGAACACAACTTGTTATTATGTCAAATACATTTTTTGGTCAACATTCAGTTGCGAGACTAAAGATGCAGCATGCACGGACAACATCAAGGGTTTAGGGTCACGTTCATCATTAATTAGCCTATTATTGCTTATGTTAACACACTTTGTTGTCAGCTTTGGCAGGTTGTAGTCATCTATGTTTCCACCGCTGCTCGCAAAAACATTTGTGAGTTTCTGTATAAGCAAAGCCATCAGTTGTTCCTGTGGAACAGTATTGTTTGGGTTCTGAAGTGCATCTCTAAGCCTACGGTGTATGTCATCTGTAAAGTAGAGCTAATATTTATCAAACAAAGCGCGAACATTAGCAATAGAACAAAAAAGCACCACAGTGACAAATAATTGCCTCAACTGATATGCTGATGCAGATACTATCGCCTCATCAAACAAAAGACGCCACCCGTTATCGCCCTCAAGTAAACCACATGCCTCACAAGTGTCTCAAAAAGTAGTGTACACTTTATTGTTAAAGGTTCTCACGTCAGCATAATTCTTTGCACCTTTAACTATCATTAGAAGCATGCATAAGTAATATAACTCCCTAGCAGCTGGATGAACATAGTACATATGACCAATTGTAGCGCAAGGTGTTCTCTTTCACCAACATCTCTTAGAAGCATCCCAAGACCACTCTTTTGGGAAGTCACAACATGTTTAGTGTCTAGCTGCTCCGTGTTTTGAATTAACTTCGAACCACACAGTCAACATTGTGCACTTTGCTGCAGGGCTAGCGAGCAACGCTTCTAGGTTAGCACCAGGTTCATATCGCACATGGTTCGTGCTAGGAAGATGCACGGCTAGTCGCTCCACCAGAGGCATCCTAAAGTGAATGTCAAACTCAAAAGCACGCCATAGGGCTTCGCACGAAGAAAGAAATCTAGCATCAACGTATTCTTGGATTTTATTTTTTGAAGCCAACTGAGGGCCAGGAGATGCATTGGATGTCTTTGCGGTAACTTCAAAATAGACCTCGCTCGATCACTTCCTTTCATAACATATTTAAACAGATATTTAATCATGTTTGATTTGTTACACCACTTGACATTGATATGTGCATTGTATTTCTTTAGCAAGCGCATATTGTATGGAACAACATTCTTGTTATCTAATGTGACGCCGTTTTTACAAACATGTCTACCATCATCCCTTCGTCTGTAAATAGTGAACCCAAAGTCATCCATGATAGTTTCATCCTGAAACGACTTAGGAAATTTTTCGAGGATTTTGTTATCTTTCATACATGGACATTTCTTGTTTGTTGTAGTCACCGCATGGGCCATGTATGATGAACTCATCAACTAAAGCGTAGCCTAGCGGGTCATCATTGATGTCAGGAATTTCTGTGCAAATGAAACTATTGACAGTAGTAGAATTGAATTCTGAATTATTAGTAGCCAGCCAAATAAGGCAATGTATGTGCGGTATGCCACGTTTCTGGAACTCAACGGTGTATAGAACTGCACATGGAAGGCCTAGTGTAAGACTCATTAACAATAAATGTAAAAGCCAGCACGTATCGGCAACATATACTACGCCTTACCTACAAGGACAGGACCAAACGTTCTGCCCTCCTTAATATCGGCTATGAATTCATCGACTTTCATATGGAAAACGCGCACTATCAAGTCAGAACGATCGCACAGTTGCTGCCCAGGCTCAAAGCGTAGTGCATCTGTTATTTCTTTCCATTTAGTGTTACATGTGAAAGTCACAAAAAGGTCAGGAGGGCCATAGACTCTGCATATGGCCATCGCGTCTTGGTAATTCATTACATGGTACCTCCTACCGCCAGTAAAATTGGTTGGCACGATTACCCTACCACCAACTGAATCGGCATTTACAAGACCCTTATCAATGGCATCGACTATTCCTTGTACCGTCTTAGATCGTAGTTCTTTTTGGTGGTCTGCTATGAACTTTAGTCTCGACCCTTCGATCGTTGAATACACATCGATGTCTATTTGGTCACTTAACCTGCCATAACAAGTGAATGGATTCGCCTCATTTAATCTATAGTGCATGTGATGTCTAACAAATTCAAGCATCATGACATATTTACGGCCTGTCCCGTCACTATCTTCAACGTCCGAATATTTAATACCAAGATGGTAGCCATGCTCACCATAAGGAAACAGTAATGGGTACTGCAAAGCCATATAAGATGGGTGCAAGCAAGAAACACATCTTAGTCCGCACTCTTTGTCCTGCACAAGGACATCGTAAGTGTACTCATTGGCTGAGTAGTCACCGACAATTATAGCAGCAATCTCACCGCTCGAGGGTAAACTATACTGAACATCGTGTCTTGTATTGTAGCCTAGTAATCGTAGTGTTATTTTTTGATCACCCTCTTGTTCTAGACATTCTCTTGTAACACCCTAGGACCCACATTACCTGGAATGCCACTAAGCCATTCTACAGCTGGTCAAAAATTTCAAGATAATTTATTCCGGCAGCAATTTCTAGACATGAAGCATTAAGCAGAAGCATAAAGAACTAAGCGAACAAAGATAACAATAACAAGTTCAATAATTGAAACAACCTCTAGCAGATTAATCAAAGAATAGTTCACAAGTTCATCATTATGAAATAAAATAATCATCCACGGACAGCTATGCATTTGGCTAGAATTCCATCGACTTTATTACAGCATGAATTGATGAACCAAGTGCATTATTGTGGTGTCACTCTACCCATCCCATGAATGCTCAAGAATCACCTGTAGAGGGGTGGAAACAATGGTGAGATAAAAATCTCAGTAAGCAAACTGTTTAACAGGCTATTCAGACTATAAACAAATATACAACATCATTAAAGTAACCACGTGTCCACATCCACAATGTGCATCCACATTCATTATCAAGCTAATTAAACTACAATGATGTTAAGCATTCATATTTATTTCCCATAATGACCACAATTATAGCCTTAACCATATTTGCTACCAACAATAATAAAACATTAGCAAGTAAATCTGGATTAACTACTTCATATCATCCACTACTACCACTACCAATGACAATAAAGCATTAACATGTTTACCTCACTAACTTTATTATTTCTCACATCCATAACTGCTATCAACAATTACTACAAGAGAAAAGATTCTCATACCACAATCACAACCCCTACCATACCACAAGGGATGAACCCCAATCCATGACCACAGCCCTTTCCTCATACTACAAGTGGCTCTTATGAGCCATTTCTACTTTACAACTATGAAGTTGCAGTTGTTTGTAAAATAACTTCACCACAATATATTGCATAAGTATGCAAATGATCTTTCCACAATGCAATGCATATGCATGCTATGCTCCATTGCACCTTTACCCAACAAAGTAAAAGTGTGCATCGTGCTACGGCAATGCACGATGCTGTACCGGTACGGTCGTGGCTATAAGCAGCGACATCAACAATGCAAATATCATGACATGTTTATGAATGATATGATAATCATAAACCACAAGAATTTAACCACGAAGGTCAACCACGTAACCCACATTCGGTTCACCAAGATCATAATCAATCGATCTATAGTGAATCCTACTACATAGACCGCAATATATTCATCAAGATTGCTACCACCACAACCATAAGTATTCAGTAAGAATACTACCACCAAGACCACAATAATACAAACTTTAAGGGCATCAATATGATCCTCATGAATTTAACAACAAGAAAATACCATCATATCCACCATGTATTTACTTTCGTATACCACAATTGGCTTATTAAGCAAATTACCACAATACTACCAAAACTCATCCAAACATAGCAATTGATTAATAACTTGCTACCACATTCTTACTCAGAAAACATGTAACCATGGCATGTCATTTAACATTATGAAATTCATGCATATTGCAAGTAGTAAGAATAACGGGTTAAACGGTAGCACATCCGCTACGTTTACTTACCTCTACCGGTGAAGCGATGAAAATCAAACACGTTTAGAAGCAAAACCGCCTAGGGGATCCCATAGGATCACCCCTTCTTCCTTTCTCTTCTTCTCCTTCTTCTTCTCCTCTTCCTCCTCCTCTTCTTCTTCCTCTTCCTCTTGGTTTCTCCTTGCACCAAAGGGGCAGCACTTGAGAGGAGGGAGAGGGGCACAAGGGGGAGGGGGAGGTGGCGGCCAAGGGGTGGAAAAGGGGAGGGTGGCTGGCCACATGGGTTTTATGGGGGGTGGGGTGGCTAGGGTTAGGGTTGGGTGGTGCGGCCACCCCTTGAGCCTATTGGCCCAAGGTGGCAAGCCCACCCTCCAGCCCGCCCACTCAAAGGTTTTTTTAATTTATTTATTTCATTTATTTTTCATTTTATGCTATTCCACTATTTTGCTTTCCCTTCCCGCGATTTACTGAAAATCCGGGCGACTCCGCGATTATTTTATAAACCGACGCCGAAATGACGTTCAGGATATTACATCTCTAGCGTAGCGAAATGCCTTAACAAGTTGATTGTGCTCATTTAACATGCTTAACAGAGACATTGCTATCGCTGGGTCAGGCTGATTAGGAGCGTTATCATTACCCTCAAATATGTTCAGTCTATTTTGTGTCTCATTTTCAGTGTCGTATATGTAAAGTTGTGCAAATTTGGGTCGTGAACCATGATGTGGCAGCAAGGTGCCAATACGATGGACTACCCCATTAATCTTGAATACATAAGGTGCAGTGCCATTGTTTATCGTCCTGTCGATAGCAGCACCTAAAGAGGTGAATGCGAATAGAGAATTGTAAGATCGAATTTGCCTTAGAAACCTCTTTGAACACGCATCACCATCAAAACGCAATAGGTCAGCTAAGGGGGCAGGTGGTTTCCTGTAGGGTTTCAAATTGATTTTGCCTCCTTTACAGCAAAGGTTGTACACTATTTTTCTCTTGGTGAAAACAGAGGCACTCTTGACACACTCCTGGAACCAGAACACAGCACCACAGTATGGACAGTCGTGTGATGGTCCGCCATAGTACAACCGGTTTGGGTAGGTATCTACGGTGCAACAATAGGAAAATATAGTGTTGTATAAACTATAGCAGACCATCCAACCCACATAAAGTTCCAAAAAATTGCATGCACACACCTTTCAGCGCCTCGATGTATGCCCTATCAAGAGGAATCATGACATCTACTGGATCATTGTAGGCAGCCATGCACAAAAAAATCAAAGGAAGGGCAGAACATCATATCATCACCACAGTGAAAGGTGAGAGGAAAAAAACTAAAGGCTATAGGTAATCACCATCGGTAACACATGGTGAACGGCTGTATGGTCTCTTACTACGTATCCTAGCGGGCCGACGCTACCTGTTGGAGGTAGCAACCTCAGCAGAAAAGTCCATTAAGGACCTATTCCCTATTTGATGTGAAGTTGGACCCATTAATAAACAACGTGCGCCTTTTTTCTCCTATAGCGAGACGTGATTGTCTAACGTATACTCACTTATTACTTCTGGAGCATCTGGTGGCTCGCTAGATGTTCCTAGCTGTTCAGATGGTTCTGGCTGACCAGCCATGCACAGGTGCTCATTGCTAGTGGCAAAGAAAGGCCACCTAAGGAAACCTAAGCATTTTCTCACAGTTTCCGGAAATAGCACAAATTAGCTAAGGACAAGGTAGCCGTTCTATGCTGAGTAAACTATGCATGGCAACATTATAGACCCTGGGAAAGTGCAAGGTGCTTTCTTTTTCTTTTTTCACGACATCGCGCAATAATTTCACACGGAGGACCAGCCATCAAAACCCAGACTGCACAACGCCAATAAATCACAACCAATATCAAGAATAGATCAGCACATGAACAAAAAAACCGTTGTCGCAACATGAGTCGCAAGCACAACAGCGCAAATGACAAGCAAACCTCAGGCGCACTAAACCAAACACTGCGGAGTCACAATCAACGACATCCATGTACCAGGACAGGCCCTAGAAGGGTAGAAGAAAAGGGTTGAGAGTATCTACAACTACCAAAACTGGTAAGTGAAGAAGATGCGCCTACACAGCTTAGAAGAAAAGATCCTACAGTTTATGGCCACTACCTATGAGTGGGGAATTAGATGGTTAGAGAAGAAGAAGCACCTAGAGAGTTTAGCAGAACAGGTAAGTGCACCTAGAGAGTTTAGTAGAACAGGCAAGCACTTAGAGAGAATCAAGAAAAGAGGCCAACACTACTAGCAACACTTGCCAGATCAGGTCTCATGCCTTGACAAGCCACCACACTGAGAACTATAGTGTCATAGGCGAAAGCAAAAGAAATTCTCTAATGATTTCGCCCATGATCACATACCTATTCGGCAAATTTCATTGGCCATAGACTTAGTGACTCAACCAAATACCTGGCTCTAGTTGATGGAACAGGACAACATACAAGAATGATCTTTTGAGAGAGAGAAGAAAGGAGACCTGGAGAACACATAACAAAAAGCACTCATAGAGAGGTAAGAAATGAGGCTTACAGAACCTATCTACTACCCAGGGCCTTTCTGGTCAAAATGCAAACGAAGCAGATTAGAGAAGCACATGGAAAGTCATTACTTGTGAAGCATGTAACCACGCCAAAAGTCCACGACCGTACAAATCAGGAAGACCAAACTTACCTTTGCAACTTGTTTCCTCTGCACACAAATGAATGCAAGAATGAGCTTCAACACCAGATAAAGCGAACGCTGATGAAGGACGCCTTTCTCGCAGCTGCAAGTGACCAGAATGAGTTACAGACCCATTTGCAATCAACATAATGACGAAATATAACTTCAACTGGACACATCATTTAACAATCTGTTCTAGACAACTAATACTATGATACTATCAGTTTCCACAGAATTGATTCGTCAGAAATAAAATCATTGTCCAGGATATAAGCAAACATATTACCTTTGATTCACCAGAGGGGCAATCAGGAAGCTAGGGATTTCATTGCATAGGCTCAACGCAACTTGTTCTTAAGCCTGAAATACCAATTCAAAGCATCTGGGTTATTTAAATACAAGGCATTAAATCTCAAGAGTAAAATTTTAAATACAAAAGATCTTGGAAAGGGCTGAAATTGCCATTGTATCCAGAACACACCTAGCCAAAGTTGGTTTGAAAAATGCATTCGCTTAGGAAAGAGATAGAAATATTAATCGCAAAAGCTAAGTCAAAAGCACGTGGTATTGCAAACATTGAACAATCTGCAAGCCGAGCATGCTTTACTGCATATTGGTCCTGCATACGCGGGCGACCAAGTGTTCAAGCCTTACAGCATATTGGTCCTGCATACTTGGCCTAAGTCCAAAAGACTGATATAGAAGCACTACAGCCATAATTAGGTTGCTGCATATTAGGTCTTAAAGCAACCCAAGTTTCCACTCTCTCTCTTGATTCTGAATTAGCGAAGTATCAAATGCTAACTCTAGTACTTACTAACTCTACAAGCTACTGTATCGAAGAGCCTTTTCCCTGTGATGAAATACATCTCTCTCTATTTGATATATGCCTGAACCCAATAACAAAAAACAAAGTAGCTCTGCAGATTAGTCTTTAATCCAAAAGTTACATGCCTAAATTATTTGTGACCTAACATGCGGTGACCTGCATTCATGCTTCATACATATACTTCTTTAGCACCGTATCTCAAATCCAATCAAGAAAGAGCAATGAAAAAGGTTAGAACTGGCAAGACTGTAGCATACATTTCCCATACCTGGAACCAAGAACCTCTTCTGGGCCTTTATCTTAAAGAGATGATGTATGTGGGTGAGAGCTGTGAATCTGTACCTCAGGAACTAAGGGAATCACAAGAAGAAGACCTGCAGAAGGATTCCAAGGCAACGAATGTAAAATTCCAGAGCTATTCAATCACAACTATTATATGACAGGCTCTCACACAGGATACTGGATGGTCAGCGAAGCGAGCAGCAGACTTCTAAAAAGGAGTACACAAGCCAAAGGCAGAGCACAAAGGTCTGATCTATTTTCATGTATAGTTTGCAGAGCAGATCAAAGACACGCAACCTACAAAGCACTGAAGTACGAAACAGTGCTCTTGCTTAGTAGGCCTATGCAGTTGCTTCTTTGACAGGGCAAGGAAATGTGTCCAGAAGTGTCTTGGAAAGTAGCAACCATAGCTCGTGAGCAAGCAAAAAACAAAGGATTGGAAGCAAGGCACCTAGTCTATGCATACCCTAAGATACATCGCTGATAGTTTTTTCTAGTAAGTCTCATAAGCATATGGAAATGAAAGCAATACATATTCCAGTTGAAAGGAACCTGACACCACCATGTATATGTAACTCATCGTGTAAATGAAAAGGAACACATCTTAGCACCAAAAGCTATCCTAGAGTGATCAAAACAGCACATCTGTAAAGCAGTATCTCCTTTGCATACTCCTAAACAAAATATCTTCTATAAGGATAGACAGAAGGTCAAATAACAACAGGCTCAGAAAAGTAAAAACAAAGATGTCTCATACTGCCTATCATGCTCTTGGATGCAAAGTGATGGTTGCTGTGGCCAAGTGGTCCTGAATGTGTACTATGAGCTTTTAGTCTCCACCATTAGTCCACCTTTACCATTGGCAAAAGGAAAGTCCAGTTTATGTCGCCAACAAAAGACCTGCAGTTGGCATCAGCGTTTGGGCATGAGTAGAAAAAAATCACAGGTAAAGAAGAATAGATTTTCCCAAAAAGAAGACCGAAGGCAAGAACAAAAATCAGGAAAAAGCTAAATTACAAGAACATAAAAATATCAGAAATTTTGGAACTGATTCCTGAAACCACAAGGCTAGTAGTGTATATTGCAAGAACAATCAAACCCAAAACATGAAAAAGTGCTTGCTTGCTACCATTACCCAACCAAGACAGAGCACCGCATGAACAAGAAACCGAGGGCAACTTAAAAAACCTACTAAATCGCATGGACACAAGCACAGGACCTAGAGATGGAGAAGCCCCAGCAAGGTCAACAGTTCACCCAGGCCACGTGGATGGAGAACGGAGGTCAAACACCAGGTCTCGCAAAGATTTGGAAAAGGGAGGGGGAAGGAAGGGGGCTCCCAACCGGACGAGCAGATAAATAGGGAGAGGGAGCCACTCACCTCGAGCACAGGAACTAGCGCCATAGGGCGAGGCCGGTAGAGGGATGAGCCGCTCACGGACCAACGGTGAGGGATGATGGTTGCGTGCGCTCTGCCCGACGGGACGCCAGGGTCGTCCGTGTACTGTTCCGACGGGGCAGATCAGCCATGGGTAGGGAAGAGTGGCCGAGCACACGTGTACGACGAGGGAGTAGCGCTGGCTGGTACTGTTCCGATACGATGGCTGAGCCTCGGGGAGGACAAATCTGTTCTCAGTGTACAGGAGGCAAGGGTGAACGCTAAAGGCAGCGTAAAGGCACCTTTAGGCCCGAGCGGTGCCCCACTTGCTCCGCGTGCGCTCCCTCTCCCCATACGGCCCACGCGCCAGTCAAAGCCCTGTCGCTGAGCCCCCGCACACCTAGCCCCTCTACACTCAATCGCTGCCAATGGGGTCTGGGAGGACCAAGGTCCATCACCCAGGGTCTTACGTCAGTGCGTTGTGGCGCTGGAGGATGGGGCACGCGCTGCGAGGCGCAACATGCACTCACCACTCCACGCCCAGTCGTGGAGAGTACACGCCACCCGCACCTGCTCCCCGTCGCTGCACGCGAGACCGCACATTAGCAGGACCCACCGGTCAGGGATGGCGCTCGGCATCTGCTGGAAAGCTTCTATGCCTAGGTGCCGGTCCTGGGGGCCCAATGAGCACAAACTACCGTGTGATCGTAAGACGGTGCTCGCCATGCGTCGCCGTGCAAAGGCCTCTGCGGGTGCGTGAAATGCTCTCGCACGAGTAGACCGAAGTGAGTTTTAATAACCCTGATAGTGCATGATCGCGTGTCGTGCTCACAGTACTCTACCTGGCTGCCTGGGCCCCACTGTTGTGCTCTGGCTCGCACCAATGACTAGGAGAAGCAGAGCACGCAACCGCGCAGGCACGAGGCTTCGGGCCCGGACTCTAGGTTAAAATCGGCTTCCATTTCTTGCTTCAGCTTCTAGCCAATCCAGTTGGCCTTCAGTTCGGTACTCTCCTACAAGGTGTCCGTGATATATCTTAGAAAGAATTATTAAAATAATTTTATTATTTTCATGTTTATAATTTTTTGTATGCTATATTACTTTATCTCTTGAATAAATATCTTTTGTACTGATTAATAAGCATGTGATTTATTTATCAAACTCTTTATTCATATTTTGATATTATTCTAAATTATCATTAATCTTATATCATTATATGAGACAATTGTGATTTATATATCAGCACATATATTGATTGATGACCATGTTTCACAGGTCATGAATATTGGGATATCAAATCAATAATATGGACATATGTTAGAGAATATGGTGTTGGATTGACCTACATTGAGATACTATTGAAATTGTTATATTTTTATATGTCATCAGTTGATTTTAAGCAATGATGATGTATAATTCTTATACCTGGAATCATCATAGTTTTCTATATGTGTAATTATGTACTTAGAGGTTACCAAACGCTACTCCGTAACTGGGTACTGATGAAGGTAGCTTTCATGTATGCTATAAAATATGCAGAGAAATGTGACCAGTCGAATATGGGATTTGCCCTCTCTAACAAAATAGGAGAGATATCTCTCGGCCCCTTGATGTGGTTGGAAAAAGGAAGTGCATGACTATTCTACGAGTGGTCGCGGAGTTGACCATATGAAATTATCCATCACTAGATCGGGAAAAGATTGAAAATCCCATGGATGATACGTTTCTCATTTGGAGTTCGATCAAGTATCATAAGACAAAAGGAGAATGCACAAACATGTTGATTAGTCCGATTAGATATGAATTGGTCATATAGGGATACCGACTGGTCAGGAACTAGTTATATGGGGATAAGGACTGGTCATAACTAGATACGAGCCGGCTGTAGGGAGTTATGAACTGATCATAAGTGACTAGGAACTGGATGCAGATCATATTGCATATGGTTCATTTAGTTTGATCTTTGTATATATTTGGGATCGATATGTTCTATTAGGGACCGCTATCGACCAGTGATAAAAAAAATATTTCTAAATTACAACCAAGTATATATGAACCTACATGGTCACATACTTAATGGGTTGGAATAGTAACGGTCCAGATGAAAGACACCGAATGAGATACGATCTCTACTCGTATTAGATAAGAATCCGGTTGGAGGCATACCGAGTGGGATATAATCTCTACTTATGTTGGTTAAGTATCTAGCTGAAAAGCTCTATATAAAGGGGTTCATAAGGTTACGAAATAAGAGAGATCATACCACCCACTGAAACCCTAGCCGCCTCCATCCGAAGGCCCTCCTTCTCCTCTGCCGCGCGCCAGACCTCCTTCTCCTCCGCCGCGCGCCACGCTCGCATCGGTCCACGTGCTCACCCCGTGCCGCGTCTGCCCGCGCCCCGCCTCGCCCGCGCCACGACGCTTCACAAATCACACCGCTACGCGTCGCCCATCGGACGGCTCCCGCCTCATATAGCAACTGTCGTTTCAGATCTGATCCAATGGCCCAGATGCGTCCACGTGTCTAAATCTCAGCCGTCGGATCCCACTGCGCCCGAGTTGAGCCACGTCAGCCCTAGCCATGTCAGCCCTAGTGCCACGTCAGCGCCACGTGTCATCGCCTCGTCAGCGCCACATCAACAAAGTGCGAGCCCTGGTGCCACGTCAGCAGCCACGTCAGACTACCACGTGTCAGCACCAGAACATGCCACGTTAGCCACGCCAGCGTGTGTGGCGTGACACTATTTCGTGGACCTGGTCCACTATGTACCCCTCTCTTCCGTGAACCCAGTTCACATCACAGTAGCTTTTCGATTTTCAGCCTTTTCTTTAGAATTGATTTTCTGAGAGCCCGTTGTCCTCCATCCTAGCTCTGATTGACCTCGTTCTTTTTTCTAAAATCATCTAAAATTGAGCTCTAGCTTTTGGTTCTAGTTTCAAGGTTTTTGGAGTTCATTTGCTTATTATTTTTTTGTGTTTCTGTTGTTTCGGTTGTTTTCTCTCTCATTAGATTTCGGTTCCGGAAGAGCAGGAGCTACGCTAGAAGATCTCGAGTACCTCGCTGAGCATAACCAAGGAAAGTCATGTTTTTTGATCATGTTGAATCCAGTTTGCAATCTATTATTTAATTATTTTATTTTAAATTACATTGCATCGCTATTTAATTACAAACTTTGTATGTGGTAGTTATCATCCCAAATTGAATTACCCTGCCTTGATAATTTTGAATGCCATGATACCATTGTCACCATAGGTTGCAAATTTATTAGTGATACTATGTTAGATATCACATGAGTTGTACGATTAGAATGCTTAGCTTGCTTTATTCACGAAAGGGTTTATCATCGCATGTGATTAATTACTTTGACTTAATGAGATATGGAACCGTGGTTGGTGCCACGATTATTAAAATTTGTGCCATGACATTGGTGTGTCATTGGCGTGGTTATACAAACTTGGTTTTCACTCGGGCAAGTGATCGTGCAGTAAAGGGGGAAGTGCAGGTTCACTTCGTGGGATGAGGTAGTCTCGCTTGAGTAGACTTAAGGACTTAACTTTGTGCACCATTTATTTGACCTCTATTGTGCAAACCATATGTCTAGTATGGGATATACCTGGATGATTAATTTGGGATGTTTCAACTTTAATCTCGTCATTGAGATGAACATAGTTGCTGATTTCCTTGTGGTGCAAGGGGGTGTGATGCGAAACACTAGTGGTTAGGATCAGGTTGGAATTGAACTTTGTAAAGGCCTTGTTGTGATTTTCTAAGATCGAGGCTAATCACATCATGTGGGTACAGTTGTGCAACCTCTGCAGAGTGTAAAACTATTCGAATAGCCGCGTCCTCGGTTATGGACAATGCTCGGTGATTTCACACAGGGTATAGTTGTTTTATGAAAACTTGGTGGTTTATGGTTTGCAAGTGAATAGGTAGCTCACTGTTAGTTTAGCTTGTGGATGGGAGGTTCGCAAGTGGTTTATTTTCAATTCTTTTGATTACTTATTTATTATTATTGTATTTAAATCCCGCTTTCAATCTATTGCATGTATTTACTTTCAAATCTCCTTTTATGAAAATTAACCTTTCAGCCCTCTATTGGTAAGCCTTGCATACTATATTGCATTCATTTGTTACAAACGACTTGCTGAGTACCAATGTACTCACGGCTTTACGCCTATGTTGCTCAGTTGAGGAGGAGTACTATCAGCAAGAAGTTTCAAAAGGAGAGTACTTCGACGACTTCACGGATTAGGACTTCGTTCTCCACTAGATAGCATGTGGGCTTGTCGATTGGCCGCTACATTTTATTTTGGATTTTTTGCTGTTAGATTTAAAGCCTTTCCGGCTAGAGATATTGTAAGCTTGGCCATAAGGTCGTACCTTTGAGATTTATTATTATTTGAGGTTTTCCTTTATTTTAGCGTGTGTATGGTTGTGATTACATCTATGTTTGACTATGTGCACTAGAGTGATCCTGGACTAGTGCAGTTTACACAGAGAGTCCGAATTTACATATTCGGGTCTCGATAACTAGTTCGTGGTAGCATCGCACAGTGTCCCTACCGGTAGGAATTCTGCTATCGTGGTAGACTATGGTGCGCAACTGTATGGAGCTCGTAGATCAGTATTGTCAATCACTATTCTTTCTGAAAACATCACATGTTGATCAATGTAATTGATCAATAGAAATCGGCAGATCAGATTGGTTCAGAATTTGGTTAATATGATTAATTTGACAAAAATTTCAAGGGCGATTTCATGAATAGGATTCATGTTATTATTATTTTAGGTGTTTTTAACATGATAGAATAGTATTCCTCTAGAAAAAAATAAGTAAAACTTGATATCTTTCCAATTATTACACCTATCAAGATTTTGGTCATAATTGATAGGTCTACTAAGTAGGGTGCCATTAATTATCTTAATAAGATATGATAAATGTAGGACATATATATATATGCATAATATTGGTTTAACGTGACTAGGCTATCAAAAGGGTTATGGGGCCAAGGGGCATGATGTTGAGGCCGGGGTATATGAATACCACTCAACAAACAAGAGTTACAATAGGTCTTTAGCAGTGATGCCAAAGCTTACTAAGACTTGGTGAAATATGGATCTTGACTTAGTACATGTCATTAGAGGGAATATGGTTTTGAAATATATAGTGGAAGTATCTTTTGTTAAATTGTTTAATACAAGATTTTATATAAACATAGTGTTAAAATAATGCATATATTTTTTATGTTGTAGACCATGCCACCACCTACTTTCTCTGCACCCAGTTTTAACTTGAATTCTATTCTTGAGAAAGAAGAACTAAGTGGACAAGTTTATTTGATTGGTATTGCAACTCAAGAATTGTTCTCAAGCAAGACAAAAAAAAGGAATATGTTCTAATGGTTTAATTTCCTAATGAACCAGCTGAAAAAGCTACTCGTGTTGAAAAGAATAGTTATATGAAATATTGCAATGACTCACTAAAGGTTAGATATCTTATGCTTGCAACTATGAACTCTGAACTTCAGAAACAATATGAGAATATAGACTCCTATAATATGATTGTGGGTCTTAAGGGCATGTTTGAGAACCAATCAAGAGCTAAAAGGTATATAACCTCTAAGTCATTATTTGCATGTAAGCTAGCTGAAGGAAGTCCGGTTAGCCCTTATGTAATCAAAATAATTGGTTACATTAAGAGTTTAGAAAAGCTTGTTTTTTCCTTAGCCAAGAGTTGGCTACTGATGTGATTCTCAGGTCGCTCTTTCTGAGCTTTGAACCAATGGTTTTCCCTTGGTCAAGAGTTGGTTACTGATGTGATTCTCCAGTTGCTCTCTCTAAGCTTTGAACCAATCATTTTAAACTTTCATAAAAATAGCATGGAGAAGTCAATGACCAAATTTTGTGGGATAATCGAATCAGCAGAGAAGAGCGTTAAGAAAATCTCTAACCATATGATGATGGTTTAGAAAACTATCAACTTCAAACAGAAGGCTATGACTTTAGACAAAAGAAATAGCGCGGCCAAAACTCAAGATGAAATCTCGATTACCAAATCTAAGCTTCAGAAGCTCAAGATTGGCATTGCACCTAACGCCATATACTACCCTTACCATGGGACTGGACATTAGAAGAGAAACTACAAGATGTACTTGGTAGAACTAGAAAAGAAGGAAAATAAAACTTCCACTTTAGGTATAAATATTATAGAAATAAATCTCATTACTTCTCTTATTAGTTATTGGGTATTTGATACCGGATCGGTTGGTCATATTTGCAATTCAATGTAGGAGCTAATAAGGACTAGGAGTTTGGCAAGAGGTGAGGTTGATTTTTGTGTGGATAATGGAGCAAGAGTTACTATGTTGGCTATTAGCACTTTACCATTATCATTACTTTTAGGATTAGTTTTGAAATTAAATATGCAAAACTTTTCAGTGCCATCACAAAGATTGTTGTGTTGGAAAATACCATCGTGTAGCGCATGTGTGGACAAATGCCATCGCAAAGGCCGAAATGCTTGGAAATGCCCTTGCCATGAGGGTTTCATGACCAGGTACCATTTAAGGGTGTGAAAAGACCATTGTACTCTCAAGATATGTCAGGTTGCTGGCACCAAAGAAGCATGGAGTAGGGGATATAAAGCCATCCTTTTTGTTGCCCTCCCTATCTTGAGCCAATTCTCCCCTACCTATCTAACTCCTCCCTATCCCCCCATTATTCTAACACCAGGATGAGCCAAGTGAGTGCATTTTCTTTGGCACCTGGAGTCATTTTATAACATCCTATTTTTTCAGAGTTTTCTTGAAGCTTTTAAAATAAAATTCACCATTTAGATTTTTTAAAATTAATTAAAGCTTAAATTAATTTTTTGCAAATTAAAAAGATATAATGTGACTATCTGTCTTACCCCAGAGCAACAACTTCTGGATCATCTGTGTAAATCGTACTAGTCTAGGATCAATTAGTGTACACAGTGAACAACAAAGACAAATATTAACTATAATGATATTTATTCATTAACTAAATATGGATATGACAGCCAATGTTTACATCTACGGCCTATAGGCCAACTTTGAATATAAACAGCGGAAGAAAAACACCAAAGCGAATGAAGCCCAACAAGCCTACTCGTCTAGGTCTTCATCGTAGTCAAAGTCGTCTTCTTCTGAGATGAGATAGCAAGAGGAAGTACAAATTTGCACTTCGCAAGTCACACGAGAAAATGCAATATAATGATTAAGGCAACAAAAGAAGGCATATAGGATTAGTTTGAGCATAAAGCAGCATTTGAAGAAATATAATAAATAGATTAAAAATTTTTGAATTTAACACAGTAAATAAAATAGTAATGTAAATAAAATTAATATCGTTAGTGCGGGTCCATCGTCCACACTAAGCTAACCACAGGCATCCCACCTGGACCATTTTTTTCCAAAAGATCTCTTATGGATTCGATTCATCCAAAAGCATTTTACAAACCATTTTGAAAAAATAAAGTCTAATCTGTGAAAAACTTTACTCAGCTTACCTATAACCGTGGGCACAGTTACCTGGGATAGTTTATACACTCTGTAGAGATTATACAGCTTTACCCACAATATATGATCATCTTGTATTGCCACGCGATTAGCACACTTCTTGTATGACTGTGGGCACGATTACCTAGGATAGGCTTTGTAGTAGTAGCTCATAGACCGGTCTTTAATTTACTTAGGCACTTCCACATATCCTTTGTGCCTGGCAATAAACATTGTGTCACCAAACAATAATGCATGCCAACAAGCACTCACCATCTAACCATTTGCCTAAGTCTAAACTAGGTTTTTACATTTTATTTTAAAATATTTTATAGGCCTTCTTAACTCACCAAAGTCAAGAAGTTATATTGAAAGCTTGTCATTTTATGTGAAAAGGTTATCCCAAACCTAAAGTTATATCTATGTTGGTCTAAGCATTGGCTACAAAAATTCTCTAGTCATACTAGTGTACCAACCAGAGTTTTATTCTACGGTGACAAAGTATGGGGGAATCAATATCAATGGAGATATTACAAAGTAGGCATTAACTAAATTCAAAGCTGAATTGAAATACTTTGAATAAAAATATGCATACAGAATAGTTTAAAATAATATAATTTTATTTTACAATCTGGGATCAAATTGATCAAGGATGTGTGACTTGCCTTGCCTTGCTGAGCAGATTGATGGTGATAATCATTGACGGAGTCACACTCTTCGGAAAAGTCATAGTCTACACAAGAAAAGCCAAAAAAATAGAAATTCAAATAAAATCTAAATAAACTCCAAATAATAAAAAGAAAGGTAGAAATAGATAGATTGGAATTTTTGATGAATTTAGAAATATATTGGAATTTTTGATGAATTTAGAAATTTGAATGGGCACCCACATCAACTCTGATGCTGACGTGGCCCAGCTGGTGATGGCGATGGCTCAGGGGCGGTGGTGGTCGACGATGTGGGGCATAGCGGTAGCCGTCGAGATGTGCAAGAGAGAGAGAGAGAGGAGCATGAGGAGTTCATCTCACCCTTTTGCTGGTCTCTGACGGGCATGGTGGCCGCTAGTGGTGACAAGAGGTGGCAGCGGAGCACAAGATTCTGTGGAACAACGGCTCTGGCGATGGAAACGGGCGACAACATGAGGAAGATGATGGTGGCATCGCCAAGGCTCGAGGTGGCATTCTTTAGCAACAATTTCTCACTGGAGGGCCGACCGAAGCTCGAGGCGGAAATGATCGGCGAGGAGAGGCTCCAGGGCTTGGGAGAGGGAGAGAGAGGGATAGTGATGTGGGGAGAAGGGGAAGGGTGCCAAGGGGGGCTTTATAGGGGAGCAGAGGGGCGGAGGGTGGCTAATTGCTCGCCAGAATTTGGGGAAGGACAGAGAAGATTGCGGCTAAATAGGGCGGGGCAGTCGCGAGAAGGGGGAGAAAATTCGATGTGGGGATTGAGGAGACCAGTGCGGCCGGCGCATGGAGATAGGGAGCGGTGGAAGAAGTGGCTAGGAGGGCGGTGGGATTTGGTCGGCGATGCCGACGATGAGTGGGGAGAGAGAGGAGGGAGGAGGAAGAAGGTGAAGGAAGGGAGATGATGCCTTGGATGGGTGACATGTGGCAAGAGGGGGCAAGCCGGGCCGTTTCGGAAAAAGAAGGAGAGGTGGCGTGGGCAGCTGCCAAATGCTACCACGTTGTGGTCGAGCTTGATCCCGGCCATCCACGTGGTGGCCAAAAAGAGGGAAAGATTTTAAATCTTGATTTTCCTTTTTAAATAAAAGTTAGAGATTTCAAATAAATCTAGAAAATAGCAAATAAAGTCCAAATATTCTTGAAAAAATCACACAAATTCTAGGAATTATGGTAGACTTAATAAAAATATTTCTAACTTATTTTGATATTTAATTTTTGTGCTAAAAATACTTTTTAATAGTAAAATTCATTTTAAATTCCAGAAAATCACTGAAAATTCAAATAAAGGCCAAATAAGTTCAAATAATAATTTTGATTTAGGATTTTTACATAAATTCAAAATATACTTTATTTAATAGTATTTTTATATTTTTAATCAAATTACTTTTTAAAATCAAACTTTTTGAAAAAAGTAGAAAACAAGCTATTAAAATTTTAAAATTCCAAGCAACGAAAAGCTTTATTTTAAAATAAATTAATTTTTACCCTAATTTTTTAAAAAGAATTACATTTCAATTATTGTTGAAGATATTTTAGTTGGATTCCTTGTGATTTATGGAATGTTTCTGAATTTTCTGGATTCTTTCGGCCTACCTAGCACCCGCGTGCCACACATCATCCATCCAACTTTCACCTGTGCGCATCTCACCATCCATGTGTCGCCCTACCGTGCATCATATCTGTGTCATCTCTACCTCAGACTCATCTCGGCATCCATGTCGTCGCCGCCACAGACTTCGTTCCATATCCATCCCTACCTCTCTGCATTTGTGCCATGTGCCACTGCCTTCGTCTTCTTGCCTAACTGAGCTATCTTAGTCTTCATCGCCTCAGGCCGTCACCATCTTTCCCGTCACCGGTAAGTCGATGACAAGCAGCTCCGTCATCCGCCACTAACCAGAGACCGCTTCACCCTCGTTACCGCTCACTGCTTTGCCTCGGTTCGTGTGTCTGTAGAGTCACCGTATCATGCCATGTGTCATGCCATGTCAGCCTTAGGTGCCACGTCAGTAAACCTCACTACATGCGCACTGTTCCATAAGCTGAGTCCACTGTAAACCGCCCTATTCCGTGCACCGGTCTACACCACAGTAGTATTTTCTAATTTTCAGTATTTTCTAGCCAATCAATTTTTTAAGAGCCCGTTCCTCTCCATCCTAACTCTGATTGACCCAATTATTTTTTTAAATTCATATAGAATTGAGGCCTATCTTTTAATTCTAGTTTTTAAGCTTTTGGATCTTATTTGAATTTTATTTTGATTTTATTTATGTTTTTGTTTGCTTTCTTTCCCATTAAATAATATCTTTGAAGAAGCTGAAGTAGGATCTAAAAACCAAGAGTTGGTAACTGAGTAAGACCAATGCAAGTCATGTCCTTTGATCATGTTGAACCTAGTTTTAAAATTTATTATTTATTATTTTATTTTAAATTGTCATGCATTGCTATTTTAATATGAACCTTTGTATCTGTTAGTTATTGTTCGATTTTATTAATCCCTCAATTGATAATTTGAATGCCATGATTCTATTATCACCTTAGAATGGGTAATTATCTAGTAATGCAATATTAGTTGTCATATGGGTAGTACATTGGGCTTATCATCACATGTTAATTAATTAATTAATTAATTTTGATTTAGTGAGATATTGAATCATGGTGATTAGCCACAGTTATAAAATTTGAGTGCCATGACATGGGTAGTATCATTGGTTTTGGTTATATAAAATGGTTTTCGCTTGAGAGAGTGATCGTGAGATAAAGGGGAGGTGCGATTAGCACTTCTGGGATATGGATATCTCGCCTGAGTAATGTCTAAGGACTTAACTTTATGTGCCATTGATCTAAGCCTTATCATACAACCACGTGTCTAGTATAGAATTGACCTGATTAATTAATTTGTATTGTTTTAATTTTGGTTTCGCCATCAGTATGTTAGTGGGTATCGGTTAGACATTTCCATGGGGAGTAAGATGGATTTGTTTGACTAAGTGGTTAGCCTACTCGATCGTGAAATATTAGTGGGCAAAGCTGAGTTGAGATTGAGTATTCTGAAAGCCTTATTATGATCTTCTTGGTCAGCATGCCTAAGGAAGCGTGTTGCTCTAGTGTCACTATGAGATGATCATATCATGTGGGTAATGTTGTGCAACTTATGCAGAGTGTAAAACTATTTCAATAACAGTGTCCCCGGTTATGGACAATGCTTAGTGATTTTATATGAGGGATAGATATTTCATAAAACCTGGTTAGGATAAGTTTGGGAAGTGAACGATTTTTTCATTGATGGTTCATTATGTGAATGGTTAGTTCACGGGTAGTTCATTGGGTGAATGGTCAGTTCACTTGTAGTCTATTCAATTCCTTTGCTTTTTATTTATTAACATTTTTCTAGTTTGCTTTCAATCTATTTATTGTATTTACTCTAAATTATTGTTTTCTACAAAATAAGCACTCAGTCATCATTTGGTAAGCCTTACATAATTATATTGCATTTTTGTTACAAATGACTTGCTGAGTACTCTATGTACGCACGGCTATGTCCACATTTGCTCAGTTGAAAAAGAGAAACCATGTCAACCAGTGGTACTTGAAGGAAGATACTTCAATGACGTTTTGGATTAGGGTCTCACTTCCTAGTCGATTGCCTATGGACATGTCAAATGGCCACTTCATTTTTGTTGTGTTTCCGCTGCTAGTTTTGTTAAGCCCTTCCGGTTGTTAAAGTGTAAACTTAGCTATAAGATCACAACTCTGATAAGTAATAATATTTGAGTTATTCTCTTAGTAGATTGTGAATATGCTTGATATTTCATCTATGTTTTCACTATGTGCACTAATATGATCCTAGACTAGTGAAACATACACAAAGCATTTGGATTTGCATATTTGGGTCTCAACACGTTTGCCCTAAATGCAACACACTTGTTAATCAAAAGACCTCGAGGATGACCATGAATCCTGGATGCCACTACTACAAGTGCCCATTTTACTCAGTGAGGTAAGTTCGATTTCTTCATTACAATCCTACTGTAGATCTATCAATACATTTTTCTTGTTCATTCACTTGTAGGATGCTCCAGGCAGTTGTTGATTCTATGTATGGGAAGATGAACTAAACATTAGAGCATGGCATGGTGTTGTTCTGGAGGAGGAAGCTATGATGGGGGGTAGGAATATGGTAGAGATGAGGTAGCGTTTTGATAGATTAGAGGGCAAGATGAACATCATGTTGTTTGTTGTTTTATTTCTTGTGTTGGTCGTTATTTATAATGTGTAGTGCTGTGAATGTTGATGTAATTCGCATGTTAGAATTCATTAGATTTGGCTATGTTGTGTTGAGAGCTTTGTAATGGACATATTTTTTAGACCATAATACTCTCCAAAAGTACGCAGACCACAGTACAATCCTGGATAACATAGTCAACCATTGACATAATAGAATAACATACTCTCCATAATTACTCAAAATGACATAGTCTTGCACAAAACAATGTAGCATCCACAAAACCGCAGTCTTACATAGTATACACAATCACATATAGTCTTACATAGCATCCATGGATGACACACACACAACAAAAATGCATTAGGGTTGCATCACCAATTGCCTCTGAGAGGTGAAGCAGTAGGTTATGCTTCAAGAACTCTCATTCTACTCCTTGTCAGTGCACATGGGCTGCTCATGGTATTGGCTTTAGCATTAACTACTTGAGAAGTGGTTACCACCTCACTACAACATGAAATGGTTAGGTTGATAATAAAATATAGTGCAAGAAAGGAGCACCTAGTGTAGGGCAATTTACCCCTAAGAATGTAGAAGTGTGAGTGCACCTAGTGATGGTAGTGCAAAGGAAGCATTGGCTCCTATTGGTTTGGTGGCTCTAGAGCCTCCCTTGGACTTGGTGGTTTTAGTGCCTCCCCTAGTTGCCTGAGTTGATCTCTTCCTGGAAAGGATAGCACTTTGTGAGTATATGTTGTTGTACATAAAGGATAGCACACATGGGAAAACATTACCTTTTACTGTTGCTTGGGCCTTCTGTAGCATTTGTGCCTTCCTTAGGCACATTCTCCTTGCAAATCTTTTGCGTATGGCCGAGCTATCCACACTTCTTGCATTTGTGCTTTTTCTGCAAGGGTTTGCCCTCCTTGTGCCTCTTATTCTTAGGCCTTCCTGTTGGCCTCTTAAGTGTGGGAGGATGCAACTTGAACCCATGAGTGTCCTTGGTCCACTTGGCTTTGCCTTGCCATTATCCTGATAACATGGTTATAAGCAGCTTTGAACATGGCCACAGAGTAGAAGTAATGGACATATTTCTCAACCTTATCTCTCTTTGAGCTGATGACAGTAAGAGCAAGAGTACATGACTTACCAGTTATCTTCCACTGGTTGCAAGAGCATTCCCATATATCAAGTTCCACTCTCCAGGTAGTGCCATCAGGGTTACATCCACTAACCTCTGTTGTCGTGAGTATGCTTGGGTTGATTCTATATGTTCTCAAACCTTTGGACATTTCATTCAGTTCTTTGATAACATTTGGGATTATCTTGCCATCAAATTTTGTTGCAACCCTCCTTCTTAGTTCTAACTTCTCCATCATCATTTGCCTAAGCTTGTCAACAAGTTCATCCATTGGAAGAGCTTTGTATTGATTTACTGTGTTGTAAAATAACTCTAAAATGTCATTGTCGATGTAGTCCACTTTGCATAGTCCATTGAATTTACACCCTGCCAACTTAAAAGAATGGTTCTGTAAAGCTGTGCAATAGTTGTAGGACAAGTTTCTATGATGTTACCTATGTGCTAATTATGGTACTCTTGCTCATATATTCTAGCAGCAGCCCAAATGTTCTTAACAATTGCACTACCATGGTGCCAGCTCAACTTGCATCTCAGGTACAGGCCCACCTGTACTAGCGATGCTATCAATCCCCTAATCATCACTCCCACATAGTCCTCATCCTCCATTGATATGGATTGCTGCCAAGAGAGATTCTCATGAGTATTATTTGTGGATTACTGCGGAGATGGGTTCTTAGGAGCATTTTTTGTCCATTGCTATTGATAGGGATTCTGAACAACACTTATGAGCTGTGAACCTACCTGTGACAACATGGTAGCTTCAATTGGCATGCCAAGCAATCTCTCTCCAGACCATCTTGGGCCTACGTCCATGACCAAAATATTTATCTAAACTACTTTCTCCACGAAGTACATCTCAAACACATCAAGTAGTTCAACATAAAAAATAATGGGACATAGCTTAGCAACTCATTTATCCAAGAAAACATGAAATATATTGCTTATTGTCCAACACGAACTCATCATGTAAGTACTCAACAATACTCAGCAACAAGCATTCCTCATTATCTACCACCTTATTGATGATTCATGTCTTCTTGCACTCAAACCTACCACTATGTTCCTTGCACAAGTATGATCATGTCTGTTGTGGCTACAGACCAAACAGAGAAAGAGGTAGTGGGGAGCTAGGTATCGAATGACCTCTCTAGCTCTCGGGGCTTCACCATGCTCATACATATATCCCCCGAGGAGTGCCTTTACAAGTCCCCCTTACACTCGAGTTTCTTTCCGAGACTATCATGCCATCGTATACGGGCTCATAACTTGCTAACAGGCTAGCTGGGTTTAGGTGGGGGCCACCCCTACGACAGGAGCCTCTCATGGTAAAGGGCTTCACAGGCCGAAGCCATGCCGCCGAGTCCTTTGGCCCCCTCCGTCCCTGCGGCCTGTGACGTTGTATGACCGTGAACGAGGCGGAGTCGAAGCCGAGGGCCCGCAGCGGGGTTATTGTGGTGGGCGTAGTTGTACGTGCGCTGCGAAGACGGGAGCTGGGATGGTTAAGCCTGTGCCTGTTAGTGCGGACTACCAGCGACTGACCCGCTGCGTCGGCGCTCTCCGCGATCTGCGCCTACTAAAAGGCATGGGACATATGTAAAGTATGATAAGTGGTGTTAGTGATATGCCCTAGAGGCAACATGGAGATGTTGTATATATCACATACTATGTTTATGATACATTACTTTGTTCCTTGGAATAGACATCATCATTATTGATCAATGAGTATGTGACTTATTCATGAGACTCTTAAATACTAAGATGTTGCTATTTCTAAATGATCCCTGATCGTATATCATATAAGGAACAAATATGATTCAAAGACAAAGATCAGCATATGTATTGATTGATGATCATGTCTCATGGATCATGGTATGGTGATACCAAATCAATAATATGGACATGTGTTAGTGAACATATGTTGGATAGACCTGCCATGAGACACTGCAGAGATTCCATGTGTCATCGTTGGTCTCAAGTAGTGTTTATGTAGAGTCCTTAGACTTGAGATCATCATGGTTCTCAACATGAGTAGTAGCTTATTTTGGGACTACTAAACACTACTCCGTGAATCGGGTAGTCATAAAAGTAGTCTTGGGTTTGCCATGAAACATGTAGTGGGATGTGAATGATCAAGATAGAATTTGCCCCTCCTTATGGGAGAGATATCTCTGGCCCTCGATGTAATGGATTATGAAAGTGCATGGCCATGCCAAGGTGATTGAGGAGTCAATCACGAGTTTATAATCCATCACGGAATCGAGAGAGTGATTGAGCTATTAAGAGGATGACACAGTCTCGCCTTGAGCTCAATCTATATCGTGAGGCAAAGGGATTCGTACATGAGAGAACATTACAGTTCACCGATATGATCTTTACATATACTTTGGGGTTAATATGTCTTACTAGAGGCCGCTATTAACATGGTAGCTCGAAAGGCGTTTCCGGTCACGACCAAGTATACGTGAACCCTCTGGTCGCACGCTTAACGGGTTAGAACACTAATTCGAATATGATTCGGATATGGGCTCAATTCGGATAGAGATCCGAATAGACTCCTATTGGGCCTCGGTCCACGAGGCCCACGTGAGGAGGTCTATATATGGAGGCGAGGGGGAGGGGATTCGTCCCGCTAACATCTAGCAAAACCCTAGCCGCCACCTCCCGAGCCAAACCCTAGCTGCTCACGAGTGCTAGTACACTCGCGATCGGCGCCCACCCCGGACGTGTGGATACCGGTGGAGGCGCTGCTCGTTGCGATGTTGATCGGCGTGCGTGGAGGAGACGATCTGTTCGGGACGATCGGCTACTTCCACTACTACCTCGACGCGCGAGATTGATCGGTTTCAATTCTTCTTCATTGCGCTGCTGGCCTAAGTGGTAACGATCCATGATCCTTCCTTAGCATGATGTTCTTGGGTGCGCGGTAGAAAAGTTTTGTTTTCTGCTTCCGTAGCCTACGCGTATTCCAATAAGTGGTTGCAGTAAAAGTGGGAAGGTATGTCGTGCGGCAAGGGCGCAAAGGGCTTATCAATGGCGTTGTCGGAGTCGCCCCCCGATGCGAAGACCTCGCAGGCTCGGAGTGGTGTGACTCCGTGTGGTGTCGGTGTGGAATAGCCGCGACAGGTCAGCATAGGCGAAGTCGCCCGATGTAGCGGAAGCGTCGCGCGGACAGCTCGGCTGAACCACGTATCGCTCCGCTGAGATGCGGCGATTTGGGGCGAACTCGATCCCTTGATCTGGGCCATGCGCAGACGTTGCGTGCGCCTGAACGGTCGCGGCCGCACGTCTTCTGCCGGCTGTGGTGCTCCGTACGCGGACGGCCGCGTCGCCTCAACTTTTGAGCTTGCGCCGAGCAGTCGCGCCTATTGGCCTTCCGTCGGTTGCGCTTCCTGATGGAGCGACCGCCGGTACGCATATGTATATATATCCGTGGTGTAGCACTGTGCTCGCCAAACCTGCGCCCCGCGCTTTCACGCTCTAAGATGGTCTTGTTCTCGTGAATAGGCCTTCGTCGCTCCCGGCGCCTATTGACGAGAACAAGATCGCCTCCGAGCGTGAGCAGTATGCCCCACGGATATTTAGTTGGTAACACCGCACCCGAGTGGCCTGTTGTTGCGGGGTCGCGCGGCGCGCCGGTCGATGTGCTTGGCGAGGCCGGGCGGATCACCGCCGCCGGCGGCGTCGGCGTCGAAGGAGGAGCGAGGTTGTGCTGCCTGGGCCCCGGACGCGCCACGCGGCGGGGCACCATTGGTGTGTCGTGCGACGTCAGGGCCGTTGGACTGGGCGCCCTGACCGGGCCTGGCGCGCGTGGGTGGGAGTGATGCGACGGTTCTGGCTGCAGGAAGGTGGGCGGTTCGCCTCCGGCATTTACATTGGGCGGTATCGTGGGAGGTGAAGGGGTTTTAAATACCCCTAAGTTAGACCACCTCCTTTGGATTGCCCAAGCCCTTGTTGCCCGCCCCACTGTCTTCTCTTGCAGCGCCCTTCTTCGTGGGACGGCACGAGGTAGGAGGATGATGGCGGAAGATGAGGTGCGCGCCCAGCCAGCCGACGCCGGCGTCGTCTTCAGGCGAGAGTTGCCGCTCGAGGTGGCGTACACACTCGTGGGGCGGGATTCGACAGATGTAGGCGATCGGCGGGCGGCGGCGGGGAGGATGGGTGATCCGCGCTCCGCGGCCGGGCCCGACGCGGTGACGGAGGAGACGACGGCGGCTTTTGCGCGAGGGGAAGCCGTTGACCGTGGGAGGTACGGCTGCCGCTGGCGCGAGACCGAACCGCGCCCCAACACGGCGGAGGCGATTGTGTTCGTCGCCTTCTTTGATGCCAGGTTGCGAATTCCGGCCGTCGAACTTGTTGGGGGCATCATGCGGTCCTTCGGGCTTAAGTTGGCGCAGATAACGCCGACTGTGATAGCCCACCTTGCGGTGTACAGTTGGGCCCTGCGTTCGGAGGCGTGCTGGCCGACCGCCTCGCTGTTCGCATTCCTCCACGACGCTTGATGTGAACCGAGTGGGTGGTGTGATAGATATTGCGCGACTTCGCCGTGTCGACCTCATCTGCGCTGGCCGTGAGAAGATTTTTCCTGCTGAGTCAGGCCAGGCAGAGCGGGAGCCCGGTTGGACGAGGTAGTGGTTCTACCATCGCGTGGCGAGTGGTAGCGGCCTTGAGTGTTCGGGGCGGCCAGTTGTGATCAACCCCGCGCCCGACACCCCGCTAGGTACTGAAGACGAGCGGATAGCACGAAGGCTTGTGGGGATCACCGCCCGCTTCAATGTGCGCGACCTCATGGAGGTGCTTGTCATGTATGGCACGGCGCCCCTTGCTGATGGGTGGCGCCTTGCTCCTGGGAAGCTTCGACGTGACAACGTACGCCCGGGTGTGTGCACGCTGCCGAGACCCACCGACCGCTGTAAGAGTCGGGGCTCAGCTTTTGATGCAGGGTGCTGAGCATGTTGTTAAATTCCCCCTTGGCCACTCGCAGGGGTGTCTCTTGAGGACACGGAGCGCACGGTGGGCGCGGTTCTCGGGCCTTATACGGCCAAGGAACACGATCGCGCGTGCTGCGCATCACGAGGCAGGCTTGGGCGGTTGAACCGTGCGCGGCTCTAGGTGTGAAGGTGCCCGAACGCCTGCTCAGGTCCCGAGCCTGCCCCCTTGCGCCCCCTGGGAGGAGGGCGCGCGCGGCCCCATCTGGTGGAGCACGCCGTCTCGAGGCGTGCGGGGACACCGCTGCGGGCCACCGCCGCTGAGATGTAATTGTCGCCCGTGAAGGATGCGGGGGCCGGGCGTGCTTCCGCCGTGGTGAGGCCTCCTGCGAGCCCTTCTGATGCGGAGCCGGCCTGCCATTCCGCACAGTGAAGAGGCCCGCATACAATCGCCGTCAGGGCTTCGCCATTGCGGGCAAAGTCGAGCCCTATGGGACCGGCGTGGGCGCAGAATGTCCGAGATCTCGCGGCGTGGTTGGATGCACGATCGCTGAGGGCGAAAGCTTGGTGGAACCGAGCCCGACACGCAGGTTGCCGTGCCCGACGAAGAGGTGGAGGATGCGGGATCCCGTGAACTTGGGCGGCGAAGGTAACGTACATTGACGGTGCCCTCGATACATTGAGAGGGTCGACCGCCATGACCCTTGCAGCAACGCCTGTCTCCGCACGTAGGCGTCCCGCGGCGCGCGAAGGCGTCTACTTGGGAAGGACGTCCGATGAGGGGGACGCCGTCACTGCCAGCGCCGCACAGAGTTTGGCGGATTTTGTCCCCGACCGGGTTTGGCGGCCCGCGAGCGGTAGCGGATAGTGCCGTCGCTGGCTTCGACCAACAGGCGCTGCAGGCGTGCGGGGCGGCGGGGCTACTAGACAGAGTATTGGAGGTTTCTGAAATGAGGGTAAGCCCACGTCCTATGGTGGCGCGAAACTCTTGGATGCTGTACTGATTATTGCATTGCGCAGACCTTCGCCCTTAGCCGGGCACTGCAAGCGGCGCATATCCGGGAACGAGAGGCCTTAGAAGGCCGGGTACACGCCGCGGAGAAGGCTCTGCTTGCGTCGGAGGAGGCACGTGCGGCTAAGGACACCCGCCTGCGGGGCTTGGAAGCGTACCGCGCGGGGGCTATTGGGTATGCAGCGGAGCTTGCGGCCCAGGCTCAGCAGGAGGCGTCAGAGGAGCGGGATGGCCTACTCCGACAAGTTGCCGTGCTGGAAGAAGAGAAGGGCCGTCTTTGTGCATCTCTGCGAGAACGAGACCAGGCGCTCGGGGAGGCCTCGCAACGGCATGGGAAGCCATGCGCCGCCGTGGAAGGCCTGGTTGAGAATCTCGCGGCTGAAGTGCCGCCCGCTCCTTCGGGCCGAGGAGCTCCGCGACCCCCTTGGATCGGAAGCAGCCGACCTTGCCCAGGCCGCTGCCACGTCGTTTGGCAACCATTACTCGTACGTGACCGCCTGCTTGGCGTGCGCTCTTCTCCATCATCGAGGCTGCGGTCACGTCGCCGAACTCGGCGACCGCGCACCGAGATACTGCGGGCCGGAGTGATGTTCGTGTCAGGCGAGCCGTGGCGGCCCGCCGCTCGAGTTTTCCACGAACGGATCTGGGAGTACATCGGAGAGGCCGCGGCAAAGGTAGAGCTGCGGCGGAATATGTACGGCGGGGGAAGCCTTGGTGAGTGGCTTGATGGAGTCGCTCGGCGTGATGACGACGGCGCCGGTGGCTCGAGGCAGGTGTGACCTCGGGGTTCTTGTACTTCATCGCGTGTTATGACTTATGTACCCTCATGTTATAAGGGAATAAAGTCCAAAAGTACCTCGTTTTCCTGACCGCGCGCGCCATTTCATTCACAGCGGCTGAGCGATGAGGGCCGGTTGCTGGTTTCTGATATTGTGGCTCGTCGACGTTTACGGCGCTGGTGGCGGGCCGAGGAGGCGCGGAGCTTCTGGGCGAACCGGCGCTCAACGGGTGAGGGTTCGGCGCGGAGGATCGGTCGGACGGAGCCGAATGAGTAGCTCTGGCTTTGCGGTCGTGACTTTGTATATATCGATGTGGTATATAACCATGATCGTTTGTTCCTGCTATGTCGATGTGCTCCTATCCTCCGGAGTGGTGAGAGTGGAGCTGGCGCCTAGTCGATGTAGATGCGCGCGCGCTCCGTCCCCTACCCTCCGAAGTGGTGGCAGCGGAGCTGGCGCCTAGTCGATGTAGATGCGTGCGCGCTCCGCCCCTACCCTCCGGGTGGTGGAGCGAGTGGCGCCAGTCGATGTAGATGCGCGCGCGCCCGCCCCTACCCCGGCGGTGGCGGCGGAGCTGGTGCCTAGTCGACAGATGCGCGCGCGCTCCGCCCCTACCGAAGTGGTGGCGGCGAGCCGCGCCAGTCGATGTAGATGCGCGCGCTCGCCCCTACCCTCCGGTGGTGGCAGCGAGCTGGCGCCAGTCGATGTAGATGCGCGCGCGCTCCGCCCCTACCCCTCGAGTGGTGGCGCGAGCTGGCGCCTAGTCGATATAGATGCGCGCGCCTCGCCCCTACCCTCCAAGTGGTGGCGCGAGCTGGCGCCAGTCGATGTAGATGCGCGCGCGCTCCGTCCCCTACCCTCCGAAGTGGTGGCAGCGGAGCTGGCGCCTAGTCGATGTAGATGCGCGCGCGCTCCGTCCCCTACCCTCCGAAGTGGTGGTAGCGGAGCTGGCGCCTAGTCGATGTAGATGCGCGCGACTTTGTGCTGCCGGGTGGGGTGAGGGTAACGTAGGATGAAGGGATGTCAGAGACGTAGCTCCGTAGGCCCTGTCGGTAAGCGCAAGTGGGGGGCTTCACGGGCGGCACTGCTGCGCTGTGTTTGCAAGCGCCGATTGGACGGGTGAGGCGGGATCCGCGGTGGGCCGCATGTGGTGTGGTACGGCTGCGGGGAGGTGTCCCTTGGGCGTCGCCCACAGCTTTAGACCGCACGGAGTAGGGTTGGGTACGCGCGGCGCGTGGCTGACAGAGCCCTGTGAGTGGGGTGGGGGCACAATTGTCGCGCCACGTGCCCCTGGGGTGGTGACGGGACTCTTGAAGCGTAAGACCCGGGTCTTGCCTCCGGGGCTCTTTAAAAGGGGGCGGGTGGGGGAGCGAAACGGCACTCGCTTTCCCAGATCCCGCACCCCACACTCGCCTTGCTCGCCCTTCGAGCAGTAGCGTGGGGGGGCTCCGGCACGCGGCGGACGCCGCCCAGGCAACCGCAGGGTCGAGCATCCCATCCTGGTGGGGGATGCGAAGCCGCGGTGTGCTTCGTCCACGGCCGCTCGTTAGAGAGCCGCGGTTGGCGCGGGGTAATGGGCAATTCACTTGTACTTCATCCGAGTTGCTTGCTGCTTCGATAATGGACTGTTATAGCGCGTTGGGGCAGGGCGGCATTCCACCCTGCTGCCTCATGCCAGCACCTGTTGGCTCCCCCCGTCTCCTTGTCTTGCTACCAGGCGCCCGAGATGGGGGGTCGCGGGCTTGCGGTGCCGACTTTGTTGCCGGGAGCCACGCTGCTTCGTGGGCAGGCTCCGGCTCCTTCGGCTCGAGGCGGTAGGCCCCGAGGGGAGTCCTGGGCACTCTCCGCCTTGTAACGCGACGACGCCACATCCCGGGGGCGAACGTCGATGGCGCCAGGCGTCCGCTCCGTGCTGGAGGTTAGCAGCGGCATGGGCGCTTCCGCCGAGGGCGTCTGGCTTCCTGGCTCGCCTGCAGAGGCGCTAGCCATTGAGCTCCTGCGCCGCCTGCTTGATCGGCATGCGGGAGTCGTGCTCGCCCCTATACTCGCGGCCGGCTGTCCATGCCCGTGCGGCACGCGTGGTTTGCCGGGCCTTCGCGAAGCCTCTGGAGCCTTCTGCGCCGTTGCGTGTGGCTTCCGTCGAGTGCGTGGGATCCGCATCCACATCGTGTTTATACTCCGGAGGGTACGCGTGGTGTTAACACCAGCGCGTGCGCGGGACTTCCGCGTCTTGTTTAGACTCAGTAGAGTGCGCAGGAAAAACATCCGCGTCTTTGTTTGTTCTCCGGAGTATGCGTGGGACTATCAACCACGGCTTAGCTATGCTCCGGAGGGTACGCCAACGCGCGCGCGGGACATCCGCGTCTTGTTTATACTCAGTAGAGTGCGTGCGGAGGCAGACCTCATCGCTACGTCTTATTTATACTCCGTAGAGTGCGTGCGGAGGCAAGCCTCATCGCTACGTCTTATTTATACTCCGTAGAGTGCGTGCGGAGGCAAGCCTCATCGCTACGTCTTATTTATACTCTATAGAGTGCGTGCGAGGGCAAGCCTCATCGCTACGTCTTATTTATACTCCGTAGAGTGCGTGCGGGGGCGTCCCCCCGCGACGTCTTATTTATACTCCGTAGAGTGCGCACGTGAACCTGGTAGGCGGAGACCGTGCGTCTTATTCTAGTTTAGACTCCGCAGAGTGCGCATGTGAACCCGGTAGGCGGAGACCGTGCGTCTTATTCTAGTTTAGACTCCGCAGAGTGCGCACGTGAACCCGGTAGGCGGAGACCGTGCATCTTATTCTTGCGCGGAAGAGTGCGCGCGGGGACTCGCCCCCGCGCGGCTTTGCAGAAGAAATAAACAGCTTCGCAGATGGCAGACTTTATTAAAGCCCCGTTTGCGCGGGTAGGCGTTTACACACGGCGAGGAACTAACCTTTTGACCGGACATCGCGATGGTGAGGTACGGGGCCTCCGGCTTTTGGAGGGGCGCGCTGAACCTAGGAACCGCGCCGAGCTTCCGGACGCGAGCCTCTGGTACCATGCTCGATGTTGTGGGCCATATGTTGGTCACTGGGGACAGTGATGATGTCCCTCAGGCCTGCCAGCTTGACGTATAGGAAGCCGTGATGCGGGACTGCCCCCAAGGAGTTGAGGGTCGGTCTTCCCAGTATGGCGTTGTAGGGGTACTCAATGTCAACAACGTCGAATGTAGAGTCCGCCTCCGCAACGTTGTCGCCCGTCCGAAGGAGACTGCGCAGACATATTTGACCGAGCGCTAGTAAGGGCTCACCTCCAAAACCTTGAAGCGGATCTTTGAGGGCCTAAGCGCCGCGAGGAATCGCCATCCGTCAAAGGTCGCTGCGAACAAGACGTTCGCAGAGCTTCCTCCATCAACTAGACTCGCTTCGACGCCGCACTCCGCGATCGTGGCTCGGACGACTGGGGTCTTGATGAGGGAACTCCACGCCACAAGATCGGCTGGGGTGAAGGTAATCGTGTATTGGGCCCAGGCCGGTGGTGCGTGCGGCGGGTAGGCCGCCAGGTGGTGTAATCGCCGCACGTACGCCTTGCGTTGTCGCCCGGCGAACTCCAGGATGAGCCTCAGAGATTACATGTATGACTCTAGTCGAGCGCCTTCTAGGACATGGACGTGCGGCGGGCTCTCGAGGCTCTTTGACTTGAGCCGCAGCCGCCGGAGACCTTCATAAGCTGCGCGCCCCGGTCTCGGATTCGCAGGGAGTCGTCCAGGGGCTGCTGGACGTGTGCCACTACGGATGGCCGCGCCTCCAGTGCCTTATCACGGGCGGCGCTTTGCCGGAGCGCCGCGATAGTGGTGCAGGAGTGGGTGTCGTGATTGCCTTGGCGTGCACTCGCACCGCTGCGCGGCGCTGATCGCCGTGTTCGGCCGGCCCACCTGCCGCGCCTCGCGCCGCCCGGCCGCGACCTCGGCGAGCCCTACCCCCGTGGCCGGCGGGGGCATTGTCTTCCGAACCACCTTCAATGTCAAAGACATGATGGGCTCGGCGGGACACCTGGCGACCACGCTTAGGCTTGTCGGTTGATGTGCTCGTGTGGTGGGAGGCGTCCCTAGGCAGCTCCTGCCGACGCTTGCTTCGCAGAGAGTTTGCCTTCGCGTGGTCGGCGCTTGTCGCCGCATCGGCCGCTGCGTTAGCGCCGGCGTCGCTACCCCGGCGCCGCTTCGCGTCGTCTTCCGCCCGAGCATATTCCTCCACCTTGTCGAAGAGCTTTGCCACCGTCTTGATCGGCTTTCGTGCATTGTACTCGGCGAGAGGCCCCGGGCGGAGACCTTGTAGTGCCGTGTTAATGATCGTGGTCTCGTTAACGCCTTGACCTGGCAACGACTTCGAAACGCGGAAGTACTCACGGAGCCCTTCCGACTGTTGCTGCTTGATGGCAAAGAGCTGGTCCGCATGGATACGCTCGACATAGTTCCCCTGAAAGTTGTTGTAGAGGCGGTCGCGGATTTGCTCCCATGCGTAACTTGAGCCTAGCTCCATGGTGAAGAACCAAGAGAGCGCCACCCCCTGCAGGGCGAGTGGGAGCCCCTTGTCCTTGGTGGTGTCGTCACCGCCTGCTGCCTCGATGGCGGTCTCGTACACACGCACGAACTCTCGGGGGTCCGTGTCGCCTTTATACGACGTGACAGAGCTGGGAAATTTGAAGTCCTCGGGCCATGGCGCCTACTGCAGGCCCGTGGACAGCGGGGACTCCGGATCCACGCGACGTAGCGGGGCACGGCTGGACGTGGGAACGTCACGGCTGTTCGCCCTTTCGGGCGTGTTGCCCGGCGCGGCCACTGGCGGGGCCTGCAAGCTCCGAGCCTCTTGCATGCCTCGCACTGCACCCCGGAGGTCCGCTAGCTCCTGTTGGAGCGTGCCAAGGACCGCTAACAGGGTGTGCTCTACGCCTGGCATGGGTGTGGCCATAGGTGCGGCTGGTCGTGTTGCCGGTGTATTGAGGACCACCGCGCCTGGTACAGGGACGGTGGCCGCGGCCCGGTGGGCACCGATGCCACCGTCTCTGAGCGCCGGAGCGGCACTGCTGGGATCGGCGGTCACGCCATGCACGGGATGGAGCACCGCGCGGAGGGTGGGCTCAACCGTCGCACCGGTGGTGGTGAGGTCAACGGTCGCGTTAGCAACGGCAGGATCGATCGCCGTGTCGGTGGTGTCGGGGTCGGTCGCTGCGCCGGCGGTGGCGGGGTCGGCCGCTGCGTCGGTGGTGGTGGGGTCGGTCGCAGCGTCGGTGGTGGCGGGGTCGGTCGCTGCGTCGGTGGTGGCGGGGTCGGCCACTGCGTCAGTGGTGGCGGGGTCGGCCATCGCGCGATGAACGTCGCCGTTTTCGGCCCCGACCGCCGATGCCGAAGCCCTGGTGCTGATGCGGGGCCTTGCCGCGACCACCTCCTTCTTCTTCGCCGCCGATGACGAAGCTTTCTTCGGTGCCATCCTTTCTCTCACAGTTTCGAGGCTCTTTCGTCGTCCCCACGGACGGCGCCAACTGTTGTGGCTACAGACCAAACAGAGAAAGAGGTAGTGGGGAGCTAGGTATCGAATGACCTCTCTAGCTCTTGGGGCTTCACCATGCTCATACATATATCCCCCGAGGAGTGCCTTTACAAGTCCCCCTTACACTCGAGTTCCTTTCCGAGACTATCATGCCATCGTACACGGGCTCATAACTCGCTAACAGGCTAGCTGGGTTTAGGTGGGGGCCACCCCTACGACAATGTCCAAATAGCTAACCTTAACACCTTGTTAGGGTCCATCCTACTACAACAAAATCAAAACACAACAGCACCCACAAAGTTAGAATCTATGCAATTCATAATTGCAAGAACAAGTAAAATAATGGAAATTGCAACATTGCCAAAAATTTATACTAGAAATTGTGACCCCCAAAAGCACCCAACCCAAATTGAGAGAACATAATAGCACACCCAACCCATCACTACAAAAAATGCAAAACACAAAAGCGAAACAAGATGTTACCCCTCTGGAATGCACACATTCGAGCTCATCAGGCCCTCCTCCTCGCTAAGACGATATCGATCTTTGAAGGACCACACTGCTAGGATCTTTGATGCTCTTGCCACTTTCAGAGATTTAGCAGGCTAGGTCATCGGAAGAGTGGTAGCCTTCATAGTGGACAACGGTGGAGGCACCACCTTGTAACATCCTGATTTTCAGAGCTTTTTAAAACTTTGAATTTAAAAATTAATTTTTGGAATTTTCTGGAATTAATAAAGCTTAATTTGAATTTTTAGAATTTTAAAAGGATTTAATATGATTAAATTAAACTTCAACATTTACTAAAATTATTTTATTTGAGTTCCTTGTGTCTCAAGGAATTTTTGGTATTTTTGGTGAATTTTTGGGATTTATTTGCTATTTTCTAGAGCTTTTGGTTGATTATTTGAATTTTTGGAATTAAGAAAAATCCGGAAAATCCTTATTAAAATCTCGGGCCGCTCCCAGCCGCCTGATCCTCTCCCCTACGCATGTCGGCATCCCGGCCACCCACGCGTCGCGCCGCTGCCCCACCGCGCATCCGCGCCCTCGCCGCCTTCGGCCTCGGCTCGACCCGCTCCCGCGCCTCACCTCCGCCATCCGATCGGTGCCCCGCCACTGTGTCGCCCATCCCCGCACCCTCTCCCTCTCCCGCGCCTTGCCCCTTCCTCCGCCGCCCGATCGCCTCGCCTGCCACGCGGTAGCACCAGCCCGCTCCCTCGCCCGCTCTCGCCTCGCCCGTCCAATTGCCCCGCCTAGCCACGCGTCGCGCATCCACGCCTGCGCCCCCGCCCGCACGCGTTGCCCTAACCCTAGCCGCCACCGTTGCCCTCGCGTCCCCGCCGTCGGATCCGCCCCGCGCCGCGTGTGTCCATCTGAGCCGTCCGTGCCCGCACCGCGTCCACCCCGCGTCCGCGTTGTATCCGGATCGAGCCACCTCGGTTCGCATGATAAAACCCGGTTCATCCCTCGGTTCGCATGCACGCTAACTCCGCCGCCCTCGCCGCCGCTTCCTCGCCTCGCGCCGCAGTCCCCAGAGCTGCGCTACCGCCACCTCGCGCGTGCCCGTCCCTGCCCGAAGTCGCCGGAGCCGTCGTCGACGCCGTCCATGCCGGTGAGCCCCCGAGCTGTCTCCTCGCCCACGTCGCTGCCCTCGTCGCCGGACGCGCCCGCTCCTCTCGCCTCGGTCGTCGCGCCACCTCGCCCACGTGCACCCCCGCACGCCCGCGCGACGCTTCGCGTGGCGCGCCGGCCACGCATCAGCCGCACCCTCGCTCCCGCCCGCGCCGCGCGACGCGCCCGAGCCACGCGTTGGCCATCGGCCGCCATCCTGCCTCCCGGCCATGCGATCCCTGTCGTCGCCTCAGATCTGGATCGACGATCCAGATCGCGTCGCGCGTTGCATCCTCAACCGTCCGAACTGCCGCAGCCTCCCGCCCCGCCGCGTCAGCCCTACCACGTGGCAAGCCATGTCAGCCCTACCTGCCACGTGGCAGCCACGTGTCTGCCACGTCAGCGCCACGTCAGCAAAAACCCGAGCCCCGGTGCCACGTCAGCATGACACGTGGCAGCACCAGCTCTTGCCACGTCATCACCGCCTCGACCCCCGTGCGCACTGTTTCGTGCGCTGAGTCCACCGTGGACCTGGTTCCCCGTGTGCCCGTTCCACAGCACAGTACCCTTTTTCGTTTTCCCGATTTAACTCTAGTGTTTATTTTCCGAGAGCCCGTTCTCCTCCGTCCTAGCTCCGATTGACTCCGTTCTTTTTTCTAAATTCATCTAAAATCAAGCTCTAGCTTTTGGTTCTGGTTTCATGATTTTTAGAGTTCATTTGCTTATTATTTTATGTATTTTTCTTATTTCAGTCGTTTTCTCTCTCGTTAGATTCCGATTCCGGAGGAGCAGGATCTACGCCCGAAGACCAAGAGTACCTCGCTGAGCATAACCAAGGCAAGTCATGTCCTTTGATCATGTTGAACCTAGTTTGCAATGTATTATTTATTTATTTTGTTTTAAATTACATTGCATCGCTATTTTTAATCAAACCCTTGTATTGGTAGTTATCGCCCCAATTGAAGCCTTCACTCCTTGATAATTTGGAATGCCATGATACCATTGTCACCATAGGTTGGGAAACATACTAGTGATGCTAGGTTATTTGTCACATGGGTTGGTACGATAGACTGCTTAGCTTTGCTTATACTTCCGATTTGGTTTATCATCACATGTGAATTATTAATTTGACTTAATGACATATGGAATTGTGGTTGGTGCCACGTTTATTAAAATTTGTGTCATGGCATTGGTGTGTCACTGGCGTGGTTATACAAACCTAGTTTTGCACTCGGGCGAGTGATCGTGCAGTAAAGGGGGAAGTGTTGGAGCACTTCGAGGGATGTGGTAGTCTCGCCCGGGTAGACTTAAGGACTTAACTTTGTGCGCCATTGATCTGAGCTTTACCGTGCAAACCACATGTCTAGTATGGGACGGACCTAGCTGATTAATTTGGGATGTTTCAACTTTAATCTTGCCATTGAGATGAACATGGTTGCTGATTTCCATATGGCGCAAGGGGGGTGTGATGCGAAATCCTAGCGGGCGGATTGAGTTGTAACTGGACTTTGTAAAGGCCTTGTTGTGATTTCCTTAGCGCGAGGCTAATCACATCGTGTGGGTACAGTTGTGCAACCTCTACAGAGTGTAAAACTATTTGAATAGCCGCGTCCTCAGTCATAGACAATGCTCGGTGATTTCACACGGGGTATAGTTATTTCTAAAAACTTGTGGAATGTGGTTGCACAGTGGATGGTTACTCCGCTGTTGGTTTAGCTTATGGGTGGGAGGTCCATAAGCGGTTGGTTTAGATTGTGGATGGGAGGTCTGCAAGTGGTTATGTCAATTCTTTTGATTATTTATTTACTATTGTTTTACTTAAAGTTCACTTTCAATCTAATTACTGTATTTACCTTTAAATATCATTTTATGCAAATTAACCTTTCAACCTTCCATTGGTAAGCCTTGCATACTATATTGCATTCATTTGTTACAACGACTTGCTGAGTACCAATGTACTCACGGCTTTATGCCCAATGTTGCTCAGTTGAGGAAGAGGAGTATCACCAGCAGGAGGTTCCAGGAGGAGAGTACTTCGACGACTACGCAGATTAGGCTTCGTTCTCTACTCGATAGCCTGTGGGCTTGCCGATTGTCCACTACGCTTTATTTTGGATTTCCGCTACTAGTTTCGTTAAGCCTTTAGGCTAGTCTATTGTAAGCTTGACCATAAGGTCGTACCTTTTGAGATTTATTGATATTTGAGTTTTTCTTTTATTTTATCGTGTATATGGTTGTGATGACATCTATGTTTGACTATGTACACTAGCATGATCCTGGGACTAGTGCAGAATACATAGAGAGTCCGGATTTGCATATTCGGGTCTCGACACACCTCAAGGTACCATAGCGCATCCCGGTACCTTGTCGGCTCCTTGTACTACACCACTTGGGACTTTGGTGGGCTAGCAGGTTCCAATTCACCCAAACTAGAGATTGCCATCATACAAGCACTCATCTCTCATCTCATAGTCAATAGATGGGGATGGGGGATCTAGGGTTTCACTTTCTAGAGGGAAAATGCAGTTGCGGTGAAGGGAAAAAAGTTGCAGGGTATTTAGGGTTTTGGAGGCACAGTTGGGTTTGACTTTTGTCTCCACTAATGGCACCTTATCACAGAACCCTTACGGTAGGGGCATTTCTAAGCATTTTAACCTTCGTAGTGGCATTTACCCACGTGTGCGCTACGTGACAATATTTTCCAACATGATAATCTTTGCGATGGGAGAAAACAAATTTGTTATTATGTTCCTGAATTAAGAAAAAATATTATTTTTGCCTCATGTTTGGGAGCAGAAGGTTATGAGTTTAGAATAAAGAACAATTGTTGTTCAATTATTTCAATGATATGCTTTGTGGTCATGCTCCATTAGTGAATGGATTATATGTTTTAAATCTTCAAGATGTGCATGTCTATTGTAATACCCTGAATGTCAATTTGGAGTCAGTTTTAATTTAATTGCGAAGTCGCCCGATTTTTCGGTAAAGCGCGGGAAGGGAAGAAATAAAATTTTATGGAATAGCACAAAGTGAAAAATGTGTGAAAAAGATATTTAAAAAAAAACTTATTAACGGGCCGACGGGAGGGTGGGCCTGCCACCTTGGGCCAGAAGGCCCAAGGGGTGGCCGAAACCCCCTCCCCCTCCTAACCCTAGCCCCCCTCTTATCTTGGCCGCACCCCCTCTCCAATTTCTTCCCCCAGCCACCACCCCTCTTTTCCCCTTGCACCACCACCCCTCCCTCCCCTTGGTGCTGCCCCTTGTGCAAAGGAAGAACAGGGAGAAGAAGGAGAAGAGAAGGAAGAGAGGAAGAGGAAGAGGAGAAGAGAAAACGTGTGATCCCAAGGCTACGTAATTATTCCTCATCCTAAATCCCTCTGATTTCTGCTGTAATTAGGGTTCTTAGCCTAAGAATTAGTGGGGATTAGCAATTAGATTCTCCAATTAGTGAATCCCTGCTGTCTGCCTGTAGATTAATTCGCGTAGCGTTACTTTTCATGCAGTTTAGGCCCCCAAAAAGATTTTTCCTGCGGTCTGCCTAAAAGGAAAAACGTAGAGGATGACAACACGCATCTCTTGAATTTTTTCAGATTTTTTGGACACGGGATCTGGGTGCAGCAAGGTCGGGAACCTTGCTATCTGTCAGGGTGCAGATTGGGGCAGATTGTTGTTCAGGTGTGATTTAGGGGTAGTAGATGAATTTTATATTTTTGGTCACAATTGAGAAAAGTGTGGGGAATTAAGTATTCTAGCTGCTGTAAAAAACCATAATTTTTACAGTCTTAGACTGTGGTTGGGATGCGTTATAATCTGGCTGCTCAGATTGCCAGAACAGAGAATGTCCTCTATTTTGTGCATTATGTTACACCTTACTAAGAACAAAATAAAAATATATAATCTACATGAAAAGTGTAGGTATTTAACTGAGGAATCTATAAATATATCTCTCTCTGTAAAAGGCTTAGTATTATTAAAGATACAAAAAAATTAAGCAGCGCCGCTGTAGTGGGAAGATTGTAGAACCGTTAAGCGGGGAAGGATGTTGTGGGGTTTTGGGGTTTAGCGATATCTTTTCTTCGAGAGTCGCGTTTTCATTATTGTAATGTGTGCTGAGAGGTACCTTTTTGGACAGGCGGTTTTGCTTCTGAACGCGCATGATTTCATCGCTTCGCCGGTAGAGGCAAGTAAACGTAACGGATGTGCTATCGTTTAACCCGTTATTCTTACTACTTGCAATATACATGATTTACGTAATTTGAAATGATATGCCATGGTTGCATGGTTTTTAAATAAGGTTGTGGTAGCAAAATAATAATCAATTGATATGCCATGGTTGCATAAGTATTGGTTGTCATGTGGTAATTTGCTTAAAGAGCCAACTGCGGAATATGAAAATAAATATATGGTTGATATGTTGATGTTTCCTTGAGGTTAAATTCATGAGGATCATATTGATGCTCCTTTGAGGTTGAAATTCTTGTGGTTTATGATTATCATATCATTCAGAACATGTCGTGACATTGAATTGTGGATGTCGTCGCTTATAGTCACGATCGTACCGGTTAGCATCGTACATTGCCGTAGTACGATGCACACTTTTACCTTATTGGGTAAAGGTGCAGTGGAGCATAGCATGCATATGCATTACATTGTGGATAGAGAAACTGCATTCATATGCCAGTTGTTGAAAGCCTTATGTGGCTTGACTCGTGGGAAGTCTTGGAGGTTTAATGAATGTGGATGCACATTGTGGATAGTTCATTTGCATACTTATGCAATGTATTGTGGTAGAATTTATTTGCAAACAAATGCAACTTCTCAGTTTTAATGTGGAATTAGCTCATGAGAGTCACTTGTGGTATGAGGAACGTGGCTGTGGTTGTGGAATGGGGTTCACCCCTTGTGGTAAGATAAGGGTAGTGATTGTGGTATGAGCTTCTTTTCCTTTGTGGTAACTGCTATTAACAGTCGTGGATGTGAGAAATAATAAAGATAGGGAGATAATGCTGTTATTGGTAGTGGTGGTGGTTGAGGATATGAAGTAGTCAATCAAGATTTATTTGCTAATGTTTTACCGTCGTCGGTGGTGATTCAGGGTTGAGGTTATAAATGTGGTTGTTGTGGGAGATAAATGTTGATAACTAAACTATTGTAGTTTAATTAGCTTATTAAACAGTATATGGTAACATTAATAATGTTGTATATTTGTTTGTAGTTTGAATAGCCTGTTAAACAGTTTGCTTGCTGAGATTTTATCTCACTCTTGTTTTCCCCCTACAAGTGATTCTTGAGCATACATGGGATGAGATAAATGTTGATAACTAAACTACTGTAGTTTAATTAGCTTATTAAACAGTATATGGTAACATTAATAATGTTGTATATTTGTTTGTAGTTTGAATAGCCTGTTAAACAGTTTGCTTGCTGAGATTTTATCTCACTCTTGTTTTTCCCCTACAGGTGATTCTTGAGCATACATGGGATGGGTAGAACGACACCACTATAATGCACTTGGTTCATCAATTTATACTGTAATAAAATCGAAATGATTCTAGCCAATTGCCTAGCTATTCGTGGATTTTTTTAATTAAGTAATGTTGAAATTGTGGACTATTCGTGTGGTTAAACTGCTAGAAGTTGTTTTAGATTATTGAACTTGTTATCTTTATCTTTGTTTCCTTAGTTGGTTATGCTTCTGCTTAGTTTTGTCATGATTAGAAATTGTTGTCAGTTTAAATTATCTTGTAAATTTGGCTAACTGTAGAGTGGTTTAGTGGCATCCTAGGGTCATGTGGGTCCTGGGGTGTTACATCTATAATATTAATACTAAGATGCTTCAGCCTAATGATTAGAATCTCACTTATATTTGGTATTGTCTTCTTGATTAAATAAATGAGAGTGTATGATGAAGCTCCATAAAGATGGACTTCTAAACTCATTTGATTTTGAATCATTTGAAACATGCGAGTCTTGTTTAGTTGATAAATTGACTAAGGCACCTTTCTCTAGTATAGGTGATAGGGAAAATGACTTGTTGGCCCTCATACATAAGGATGTATGTGGACCAATAAGCTCAATAGGTAGAGGTGGTTTTCAGTACTTCATAATTTTTATCGATGACTTTAGTAGATATGGTTATATGTACTTAACGAGGCATAAGTTTGAATCCATTGAAAAGTTCAAGGAACTTCAGGATGAGTGACACAATCAACTTGGAAATACAATTAAAGTCTTACGATCAGATCATGGAGGTGAATATTTGAGCTATGAGTTTGGTGATCATCAAAAAACAATGTGGAATTGTTCCATAGTTGTCTTTTTGGGTTATACACAATAGTATTCATATTAAATAGGGTTCCATCAAAAGCCGTATAGAAGAAACAATACAAGATATGGACTGAAAAGCATCTTAGGCTATTTTTTCTCAAAATATGGGGATGTGAGGTATGTGTAAAATGTTTAACATTTGACAAGCTCACGACCAAATTAGATAAATGCTTCTTTGTGGGATATCCTAAAGAAACTAAAGTATATTACTTTTATAATATAGATTAGAACAAAGTGTTTGTTGTCCAAAATGGTGTCTTTCTGGAGAAAGACTTTTTTTAAAAGGAGTTAGTAGGAGTGCGGTGCGCCTCGAAGAAATTCAGGAGCCATCAAAAAATATTTTAGCTCCTACTGAACCTCTACAGGATACACAAGATGTTGTAGAACCTGTGGAAGTGCCACCAGCCCCATGTATGTCTGAAAGGCCACGTCAATTGCTTATGAGGTATTAGCATGGCATTTTATTGTTAGACAATAATGGGTCTAAGACTTATGAGAAAGCGATGATGGGTCCAGACTCTGAGAAATGAATTGGAGCCATGAGATCCGAACTACAATCCATGTCTGAAAGTTTGGAACCTAGTTGATCTACCCAATGGTGTAAAAATCATTGAATGTAAATGGATTTTTAAGAAAAAGATAGGCATAGATAGGAATGTTCATATCTATAAGACACAATTGGTGGTGAAGTGTTTCAAACAAATTCAAGGTATTGACTATGATGAAACCTTCTTGCCTATCGCTATGCTTAAGTCTGTTCGAATCATCCTAGCTATTGTTGTATATTTTGATTATGAGATATGGCAGATGGATGTTAATATAGCTTTCCGAAATAGAAACATAAGTGAGGATATGTACATGACACAGCTTGAGAGTTATCAGTCTGCAAAATGGTAGAAAGATATACAAGCCTTAGAGATCAGCTATCGGTGGATTGAAGCAAGCATCTCAGAGTTAGAATATACATTTTGATGAGATAGTCAAAGGGCTTGGTTTTATCAAGAATGAAGAAGAGTCTTGTATTTACAAAAATGCTAGTGGGAGTGGTAGTATGTGAATGACATATTATTGATCAAGAATGTTTTCCTAGTCCTATATGTGAATGACATATTATTGATCAAAAATAATATTCCTGTGCTTGAATCTATCAAGTCTTTATTAGAAAATAGTTTTTCAATAAAAGACTTAGGAGTGGCAGTATATATTTTGGGCATAGAGATTTATAGAGATAGAATTATAGGCTAATCAGATTAAGTGAAGATATGTATATTGATGACGTGTTGAAGTGGTTCAACATGCAAGATTCCAAGAAGGATTTCTTGCATATGTCACATGGCATTATCTTAGCAAGACTCAGTGTCCATTGACACTTGATGAGCGAGATCGAATGAGTAAGATTCCATATGTTTCTGCGATTGGGTCTATCATGTATGCCATGCTTTGTACATACCTAGTGTTATGATCAAATATCAATCAAATCTAGGTGAAGATCATTGGATAGCTATAAAGAATATCCTGAAATACTTGAGAAGGACTAGAGATATGTTTCTTATTTATGGAAGTGATGAAGAGTTGGTTATAAATGGTTACACTGATGATAGCTTCTATACCAATAAAGATAACTTTTGATCGTAGTTTGGGTTTATGTTTTGTCTTAATAGAGGAGTAGTGAGCAGAAAAAGTTCTAAGCAAAAGACAGTTGATGATTCTACAACGAAGGTTGAGTATGTTATGGCTTCTGAAGCTGCCAAGGAGGTTGTTTGGATAAGTAAGTTCATCCCTGAGCTAGGTACGATCTCTAGTGCTTCTAGTCTAATGGATCTTTATTGCGATAATAGTGAAGCTATTGCGCAAGCGAAACAACATAGATCGTATCAAAAGTATATACACATACTTTAGAATTTTCACCTAATTCATGAGATTGTTGATAGAGGTGATGTAAGGATATGGAAAGTGCACATGAATTTAAATATTGCTAATCCGTTGACCAAGCCTCTCTTGTAACCAAAGCATGAGGCGCACACAAAAGTTATAGGTATTAGATGCTTGTATGATTGACTTTAATGCAAGTGAGAGAGATTTTTAGTGATATGCTCTACAAATAATCATGGATATGATTGTATTACTTCTATGTTTATAATCTTTTGATTCTTTTGTCTCTAGAATAAATAAATTTTATGTTGAACAACAAGTATGCGACTTGTTCGTGGAACTCTTTATTCATATTTTGATGTTCTAAATTATCCCTGATCTTATGTGACTATGTGGGGCAATTTTGACTTATAGATTAGCACATGTATTAATTGATAATCATATTTCACGGATCATTGATATAGGGATATCAAATCTAATGAGGATAGAATAAATATTAAAATACAGCTTTAATATATAATTAAAGCCAAAGAACCCCATGGTTATAAACCTTCAGAGGTTGCTTCCTGAGTACCCTGGTCAAAGAAACACTATGCATGTTGTCTGACCAGATGCTTCCTCGAAGAGTCTATGAACTAGTGCCTAGACCTAATTTTAGGATATTCCTTCCGTGCGATAGATGGAACACGTGCCTTATCCACACAAACAGCTTGATACTTTGGCCTTGAGTCCCTGACAACAACTACCATGCAGTTGTTGCCTATGTTTGTCTGTATTGACAACAACTGACTACCAAATGTTCTCTCTATGACAGTAACTACCTCTCTCTGGCAGATAATTGGCATCTTTTCATTAGTATTTAAGGTTGTACGATGAAGTCACAATTAATCAGTCTCAATCTTAGACAAATATACATCTTATTCATTTCAGTGTAATTAGGGCTACTTTGACACCTTGTTAAAGGCATTTTGTAACCAATTTATAGCAATAAAGAGCATCTCTATTCTCTCCCAAGAATTTAGCGATTTGTATCATATTATTTCATAATATCATTGACAACTAGAGCCGTTCATGGGGAAGAAGGTGCTAATTCATGGAAGTTCTTCTTCACTCAACAATCTCCATCCTTCTCTATTCCCTATTCTCATCACTTTTGGCCTAGGCATCCGCGCCATGGAACATGGGATGAGAAAAATTAGTTCAACTTGGCGGACTATGCTAACAGCAACATAGGTGCATGCATCCGCGCCATGGAACATGACGCCTTGTCATTGTCCTCTTCTGGCCTAGGCTTGTTGCATGCTAAAATTGGTGAGATGAACCGGATGGATGACGATTCAGCATCCCATCAATGGCACTCCTAGATGAATCGGTTGTTCTGACTAGATCAGAATGCCCAAGTGCCTCTGCAAGCCTGGTGCTTCTGACCAGCAAAAATGTCGACAAAAGCTCAATGCCTCAATACAAGGGTTAGTGTAATCTTGACGCGGTCATGGGCGCTGCTATTTACTAATGGCTTTTACATATTTTAGAAGACGACAGACACCTGGTCACGGTGTCGATAAAGTTACCACAGCAGAAAGTCAGGTGATGATCATAACACTCAGCACACGATCAGTAATCCGTTGGATCAGATTGAGTCCATCACAAAACCCTCTGAAGGTGGTAATTTGCAACCGTTCCCCATCGTGGAGGCTCCTTGCCGAAGCGGTGGAAGGCTCTCCCTTAGTTTCCATGGGAGGTCGTTAGGAGATTCATACTAGAGACACAAAGTTAACGAATCAGTGATACTGATCAAGATGTCGTGCATGATTCTTCACGACAGAACCTGCCAGGACCTATTGGTCGAAATGGTGTGAATGCTCATGTATCACCTTGAGATAGTGGAGGCAACAGAACTAATGGGCAATAATTAGATAATCCACTTACTTTTGCCCCACCACGCGCGACAGATCGAACGGGAGAATCGAGAGGCTCGGTGGGAAACTCAAGTCATCGTACACCTTTCGCCAACAGGAATCCTTCTAGACCTTTGATGACAATCCAGAACTTGCATCAAGTCCATGATATTATGAACAACCCGAATCCTACTACTCTAGTAGAAAATCTAGGACATGCTCAGGTTGTAGGACAGGTGTCGAAGATCCTTCAGTAGATTATGTAACAGCTAGCTATTTATTTCAAATTATTAGTGGAAAAAATATTTTAATTTAAAAAAAATTATTTTTGCTTGCCTGATTTTTTAAATAGTTATTTGCCTAATTGTTTGCTTAAAAAGGCCTTATTTTAAAAGTTAATTTAAGTAAAAAGATAAAAATATTATTAAATAAAATATATTTTGAATCTATATATAAATCCTAATTCAAATTATTTGTTTGGACTCATTTGGCTTTTATCTGGATTTTCTATGAATTTTTTAGAATTTAAAAATCAATTTCAAATCTAAAAAGTATTTTTTGTAAAAATTTAAAAGACCAAATTTATGTTGGAAATGTGCTTCCTAAGTCCAAAATATATTCAAAAATTTATGTGATTTTTTAGAATTGTTGGACTTTATTTGGTATTTTCTAAATGTTTTTGAAGTTACTAAGCTTTTCTAAAAATTATTCTTTGTTTAATTTGTCCGCCAGAAACCCTAACTTCCATGAAGTTGTGCGCTGCAAAGTATCCAAGACAGACATGTTTGGCCCGACCGGAGTTCCCACTGAACGTTCAGACCGTCCGATCTAGATCGGCCGATCAAAACTGTCTTGAGTCCGTTTGGACCAACCGAAGTCCCCCGCCGCACATCCGGACCGACCGATCCTGATCGGACCATCCGAAGCCGCGCGAGATGTTCGGACCGTCCGAGCACTCGCCCACCGCCGCGCTGTTCTATTATGATCGGACCGTCCGAAGCTGCGCAAGACGTTCAGATAGTCCGAGCACTCGCCCACAGCAGAGCCATCTAATTTCGATCGGGCCATCCGAGCACTCGCCCACCGCAGAGCCATCCAATTCTGATCAGACCGTCTGAAGCCGTGAGGGACATTTGGATCGCCCGAATGCTCGCCCACCGCTGCGCTGTCCGATTTCGATCGGACCGTCCAAAGCCACGCGAGACGTTCGGACCGTCTGAAAAAACTCGCCCACTGCTGCGCCGTTTGATTGCGATCGAACCGTCTGAAGCGGGTGGTGATGTTAGGACCATCCGAAAGTTTGTTAGTTTAAACTTTCGCGCGTCTGTTGAAAGCTTCACTTAAATCTTTTGACCCTTGAGACTAGTCTTTGATAATTGCATTTGGGCTGCTCCAAAATTATTTATTTCGACTGAATATTTATTTTAGAGACATACATCACCCTTTCGGCTGACAAAAAAAAGGAGAGATTGTGACTCATATATCTCATTAGACTCAGAATAAGAATTTGAATCTTTTGAATCACTAGCAGGGTATAAAAAAAGGGCCGAACTTGGGTGAGTGTTTTATGATATAAATTCAGTTGGAGTATTTAATTTCTTTGAGTAATCTGATGCCCTTAAATTCATATTTTTGTAATTGTCTAGCGTCTCTCCGTGTACTTGGTGCAAAACGAGCTAATATTTTTCGATTGTTTCCTTTAGCTCAGTCCTTTGTTTGCATTGAGTCGCATTGATCGTTGTGTGTGCGAACATACACTTCCTTACATAGGGCTTGATTGGCTAGCTGTGATTAGGCTAGGGTCAGCAACCTTTGACGAGTATTTTGAACAATCTTTCAACTTGCATTTACTGAACTGATTATTGCTGATGCTTTTGTTACCATATTGTGCCTTCCAAGCTCCACCTACTCTTAATCAGAACAGGTCCGCTCTTGCAATCGTACCCACGCTCGACACGGTATCACGAACCAGCCACCGGGTGTACCACCTGCTATTTGCATTGGTAAGAACACTTGTAAGGGTGTGGTAAGACGCTTGAGAGTGTGTGATTCCACCTTTCATCACCTAGTAGTTGATAGGGATAATTCCTTTGTGTTGTCTTTTGTTTTCTACTAGCCATGGCAGGTGAATCATCTGATGCGTAAGAGTGTGTTGCAAAGGGAGAGCTCATGACGCTCTTGGATCAACAACACACTATCATTAATGAGGACATCGATAGGAAGTTTGAAGCTACGATGGATACATTCTAGCGTTCCATCAATGAGAGTATTGCAGCACTCACTACACGCCTTGAAAGAATGGTGAATCGGCCACCAAACAACGGATGCAAGTATGAACATGATGCAGCCCAAGATCTTGAGGTGGGAGATGATAATGAGAGGCGAAATCGTGACACTCAAGATGCACGCTTACGACACCGCCTACAACGCAACCGTCACGGTATGGGAGGTAATGATTTTCAGCACCATAATGCTCATGCTAATGATGACCCATTGACTAAAGTTAAATTTACCATACCATCTTTTGCGGGTGATTGTGATGTTGAAACTTATCTAGATTAGGAGATGACAATTGAACAAAAATTTAATGCCCATCTAGTTCCTGAAGTGCATAGAGTCAGACAAGCTACTAGTGAATTTAAAAATTTTGCTATGATTTGGTGGAGTCAAGTAGTTAATTCCGGTTTAGCACCTGATACATGGGATAGATTGAAGGTAGCTATGCATGCTAGATTTGCTCCTCCTACTTTTAAACGTGATATGCGTAAGAAATTCCAGCGCTTAGACCATGGTAATAAATCTGTCGAGGAATATTATCAAGAACTACAAATAGACTTGCTGCGTTGTAATGTTGTAGAGGATGAGTAGGATAAGATGGCTCTTATAGGGGCTTAAAAGGTGAAATTCAGGACATAATTCATTACAAAGAGTATAACAATATCAATAGGTTGTTCCAGCTTATTTGTTTGGCAGAAATGGAATTGCAGGGTAAGCAAAAATTTAATGCCCATCTAGTTTCTGAAGTGCATAGAGTCAGACAAGCTACTAGTGAATTTAAAAATTTTGCTATCATTTGGTGGAGTCAAGTAATTAATTCCGGTTTAGCACCTGATACATGGGATAGATTGAAGGTAGATATGCGTGCTAGATTTGCTCCTCCTACTTTTAAACGTGATATGCGTAAGAAATTCCAACGCTTAGACCATGGTAATAAATCTGTCGAGGAATATTATCAAGAACTACAAATAGACTTGCTGCGTTGTAATGTTGTAGAGGATGAGTAGGATAAGATGGCTCTTATAGGGGCTTAAGAGGTGAAATTCAGGACATAATTCATTACAAAGAGTATAACAATATCAATAGGTTATTCCAGCTTATTTGTTTGGCAGAAAAGGAATTGCAGGGTAAGCAACAAAGAACTAGGAGAAACTTTAGAAGTACGTCTACATCGAGATCGATGCCAGGGCACTCCAAGACAACTCCATCTCCTGCTTTCCGACCTGCTGCCCCATCCGTGAGTAGGGCACGTTCAGCAACACCGTCACCACCGTCACGCGCACCCGAGACAAGCAAATCTACTAGTGTGCAGGCATCAGCGCAGAGCTCTTCATCGGTTGCTTCCACGAGACGTACGACGGGGATTATTTACCACCATTGTATAGGGATGGGACACGTCATGAAAGATTATCCAAGTCAGCGAGCGTACATTGCGATAGAAGACGGTGGATATGTAAGAACTAGTGATGTTAAGGATGAATATGCTATTTTAGCTAACCATACAGGCAATGATGATGATCAAGAGGAACATAGCGAAGGAGAGAAAATTTTAGGTATTGCTACTACGGAGACTTATAGGACCATAATTGTGCAGCGAGTGTTGAGCACCCAAAAAGAGCAAGCAGACAAGCTACAATACCATAATTTGTTTCAGATGTTCCTCATCGTCAAGGAATGCCGTGCTCATGTCATAATTGATGGTGGGAGTTGTAATAACTTGGTGAGTTTAGATTTGGTCAAGAAGCTTGGCTTGACCACACGTGCATATCCTCATCTATACCACATTCAATGATTCAACAAAAACGATAAGGTGAAGGTAACACAATCTGCGAGGGTGCATTTTTCCATTGGTTCCTATCATAATGTAGCTTATTTCGACGTAGTGTCTATGCAAGCTTGCTCACTTTTGTTAGGTCGCCCATGGGAATTTGATACCGACGCAACTCATCATGGTAGAAGTAATAAGTACTCTATTATGCACAAAGGAAAGAAAATAATCTTGCTACCTTTGACACCTACTGAAATTGTGCAATGTGAAAAAGAGATAGCTGCAAATGAGAGGAAGAATATGAATATGAACATGAATCTAAAAATCAGCAAGTAGTGAAGAACATTTTTCTACCTAAGAAAGAGAAGTTGGCACATAGTTTTAGGACTGAGGGAATTAAGGTTGTGTCATGCTTGCAACCAAATCTGATCTTGTTAAAATTGTTGACAATGATATACCATGCTATGCTTTGATATGCAAAGACACTTTATTTTCACTTGATGATGTATCTTGTTCTTTGCCGTCTGCTGTCATTAACCTTTGCAGGAATATAAGGATGTGTTTCCAGCTGAACTACCCCCAGGACCGCCACCTATTAGAGGGATTGAATACCAAATTGACTTAATTTCGGGAGCGACTTTGCCAAACCGTGTGGCGTATAGAACCAATCCGGGGAAACTAAGGAAATTCAACGACAAGTCCAAGATCTTTTGGACTGAAGGTATGTATGAGAAAGCCTGTGTTCTTGTGCCGTCCCTGTTCTTTTGGTTCCTAAGAAAGATGGTAGTTGGCATATGTGTGTTGACTGTAGGGCCATTAATAATATCACAATACGGTATCGTCACCCTATTTCTAGGTTGGACGACATGCTAGATGATTTGAGTGGTTCTATTATTTTCACAAAGATTGACTTGCGTAGCGGGTACCACCAGATTAGAAGGAAATTAGGAGATGAATGAAAAACGGCGTTTAAAACTAAATTCAGGCTATATGAGTGGTTGGTGATGCCTTTTGGTTTAACTAATGCACATAGCACTTTCATGCGTTTGATGAACGAAGTTTTACGTGCTTTCATTTGAAAATTTGTGATGGTTTATTTTAATGATATTCTAATATATAGCAAGTCGTATGAAGAACACCTGAATCACTTACGTACTATTTTTAATGCTTTATGAGATGCACGTTTGTTTGGTAACCTTAAGAAGTGCACATTTTGCACAGATCAAGTATCGTTTCTTGGCTATGTTGTTACTCCACAGGGCATTGAAGTTGATCAGGCCAAGATTGTCGCTATCCAGAGTTGGCTGCGTCCTAAAATGGTCACACAAGTGCGGAGTTTTCTCAGGCTTATTGGCTTCTATCGGCGTTTTGTTCGAGATTTTAGCACCATCGATGTACCACTGAATGAGCTTACAAAGAAGGGTGTTCCTTTTACTTGGGGCACCACACAACAATATGCTTTCAACGCTCTCAAAGATAAGTTGACACACGCCCCTTTGCTTCAACTCCCTGATTTTTGCAAGACTTTTGCAAGACCATCTTTGATTTTTGCTTCAACGCTCTCAAGAAGGAAAACCTATTACTTACTTTAGTGAAAAATTAAGTAGGCCTAGTTTGAACTATTCTACCTATGATAAAGAATTATATACTCTAGTTCAAACTTTGGAAACATGGCAACATTATTTATGGCCTAAAGAGTTCATAATACATTCTGATCATGAGTCTTTGAAGTATATTCGAAGTCAAACCAATCTGAACCGTAGACATGCTAAGTGGGTTGAGTTCATTGAGTCCTTTCCTTATGTCATTAAACATAAAAAGGGCTAAGAAAATGTAATAGCTAATGATCTAGGAGATATACCATGCTTTCGCAACTTGACTTCAAAATCTTTGGATTAGAGACAATAAAGGAGTAATATGTGCATGATGCTGATTTTAAAGATGTGTTGCTCAATTGTAAGGAGGGAAAGGGTTGGCATAAATTTGTGGTGCATGATGGTTTCTTGTACCGTACTAAAAGCTATGCATTCCAGCTAGCTCCGTTCGTCTTTTGTTGTTACAGGAGGTGCATGGTGGAGGATTAATAGGTCACTTCGGCGTGAAGAAGACCGAGGACATTCTGACCCACCACTTTTATTGGCCCAAGCTGAGGCATGACATCGAACGCTTCATTACCCGTTGCACCACGTGCCAAAAAGCTAAGTCACGACTTAATCCTCATGATTTATACATGCCTCTCCCTGTGCCAAGTACACCTGGGAAGATATTTCTATGGACTTTGTTTTAGATCTACCTAGAACAAAAAAGGGGAGGGATAGTATTTTTATTGTCATGGATAGATTTTCTAAAATGGCTCATTTTATACCATGTCATAAAAGTGATGATGATACAAATGTTGCTGATTTATTCTTTAAGAAAATTGTTCGCTTGCATGGTATTCCGAATACGATAGTTTTCGACCGTGATGCTAAATTTCTTAGTTACTTTTGGAGAACTTTGTGGACTAAATTGGGGATTAAGCTGTTATTTTTCACTACTTGTCATCCCCAAACCGATGGACAAACTGAGGTAGTCAATAGAACCATGTCTACTATGCTTAGGGCTGTGCTTAAAAAGAACTTAAAAATGTGGAAAGAATGTTTGGATCATGTGGAATTTGCTTATAATCGCTCGCTGCACTCTACCACAAAGACGTGCCCTTTTGAGATTCTTATCTCACTAGGTTGAGCTCACTCACGGCTTGTAGGTTCTAGCGAGGGTTGGGCCATCCTCGGGTAGACAGGGTACGTGTTTGCTCTCTAGTGTGTGTGCTAGACAGTCAGCTGATAGTCCTGGAGTCATATGGGGTAGACGAGAGTCTGTCTAAGCTATAGTATCCTCTATATCTTTTCTATGCTTTAAGGACTACTCGTTTGGATTTTCTTTGCCAGCTTCTCGTTTTTATTGCTTTGGTTCGGGAGGAGTTCGCTTGGGAGCTTCTAGATTTTAATTTTGACATAACTCAACTTGAACTAAAAGTGCATTTCATATTGAGGGGGAGCTGGACTTTCCTGCATTTCAGTTTGCATTATAATATAACTACATGGAGCCTTGATTATTATCCTCTATATGATCTGTTTACACTGCATTACATCTTGCCATGATCTGTGCTTAATTGCTAAATTTATCATGACTTTATATGCGTAGTCTAGTCGTTGCCATGATCAGCTAATTAAAAAAAAGGGGGGCTTTACTTGAATTAATTCATGTCATGGTAGTTCTTGAGACTAGTCTATTTTTAGTTATCCTTTTATGATTCTGGTCATGTCAAATAGGTTGAGTTGAATCTTGAATCTTTGTTGAGCGTTAGATTGAGCTATGTTAGTTTTTTTTTAAAGCATGAATTATCATTAACTCCTTGGTCTAAGGACTAATTGCAACAAAAGCAAAATGATCTCTTTTTGTGCGAAAAAACTGATCTCACCAATTCACTCTCATGAGACGGCTTGCCATTGCACTAGGCATGAACTCGGGGAGTTTTGTTGACCAAGATCATTTCCTTAAGCTTCTCGCTTGGAGTGATCGCATAAGGCTTGAGATCTAGCACATGGCTAAGAATTGTGAAAATGGTTGAAGCTTAGGAGGCAGTTGTGGATGGCTCCTAGTCCAGAACTCGCTTTGCTAAGATAAAGCCAAACATAATTTTCAGAAATAGTCAAGTGTGCTAAATTTGCTTATTCACAAAAAGACCAAGTATTAAAGAAAAAAATGAACTTATAGCAATCTAAAATGGCTCAATATTAGTTTCTTGATTTCACTTAGATTATTTGACATGGCTTGCATCATCCTTGGATACCTTTAGCTAGACTAATATCAAAACTTGACATGCTAAGAAATTGGATAAATTTTCAGATTATGACTTATTTGGTTTAGCTTTTCTATACATAAATCGTCATGATCTTGATAGCATTCTTATGAATTATGGCTTGGTGTAATACTCGCAAAATCATTATGGATAATTTTCATGGCTCCAAATGCTTAAAATAAAGAACACACAAGTCATTTCATTCTCTCGTGCATTTTGATGATTTTATTGCCAAAAGGGGGAGAAGTTTGGAGAAAAAGCCTTCTGGAGCCTTGCAGAAAAATTTGCTCTTTCTTTTTCTGCTCCAGTTTTCTCTTTTGTCGATATGGTCTTAGTTACTTTGTTTTTCTTTTAGACCATATTTGACTCACAAACTCAACTTTATATGCTTTTTCGGTGTTTGTCAATATACTCATCAAGGGGGAGATTGAGAGACCATGTGGAGGTAACCCCAGCTGTGTGATGAGTAATTGACACGTGTCCTAGAAAGTTTGAGTTTGTTCCGGGCATTTTTATGCTTATTACCGATGCGGATATTTAATTAAATCATCTGGTGCGGTGCTATGTAATGTGTTTTCTTGTCGGTGATGACTGCAGGACTTTGAGACGGAGTCGTGGCGAGACACCGGTGACCGGACTAGGCACAGCGGTGCTTGAGGTCGAACGGTCGGGATGCGTCAAGACGGCGAGGACTCGAAGTGGCTGCGGCGTGCGCGGCAAGAACGAGGAAGCTTCGAGGAAAGTGCGGGAGGGCATTTTGGTAAATGCACAAAGCTGCACAAAGAAGCGGATTTTATTTGGAAATGATCCATTATTGAAGAGGTGTTGTGACCTAATGGGTATAATGTGTAAACCCATTAGTGGAGAGGTGTTGTGACCTAATGGGTATAATGAGTATAAACCCATTAGTGGAGAGTGGTGTGACCTAATGGGTAAAGTAGTCTACTAGACCCATTAGTGGAGGCTATAAATAGAGGTGCTCTCTAGGTGGAGAAGTGCACTTGAGAGAGAGAGATAGAAATGGGTATGAGTATTAGGGTTTCCTAATGCTTGTGCTCTTGGAGAGAAAATTTGTATGCAAGTTGTAATGTTTCATTCTCTCCTTGTGGGTGTTCTTGGATGAGACATGGAAGAGTTGATATAAACATTCATCGCTCTTCGTCTCAATATGAACATGCTTGTTTTATATCTCGTGCCATTTACTTGCTTTACTTTTAATTAATGTTCTTGTTCTAGTTCTACTATTTATATTATATATATGCTTTGAACGGGGATTCATCACAAAGCGTCTTGGCTAGTTCATCCTGAAAGCAAAATTTTAGTTTCATCGCCTTATCTCATTTCTTTAAGCTGTTCATCCTGCTTTTATTTATTGTTATTTACTTTCTCTCCCTCGGATTGATGCAGTTTTAGTTGTTGTTTATTTCCTGCTTTTCGATTTATCCTTCTTGGGAAGATGCTCTAATCTGGAACTCACTTCAAGGTCTCTTTGACCAGTCTATGTCCAAAGAGCTAATCTTCTATTACGATTCTTGTTCTATCTTCCCAAGATCAGCAGCAAGGAAAGAGTTATAGTATTGTTTTCAGTTTTTGTTTGGCCTGAAATGAAGTAGTATCATTACCTCTTTGCTGTTCAGTCTGTCTCCTTTTTGGTTCGGTTGGCGCAATACCTTGATCTTTGAAGCAGTTCCCAGGCCTGTGTTTTCGGCTGGCTGCATGTCTCAGTTCTTGCCGCTACTGTCAAGTTAGTATTTCGGTTGTAGCAATGCAGTCTCGGCGAGCATGGAAATCGTTGTTTTTCTTTGCAAGTTTTGGCAGCTACTAGTACAGTACTAGTGCAGATTTTCTTGGTTTCGTTGCCTCCTATTTGCTTTTTCTAGTCCTTTTGCTCCAAGTACTAATGAAGAACCGCATGAATTAAAGCTATCTGCTGTTAAGTGCCAACTAGTCCTTTGAGTAGGTTTCAGCCAGCAGGGGTTTTTGTGTTTGTGTGTCTCTATCTCATTGGTTCAGCTTGCCTTTATGCAGTTTATTTCTTCTCAAGGTTTTGGCCAAGGTGCAGTGGTCTTGCTATCAATTGCTCTGTGCGTTTGTGCATTTATCGACGACTGCATGCCATTCTTTTTTTGTGTATCACTGCAGTTGGACAACTAGCGATTTTCACTGCTCCACCGCTCTTGGTTCTGCAGTTTGGCAGCTGCTTCTAGTCTGTGTTTTCTGCAGTTACAGTTCTTTCCAGTGGGTTCGGTCTGCAGCTTTGTCTCTTAATTGCTGTTCGGCCAGGTGTTAACTGTGTGTGGTTGCTGTGTGCTGTTCGGCCAGCACTCTCTTTGTGCGTACTGTAGTTTTCTTTAACTTGCATGTGCTGCGTATTGATCGGCTGCTACAGCCTTGATGTCTTGCTGTTCTCCTTGCTTTATTTTGGCAGCAGTAGGTGCAGTGCATGTGAGTCCGGCCAGCAGGTGCAAGTAATGCATGTACTCGGTTAGTGCTGGGAGGAACCCTTTGGCAACAGCTACAATCATTTGGCTTTCGGTTTTGTGCAGCAGTTTAGTTCCTCTCCTTCCCTGCTAATTACTTCTTTCGATTAAGTGTTTCTTTGGTTTCGTCTCAGCCTAGTTTTTCTTTGCAGCATTAATAGATCATTTATTTTGGTCAGTAACTTTGTTGCATGTTATCCTTTACGAGGCCAAGTACTTTTAGTTAATATTACAGCCAAGTTAGTAGCATGAAGTTTTTCAATTCTCAGTTTTAGGACAGCAAGTATTTAATCTTTGGGCTTCTAGTGAGTGTTTAATTTCTTGCTTCATAGCTTTCATAGCTATCGGAGAAGAAAGTTGTTTGAATACCTCGGGGTAATTTTTTAAGGCACCATTCACCCCCCCCTCTGTTGCCGTTTCCGATCCTACAATTGGTATCAGAGCCGGTTAGCTCTAATCTATAGATCTTAACCGGTCTCAAGAGCCATGGCGACGGACAAGTACTCGACCAAGCCGCCTGTTTTCGATGGCATCGATTACCCCTTCTGGAAGAGCCGAATGGAGACATATATCCAGGCCCAGGGGTATGCCATCTGGCGCAAGGTCAAGACCCGTTTTGTTGTTCCTACCGATGAGGACATCAATGCTAATAATATGGCTGATGTTGAGGCAAATGCTAAGGCAAGGAACATTATAATCCAGGGGTCTGAGCAGAGCGAATTTGATCGCATCTCTCATCTCACGTCGGCCGACATCTGGACGACCCTCGACGCATATCATGAGGGCACCACCCAGATTAAGACGGTTCGACAGGACCAGTTCAAGCGAGATTACAACAAGTTTGAAATGCTCGCTGGCGAGTCCCTTGATGAGTGTTTTGCGCGTTTTCACAAAATTCTGAGCAACCTCCGAGCGGTCGGTCTCACATACTCCGACTCGGATAACGCTCGACAGATGCTCACTGCACTCGATCTGCGTGTTTGGGAGATGAAAGTGACTACCATCAAGGACACCACGGACCTCTCGACTTTGACTCTTGATGCGCTATACTCGCGTCTCAAGACTCATGAGATTGACATTGTCTCTCGCAAGTCGAAGTCACAGTCGATGGCCCTAGTCACCGATCCCGATTCAGCTTCTGGTCTTTCTTCTGATCTGCCATGTGGATTCTCCCTTGCTGCTCTCTGTGACATAACTGATGATCAGTTAGAGCAGCTCGAGGATGAGCAACTGGCCCTCCTAGCTCGGAAGTTTTCCCATGCTTACAAGAGGAGGAGGGACAGAAAGAGGGGAGGACCTGTCATTTGTTTCGAGTGTGGTGGCCCCAACCACATTCGGGCAAATTGCCCCAAGTTGGTGAAAGGCAAGAACGATTACGGCGGTGTAAGCAAGAACGACTACATCGACAAGAACCGCAACAAGAAGCCCCCAGTTTACGCTCAAGGCAAGAAGAAGTTCCGCAACTTTGGCAAAGCCAAGAAGCTCTTCCATCGCGTCCTCACGCGCTTCGGCGACATCGACTTTAGCGACGTGGAGGGTGGAGCGGCGGCGGCGACAAGGATGATCAAGATCCCAAGGACGGCGGCGACTTCATCGGCATGTGCTTCATGGCCAGCGACAACGACGTCGTGACGACAATGAGCTCTACGAATCTGATGAGGTAGGTCCTCCTACGACCAGCTCTATCTCGCATTTACGAAGTTAGGAAAGTTCTATGCTAAATCTAGAGCTAGGGTTGTGGATCTTGAGAAGGAAGTAGAGAGATCGTCACGGGAGTTTACTTCACTTATATCTGCTCCCTCCCGTGACGAATGTGATGTATGTTCTTCTTTGCTTGGAGATATGGAAAAGCTAAGGACCTCTCATGATAGTTTGACTTCTGAGCTTGATTTGCTTAAGGTGAAGAATGATAGTCCGCTTCTTGAACTAGAAATGAGTAGGGTTGCTTCTATTTCCACTAATATTCAGACTACTTCTTGCACCTCATGTGAGGATAAGGATAATGCTTTTAGAGGTCTTTACACTATGCTTATTGATCTGCCTGAAACTTGTGAAAATTGCAATAACTTAAAAATGAACTTAAAAAGAGCAGATCATAAAATTGCTGAATTGCATGCTTCTTTGATTGAGCCAAGCGCTTCATGTTTAAATTGTCCTAAATTAATCAATGAACTTGAATCTGTTTCTAAACAATTCCAAGAAATGATTGATTACAACAAGAAAATAGCTAAATATGCTTCTAAGGACCCTGTTAGCTCACCATGCAAAAATTGTGATAAACTAAAATCTGACTTGATTGTTTTGGAAGAAAAATGTGTGAAGCTAACTAAGGATTTACTAGAGAAGCCACAATCATGTTGTAATGTGTGTGCTGGTGTTGGGGAGAAGCCCAAGGGTAAGGTAGAGACGCTTAGCAACGGGAGCCAACCTGCTAGTAGTAGGACTGTCCCATCAGAGTCGGCTGTGCGTGCACAAGCCACTCTTTCCTCTACTGTTGGTTCTTCTTCTGCTTCCTTACCCTCTGCTGTTCCCCCTTCTCCCTGCTCTTCTTGCACTTCTCTCTTTCGGGAGTGTCAGTATCTTATGAACACTCTCGAGAGATTTGTAGGAGGCAAGAAGAAGCTCAATCTTATTTTAGACCAATCTAAGATTTGCAGATTTAATCAGGGTCTAGGATATGATTTCTATGAGGACATGAGGAAGCATCCACCTACCGTGCTCAGACCCATAGCACCAGGTGTGATCGAGACTGAGCCCAGGACTGAAAAAGTCAACTTTAAATCTGCGGGCTTTGTCCAAGGGATTTCTGACAGCAAGGTGATTCCACCTGCAACTTCGGCCTCTCACAGGGTGAAGTTTCATTGCACCTTCTGTCAGAAGGATGGACATATGATCGACCGATGCTTCAGGCGTGCCAAGATTGCGCAGAGAGACTGTGTTGCAGCTCTTAGGCGTATTCAGGGTCAGCCCCAGACCCTGAGTGCACCTAGGACCAGCACGAGGTCTAAGGTTGCTACTGTTGATGATTTTTGGCAGCATCGAGGACTTGGTTTTTCTGGTTCTTCTGATTTTCGTCCTCGATTTGCCCCGGGTCATGATATCCGCCGTCCTGAGGGTAGATCTCGTTTCCATCGAGATAACTACCCGCGGCGAGATCAGCGTGTTGTTGGCACTCCGACTCGCTCTCCCGTAGCAGTCGGACCCAGCAACAGCTTTGGGTCTGCTCTTAGACCTTCTGCTTTGAGTGACAGAGAGCGTAGGGTAGATAGAGGTCAGTCGTGTTTGACTACTTCATCTGCTCGACGTGTTATTCAGTATTGGGTGCCAAAATCACTATTGATTTACCCCGATACTGAGACTTTACTCTTTGTTTGACTCAGGTTCGCCGGGCAGGGAAGGGAAAGGTTTGGCTCGTAGACTCCGGGTGTTCACGACACATGACCGAAGATTCTCGCTGGTTTTCTTCCCTTGCCCGTGCTCCAGGTGATGAGACGATCACCTTCGGAGATGCTTCTTCTGGGCGTGTCATCGCCAAAGGTACAGTGCGCATTAATGAGTCTTTTGTTTTAAAAGATGTTGCCTTGGTTAGTAAGCTGCAATATAATTTGCTTTCCGTTTCTCAGCTTACCGATGACGACTTTGAGGTGAGCTTTAAGAAAAACGATTGCAAAATTCTTGATTCTTCGGGTAGTCTGGTTTATGGATTTCGTTTGGGAGGATCTTTCGTGCTGATTTTTCCGAGTCTTCGGTGATCCTCTCGGTGTTTAGTTGCTTCGATTCCCGCGACCTCTCTTTCTGGCATAGGAGACTTGGTCATATTGGATTTGATCATTTGACCCGAGTTAGCGGAAGCCACGATCTCATTCGTGGTCTGCCGAAGCTCAAGATGGTCAAAGATCTTGTTTGCACTCCTTGCCGGCACGGCAAGATGGTTGCCGCTTCCCATCCTCCGGTCACAGTCACGATGACCGATGCACCGGGACAGCTGCTCCACATGGACACAGTTGGACCAGCTAGAGTGCAGTCAGCAGGAGAGGAAGTGGTATGTTCTTGTCGTAGTCGATGACTTCTCGAGGTACTCTTGGGTGTTTTTCTTAGCCTCGAAGGATGAGACGTTTACACATTTTCGAGGTCTGTTCAGTAGGCTTTCTATTGAGCTTCCGGGTGCCTTACGAGCGATCCGTAGTGACAATGGCACGGAGTTCAAGAATTCCTACTTTGAGAGGTTTTGCGATGAGTCAGGTGTAGAGCACCAGTTCTCTTCTCCATACGTCCCCCAACAAAATGGCGTTGTGGAGAGGAAGAACCGTACCTTGGTCGAGATGGCCAGGACGATGCTTAATGAGTATTCTACACCTAGGAAGTTTTGGGCTGAGGCAATAGCCACCGCGTGCCATGTTTCAAACAGAGTTTTTCTGAGGGCACACTTGCATCGCACTTCTTTTGAGTTGAGATACGGGCGAAAGCCCAGCGTATCTCATTTTCGTGTTTTTGGTTGCAAGTGTTTTATTCTGAAGTCCGGGAACCTAGATAAGTTCGAGTCACATTCCTGTGATGGAATTTTTCTGGGTTATTCGACTTCTTCGCGGGCTTATAGGGTCTGGAACTGCGAGTCTAGTAAAATGGTAGAGACCTGCGAGGTGACCTTCGATGAGGCCAGTCCGGGGACTAGGCCTGACATCTCAGGTTCAGTAGAGCAGTCCAAGCCCATCTTTGTGGATGATGAGGAGGATGAAGATGAGGGTTGTCTACCCGATCCAGTTTCTCCTCCCCTTGAGGTGCCTACTTCCACCACCGTACCTCAAGGAGATCAGCCCATTCCTTCCGCATCCTCAGGAGCTAGTGGCTCTGTTCCTACCTCATCAGCTCATGAGGTAGAGGCCACTACTTCTCATCCAGACCTCCCATCATATCCGTAAAGCTCATCCTTTGAGCAGATAATTAGAGATCTCTTTGAGCGCGTTACACGCTCAAAGTCTGGTACGTCTCACTTCTGTCTCCACTCTGCTTTTGTTGCCTCTTTTGAGCCCAAGGATGTTTGTCATGCTCTTTCTGATGAGTCTTGGGTCAATGCCATGCATGAGGAGTTAGAAAATTTCAAGAGAAACAAGGTCAGTCGCTTGTCGAGCCCCGCGCGTCACAATATTATTGGGACTAAGTGGGTGTTCAAGAACAAGCGAGTGAGGATGGAGTGGTTATTCGAACAAGGCTAGACTGGTAGCTGTGGGTACTCCTGTGTTGAGGGTCTAGATTTGAGGAGACCTTTGCCTGTGAGCGGACTTGAAGCCATTAGAATCCTGCTTGCCTTTGCAGCTTCTAAGGGTTTCAAGCTTTACCAGATGGACGTCAAGAGTGCCTTTCTCAATGGTTTTATTGAGGAAGAGGTCTACGTCCGACAGCCTCCTGGTTTCGAAAACCCCAAATACCCAAACCATGTCTTCAAGCTTTCCAAAGCTTTGTATGGACTTAAGCAGGCCCCTAGAGCTTGGTATGAGAGGCTTAAGTCCTACCTGTTGAGTCATGGTTTTGAGATGGGTAAAGTAGACAAGACCTTGTTCATTCGCCGGCATGGCACTGATCTTCTGCTCGTCCAGATTTATGTGGATGACATCATCTTTGGCGGCTCCTCACATGCTCTCGTTTCTCAGTTTTCCGATGTCATGAGCTCGGAGTTTGAGATGAGCATGATGGGAGAGTTGAGCTTCTTTCTTGGCTTCTAGATCAAGCAGACTCGGGAGGGTACCTTCTTGCATCAGGGCAAGTACACTTGAGACCTCCAAGCGCTTTGACATGAGTGATGGCAAGCCAAGATCTACTCGATGGCGACAACGACTTCACTTGATCCGGATGAAGATGGCGAGCCCGTTGATCGAAGGAGTTCGAAGCATGATCGGTTCCTCTTGTACCTCAACGCCTCGAGACCGGACATACACTTCTCTCGTGTCCGTGTGCTCGATTTGAGCTTCTCTCGCGTATCTCACCGTCAAGCGGTGAAGCGCATCTTCGGTACCTTCGAGCTACCATTGACTATGGTATCGGTACTCTTCATCTTCTGTCTTTCCCTCGAGCTTACTCCGATGCGCACTTTGCTTGGTCAGAGGATAGACAGAAGAGCACTCGCACCGCCAATTCATTGGCACTTCTCTTGTCTCTTGGTCATCTAGGAAGCGATCCGTGTTGCCTGATCCACCGCAGAGGCCGAGTACGTTGTCGCCGCCGATTGTCGCGGCGATTCTGGATGGCTTCGACCCTGCGGGACTTTGGGTTAGTTATCGACAGTGTTTCACTTTTCTGTGATAACACTTCTGCGATTAACATTGCCAAGAACCCAGTGCAGCACTCCCGGACCAAGCACATCGATATCCGTTATCATTTTCTTAGAGACCATGTGGAGAAGGGTGATATAGTGCTCCAGTTTGTGGAGAGTGACCACCAGTTAGCTGATATTTTTACCAAGCCATTGGATAGCTCTAGGTTTTCACTCATGGGAGAGCTTGGGGTGGTTTGTCCTTATGGACTGTTGTGAGGGGGAGCTTTATGCTTTACTGCTTTTATTATATTGATTATGCTCTTACTCCTTTCTGTTGCATAGCATTCAGGGTGCATTGGGGTTAGTCCTTCTAGCATAGGTTAGAGTGGTATTCTTGTCTAGTAGCTTAGACTTCTGCTCTTATCTTGTGATTCTAGGATGCTGCTTATTAGTTGTTTCTTATCTCACTAGGTTGAGCTCACTCACGGCTTGTAGGTTCTAGCGAGGTTGGGCCATCCTGCGGGAGGCAGTGCACGTGTTTGCTCTCTAGTGTGTGTGCTAGACAGTCGGTGATAGTCCCGGAGTCATATGGGGTAGGCGAGTCCTGTCTAAGCTATAGTATCCTCTATATCTTTTCTATGCTTTAAGGACTACCCGTTTGGATTTTCTTTGCCAGCTTCTCGTTTTTATTGCTTTGGTTCGGGAGGAGTTCGCTTGGGAGCTTCTAGATTTTAATTTTGACATAACTCAACTTGAACTAAAAGTGCATTTCATATTGAGGGGGAGCTGGACTTTCCTGCATTTCAGTTTGCATTGTAATATAACTACATGGAGCCTTGATTATTATCCTCTATATGATCTGTTTACACTGCATTACATCTTGCCATGATCTCGTGCTTAATTGCTAAATTTATCATGACTTTATATGCGTAGTCTAGTCGTTGCCATGATCAGCTAATTAAAAAAAAGGGGGGCTTTACTTGAATTAATTCATGTCATGGTAGTTCTTGAGACTAGTCTATTTTTAGTTATCCTTTTATGATTCTGGTCATGTCAAATAGGTTGAGTTGAATCTTGAATCTTTGTTGAGCGTTAGATTGAGCTATGTTAGTTTTTTTAAAGCATGAATTATCATTAACTCCTTGGTCTAAGGACTAATTGCAACAAAAGCAAAATGATCTCTTTTGTGCGAAAAACGATCTCACCAATTCACTCTCATGAGACGGCTTGCCATTGCACTAGGCATGAACTCAGGGGGAGTTTTGGTTGACCAAGATCATTTCCTTAAGCTTCTCGCTTGGAGTGATCGCATAAGGCTTGAGATCTAGCACATGGCTAAGAATTGTGAAAATGGTTGAAGCTTAGGAGGCAGTTGTGGATGGCTCCTAGTCCAGAACTCGCTTTGCTAAGATAAAGCCAAACATAATTTTCAGAAATAGTCAAGTGTGCTAAATTTGCTTATTCACAAAAAGACCAAGTATTAAAGAAAAAAATGAACTTATAGCAATCTAAAATGGCTCAATATTAGTTTCTTGATTTCACTTAGATTATTTGACATGGCTTGCATCATCCTTGGATACCTTTAGCTAGACTAATATCAAAACTTGACATGCTAAGAAATTGGATAAATTTTCAGATTATGACTTATTTGGTTTAGCTTTTCTATACATAAATCGTCATGATCTTGATAGCATTCTTATGAATTATGGCTTGGTGTAATACTCGCAAAATCATTATGGATAATTTTCATGGCTCCAAATGCTTAAAATAAAGAACACACAAGTCATTTCATTCTCGTGCATTTTGATGATTTTATTGCCAAAAGGGGGAGAAGTTTGGAGAAAAAGCCTTCTGGAGCCTTGCAGAAAAATTTGCTCTTTCTTTTTCTGCTCCAGTTTTCTCTTTTGTCGATATGGTCTTAGTTACTTTGTTTTTCTTTTAGACCATATTTGACTCACAAACTCAACTTTATATACTTTTTCGGTGTTTGTCAATATACTCATCAAGGGGGAGATTGAGAGACCATGTGGAGGTAACCCCAGCTGTGTGATGAGTAATTGACACGTGTCCTAGAAAGTTTGAGTTTGTTCCGGGCATTTTTATGCTTATTACCGATGCGGATATTTAATTAAATCATCTGGTGCGGTGCTATGTAATGTGTTTTCTTGTCGGTGATGACTGCAGGACTTTGAGACGGAGTCGTGGCGAGACACCGGTGACCGGACTAGGCACAGGCGGTGCTGAGGTCAGAACGGTCGGGATGCGTCGAAGACGGCGAGGACTCGAAGTGGCTGTGAGGCGTGCGCGGCAAGAAACGAGGAAGCTTCCAGGAAAGTGCAGGAGGGGTATTTTGGTAAATGCACAAAGCTGCACAAACGGAAGCGGATTTTATTTGGAAATGATCCATTATTGAAGAGGTGTTGTGACCTAATGGGTATAATGTGTGTAAACCCATTAGTGGAGAGGTGTTGTGACCTAATGGGTATAATGAGTATAAACCCATTAGTGGAGAGTGGTGTGACCTAATGGGTAAAGTAGTCTACTAGACCCATTAGTGGAGGCTATAAATAGAGGTGCTCTCTAGGTGGAGAAGTGCACTTGAGAGAGAGAGAGATAGAAATGGGTATGAGTATTAGGGTTTCCTAATGCTTGTGCTCTTGGGAGAGAAAATTTGTATGCAAGTTTTAATGTTTCATTCTCTCCTTGTGGGTGTTCTTGGATGAGACATGGAAGAGTTGATATAAACATTCATCGCTCTTCGTCTCAATATGAACATGCTTGTTTTATATCTCGTGCCATTTACTTGCTTTACTTTTAATTAATGTTCTTGTTCTAGTTCTACTATTTATATTATATATATGCTTTGAACGGGGATTCATCACAAAGCGTCTTGGCTAGTTCATCCTGAAAGCAAAATTTTAGTTTCATCGCCTTATCTCATTTCTTTAAGCTGTTCATCCTGCTTTTATTTATTGTTATTTACTTTCTCTCCCTCGGATTGATGCAGTTTTAGTTGTTGTTTATTTCCTGCTTTTCGATTTATCCTTCTTGGGAAGATGCTCTAATCTGGAACTCACTTCAAGGTCTCTTTGACCAGTCTATGTCCAAAGAGCTAATCTTCTATTACGATTCTTGTTCTATCTTCCCAAGATCAGCAGCAAGGAAAGAGTTATAGTATTGTTTTCAGTTTTTGTTTGGCCTGAAATGAAGTAGTATCATTACCTCTTTGCTGTTCAGTCTGTCTCCTTTTTGGTTCGGTTGGCGCAATACCTTGATCTTTGAAGCAGTTCCCAGGCCTGTGTTTTCGGCTGGCTGCATGTCTCAGTTCTTGCCGCTACTGTCAAGTTAGTATTTCGGTTGTAGCAATGCAGTCTCGGCCAGAGCATGGTACTGTTGTTTTTTCTTTGCAAGTTTCGGCAGCTACTAGTACAGGTACTAGTGCAGATTTTGCTGGTTTCGGTTGCCTCCCTATTCTGTTTTTTCTAGTCCTTTTGCTCCAAGTACTAATGAAGAACCGCATGAATTAAAGCTATCTGCTGTTAAGTGCCAACTAGTCCTTTGAGTAGGTTTCGGCCAGCAGGGGTTTTTGTGTTTGTGTGTCTCTATCTCATTGGTTCAGCTTGCCTTTATGCAGTTTATTTCTTCTCAAGGTTTTGGCCAAGGTGCAGTGGTCTTGCTATCAATTGCTCTGTGCAGCTGTGCATTTATCGACTGCATGCAGTTCGTTCTTTCTTTGTGTATCACTGCGAGTTGGACAACTAGCGATTTCTCTGCTCCACCGCTCTTGGTTACTGCAGCTTTGGCACCGCTTCTAGTCTGTGTTTTCTGCAGTTACAGTTCTTTCCAGTGGGTTCGGTCTGCAGCTTTGTCTCTTAATTGCTGTTCGGCCAGGTGTTAACTGTGTGTGGTTGCTGTGTGCTGTTCGGCCAGCACTCTCTTTGTGCGTACTGTAGTTTTCTTTAACTTGCATGTGCTGCGTATTGATCGGCTGCTACAGCCTTGATGTCTTGCTGTTCTCCTTGCTTTATTTTGGCAGCAGTAGGTGCAGTGCATGTGAGTCCGGCCAGCAGGTGCAAGTAATGCATGTACTCGGTTAGTGCTGGGAGGAACCCTTTGGCAACAGCTACAATCATTTGGCTTTCGGTTTTGTGCAGCAGTTTAGTTCCTCTCCTTCCCTGCTAATTACTTCTTTCGATTAAGTGTTTCTTTGGTTTCTTCTCAGCCTAGTTTTTCTTTGCAGCATTAATAGATCATTTATTTTGGTCAGTAACTTTGTTGCATGTTATCCTTACGAGGCCAAGTACTTTTAGTTAATATTACAGCCAAGTTAGTAGCATGAAGTTTTTCAATTCTCAGTTTTAGGACAGCAAGTATTTAATCTTTGGGCTTCTAGTGAGTGTTTAATTTCTTGCTTCATAGCTTTCATAGCTATCGGAGAAGAAAGTTGTTTGAATACCTCGGGGTAATTTTTTAAGGCACCATTCACCCCCCCTCTGTTGCCGTTTCCGATCCTACACTAATGAAGATAATTTGCTTGTGCTTAGGAATCTAGGACGAGACAGCAAGGAGTTGATGATATGCATCAAGAAAGGAGAAGGCAATAACAATGGCCAAAAGAGATGAAGAATTTGTGGCCTTTCAACTCAAAGAGCTTCGACCACTCCTTTATTAGGTGCTGCGTCACCTTTTGGGCTAAGGGCCTTGTATCACCACTTAGACTATTTGGGACGGCATTGTTCATGGACCGATATTGTTCACATGAATAGTATCGCGGCCGTACTGTTCAAGTGAACAGTACGTATGAATAGTACTGCACCCTTTTTATTAGATAAGTGCGGCTTCCCCCTTCCCTATTTAAGGAGGTCGCACCCCTTTAGTTTTCCTCGGGTTTTTCTTAAGAGATTATTCTGCTTAGCCAATACAATTTCAGATTGTATCTTCTATACTCTTGCTTGTGTTCTCGATTCGCTAGCAGGAGATAGCCTTCTTAGCGAGGTCAACCGCGTTCGACACGGTTGGTAACCATCAGAGCAGTGGTGTAGTGATTGCGAAGGGATCGATTTGTTTTGGTCGGAGCCTTTGGATCATTAACGTCGTGTTGTCCCCAATCGACTTATCAGTACCTTTTGGAAAATCGAGCCATCGTCACATCACTGGTGGCAATATGGGAAGATTGTGTTTGGTGGGTAAAGTTATACCACATTTGTAGAGTGTAAAACAATATTAGATAGACGTGCACACGGTCATGGAAAAGTTGAGTAAAGTTTTTCATGGATTAGACATTCTATTTTCAAAAATTGGTTTTGATGGGAATGGTTGCGAAGACAAGAAAAATGAAGCCCACATTGGAGAGTGGAACTCCGATGATTATTATTCAGATTCCGACTCCGAAGAGGATGAGTCCCCCAAGAAGAAGGGACTAGTCGGGAATGCAATCAAGGAAGCTTCATCACTTTTCTCATCTTCGACGTGCCTCATGGCTAAGGGAGAAATGGTAAAAGCTAGTGATGATGATGATAAGCCTTCATATGATGAATTAATGGATATATTAATTGACTGAAATGAATTTCTTAGAAAAGAAAAGTCAAAATACAAGGATCTAAGGAGATAACACCACTCTCTAAAAGATTCCTTTGAGGAGCTAAAGGAAGCTCATGACTTGCTTCTCCAAGAAAAATCAAGCAAATCTTGCTCTAGAATTAGCATTAATTGTGATATTCTAGATAATGTGCCTAGAGTAGAAATTACTAAAATTAGCACTTCCACTTCATGTGATAATTTGATTGCTATGCCTTGTAATTCAAATATTGATGATATCATTGATTTATGTGATGAAGAACTTGTTGTTGAAAATTATAAATTATAAGAACAAGTTGTTCAACTAAATAAAAGTTTAAAAAGATATTTAAAGGGCAAGACCACCCTTGACAAATTATTGAGTGAGCAAAGATAATCATTCAATAAGGAGCGACTTGGGTATGTGCCCAAGAAAGATAAGAAGCCCTCAAAGGAAGTCACAAGGTTTGTAAGGCCAATTGGTAAATAAAATCAAGAAAATAAAATTGCTTCTACTAATTTATATAACTCTTGTTATTTACTTAAGAAATCTAGTAATGGTAAGATTATTGCAAAGTTTATTAGCACCTCAATTTTAGGCGCCAAAAAGAATGCTATTTGGGTGCCCAAAGCCTTGGTTATTAACCTCCAAGGATTCAAACAAATTTGGGTACCTAAAAGCACTTGATTATTTTTGTAGGTGAACTACAAGACCGGTGGACGGCATTGGGTGCTATATAGTGGATGCACTCAACACATGACCGGAGACCGTAAAATGTTCACCACATTTAAAAATGGAAGCAATGAAAGGATCACATTCAGTGATAATTGCAAAGGAAAGGTATTAGGATTGGGTAAAATTGCTATCTCCAATGACCTTTCCATTTCAAATGTATCTATAGTAGAAACATTGAATTTCAATTTGCTATCTATTGCTCAATTATGTGATCTAGGTTTAATTTGCTTATTTTCAAAAGATGATGTTACTATTTCAAAAGAAAAAGAATTATTTTCAAAGGCTTTAAATTTGGAAATCTTTATTTAGTAGATCTCTCTTCAAATTATTCGGGATTGAAAACTTGTTTATTAGCAAAAACCTCTTTGGGTTGGTTGTGGCATAGAAGGTTGGGTCATATAGGAATGATTCAACTTAAAAAGCTTTTTAAACCGGAAAATAAGTGGTAAATTTTCATCCTTCCAAAGTATCATGTCAATATCTAGACCATTGGAGCTCTTACACATGGATTTGTTTGGGCCAACAACCTACAAGAGTTTAGGTGCAATAGCTATTGTTTGGTCATTGTAGATGATTACTATTGATATATATGAGTATTCTTCTTAAATGACAAAGGTGAAATCCCCGAAGTTTTCAAAAGTTTTACAAAAAGGGCCCAAAATAAATTTGATTTTAAAATAAAGAAAATTAGGTGTGACAATGGTTCCGAGTTCAAAAATGCAAAAATTAAAGATTTTTATGATCAACTTGGAATAAAACACGAATTTTCCACCACCTATACTCCGGAGCAAAATAGAGTAGTAGAAATAAAAAATCGTACATTAATTGAAATGGCCAGGACAATGCTTGATGAATACAATACTTCCGATATCTTTTGGGCGGAAGCCATCAATACCGCTTGTCATGCTATAAATCTCTTTATTTGCATCGACTTTTGAAAAAGACCTCTTATGAGCTTCTCATGGGAAGGACGCCGAATATTTCTTACTTTAGAGTATTTGGATGCAAATGCTATATTTTGAGAAAGGGTATTCGGCTTTAAAAATTTCAAAGTCGTTGTGTTGAAGGCTTTCTATTAGGTTATTCTTCAAATAGTAAAGCATATAGAGTCTTCAATAAAAACTCCGGTTTAATTGAAGAATCACGTGATGTACAATTTGATGAAACTAACGGCTCTCAAGAAGAGTAAGAAAATTTGAATGATGTAGGTGATGAAGGTCTAAGGAGGGTGATGGAGAACATGCAAATTGGGAGCATTAAGCCAAAAGAAGGCACAAGCAACTCTCCCTCATCAATACAAGTCAAACCTCCTACCTCTTCCATAATAAGTATCATTCAAGTTCAAGATGAAGAAAAGAAAGAGCAATCTCAACCGTTGAGAATTCACAATACTTTATCAAAGGATCATCCAATAGATCAAATATTGGGTGACGTATGTAAGGGTGTTCAAACTCGCACTAGATTAGTGTCTTTTTGTGAACATTACTCTTTTGTCTCTTCTCTTGAACCCAAATTTGTACATGAAGTCTTAGATGATCCCGATTGGATTAATGCCATGCATGAGGAGTTAAACAACTTTGCAAAGAATGAGGTATGGAGGTTAGTGGAAAGACCTAAGGAGCATAATGTAATTGGCACAAAATAGGTCTTCGTAACAAACAAGATGAAAATGGAATTGTGGTAAAAAAACAAAGCAAGGTTAGTCGCTCAAGGTTTTACTCCAATTGAGGGACTAGATTATGATGAAACATTTGCTCTTGTTGCTAGACTTGAATCAATTAGAATCTTGCTTGCTTTTGCATCATGCTTTGATATTAAACTTTATCAAATGGATGTTAAAAGTGTGTCTCTTAATGGCAAAATAACCAAACTTGTGTTTGTTGAACAACCTCTCGGACTTGAGGATCCTTAGAATCCAAATTATATGTATAAACTCTCTAAAGCATTATACGGGTTAAAACAAGCCCCTAGGGCATGGTATAAGCGGCTTCGTGATTTTCTATTCTCAAAAGGATTCAAAATTGGGAAGGTTGATACTACATTGTTTACTAAAATAATTGATAATAAGTTCTTTGTATGCCAAATATATGTTGATGATATTATCTTTGGTTCTACTAATAAAGACTTTTGCAAAGAATTCGATGATACGATGTCTAGAGAGTTTGAGATGTCCATGATAGGTGAATTGAGTTATTTTCTTGGACTTCAAATCAAACAACTCAAGAATGAGACATTCATAAGCCAAACCAAGTATGTAAGGGACTTGCTCAAGAAGTTTGGCATGGAGGATGCAAAGCCCATGAAGACTCCCATGGCAACCAATGGGTATCTAGACCTAAATAAAGAAGGTAAGTCGGTAGATTTAAAACTTTATAGATCAATGATTGATAGTTTACTTTATCTTACCACATCTAGGCCCGATATTATGTTTAGTGTTTGCATGTGTGTAAGGTTTCAAGCATCTCCAAAAGAGTGTCATTTAGTGGCCATAAAGAGAATTCTAAGATATTTAAAATATTCCTCTAGTGTAGGCTTGTGGTTCCCAAAAGGTGCTAAATTTGATTTAATTGGATATTCGGATTTCGATTATGCGGGTTGCAAAGTACATAGAAAAAGCACATCGGGGAGTTGTCAATTGCTAGGAAGGTTTTTAGTGTCTTGGTCCTCCAAGAAACAAAACTCCGTAGCACTTTTAACTGCCGAAGCCAAATATATTTCCACGGGTAGTTATTGTGCACAATTGCTATGGATGAGGCAAACTCTGATGGATTATGGAATCAAATTTTATAAAACGCCTCTCTTATGTAATAATGAAAGTGCAGTGAAAATAGCCAATAACCCCGTCCAACACTTAAGAACCAAGCATATAGATATTAGACATCATTTCTTGAGAGATTATGTTAGCAAAGAGGATATTGAAATTAGCCATATATGAACCGAGGATCAATTAGCGAACATTTTCACCAAACCTTTAGATGAAAGCCGGTTTTGCCAGTTGAGGATTGAATTGAATGTTTTAGACTTCTCAAATATTGCTTGAACCCTTGCTGCATGTGTTTGGGTGCTATTTTGGTCATTTGGTTATTTTTGAAGTAAATATCAATGATTTTTGCTAAAATCTTATATGTTCATAAAAATAATTTTGTTAGAATTCAAATAGGTTCTCTAATGCATAATAATCCCAAATGATTCTTTTTTGAGTGCAAAACTTGGGATCATTTGCACAAAATCTCAAATCCAACTCAAATTAAGAAAAGTCCTAGAAAAATCAGAACTACCGCAGTATATTGTGCGGTATTACCACAGGCAAGTGCGGAACTACCGGGGTAAACTACGGAACTACCCATTTTTCATGAAGAGGGTGTTACTTCCGGGGTTCTCTTCCTATTCTTCCCCAAAACCGTTCCCTCTCTCCTTTTCATTCAATTGCGCCCGTACAACTCTCTCCTCCCTCTCTCTCTCCCAAGAACACCATTCCAAACTCCTCACCTGATCTCCAAATCTGGTGCGGTTTTCTTCATTCTTGGGTTTGAATTTGCATCCCTAGAGTTCAACTCCTCTAAGGCTTGAGGTATTTTCGGATCAAATCCCTCTTTTCATCTCCTTTTTGAACTCTAAGTGCAAATAGGTTTAGATTTGAAATGCGAGCAATATGGTGCTAGTTTCTCAGGCAAAACTTTATTTTTAGTGATGTTAAATGATTTAACATCTTTCTATTGGATCATATCCACCAAAAACATCACTTGAAATCATGCAAAAAATTGCTCTAGAAAGTTTCAAGAAAATTGGTAATACCGCTCGAGGGTGCGGTACTACCGCATGGTGGTACTTCCACAATTTGTACGCCGGTACTACCGCAGTGCGGTACTATCACAGTTTGTACAGTGGAACTACCGCACAGCGGTACTACCGCACCTTGTACGGCGAAACTACCGATTTCCCTGAAAATTCAGCATGTTGTTTCCATTCAATTCCAACCTATTTTCTTATCTTCATATGATATCCTTGACTTCAAAATTATCTTATTTCAAGATGGCTCCCAAGACAAGGAATGCGCTCAAGAAGATAAGGAATGCAGCGAAGAAATTCTATGCCAGCAGGGAAGGTGCTTCTGGGCAGGGCTCCTCTCAACAGGGATCCCATGTTCCTGACTCTCCCACTGTCGAGACGGCTCACGAGGAGTCGACTCAGTGGACTCCGGACAACAGCAGCCATGGCACCCCAAGTGGTTTTGAGACAGAATCTGACATAAGGGTGAGTAGTCCTTCAGGGAGTCCGGTCCCTGAGGCAGCAGCTGAGGAAGAAGAAGATGTGGATATGGTGCCAGCTGACAGTGAGCACAGGGACATCCGTCTTATGACCAGCGATGATTTGCTATCCTCAGGCACTGCAGCCAGTTTGTGCTCCCTAGGAACAGCACCAATCCAAAATTTCACACTCAGTTCCAAGAGCAAGTCTATGAGGTAATTTATTGCCCGAATAAATTTGTCAACCACAAGTATGTGGACTGGGATCATTTGGATGGATTGGACATATTTGAGGGTTCATTTCGCCTATTTTAGCAAGCAGGCATTCATCACATTGTCTCCCTCAAATCGGATTACAACGAGGATGTAATCCGTGAATTCTATGGAACTTTGTAGATTTCTCCCAACTTTAAGCATATGTCTTGGATGACGAGAGACAGATACTTGGATTCAAACAAGGAAGAGTTTGAAACTACCCTCAACACCTTCTCCAGTGCTTATGAGAAAGTCCTCGACAGGCCGCCTCTCCCCATTGCCCAGTATACACAATACTATGATCGGAATGTCATATGTGTGCCAGGCAAACTTCATGGACTACTTCCAATCCCAAGTCTGATAAACAGGATAATCAATCATACAATTCTCCCCAAGAGTGACAACTTTGATGCAATCCACGGGCATGCTTGGAATGTGATCAATTACATCATGACAGGAACTAAATTTGATGTGGTTAATCTTATCATTAGAGAGATGGATGCATCAAAGAATGACACGAGCCGAAGGATTAACTATGCACCTTACATTATGGCTCTGATCATTCACAAGACTGGGCCCTTAAGAGGAGGATTAGGGGGAGTGCACAAGCCCTAAAAGCCTCGTGAGAAGCCCCCGATCTCCATGCATTCACGCCCCAGAGCGTGCTCCGGAGCTTCCTCTTCTCAGTAGCAGGGACAATAGGATGACGATGAGGTGACCCTTGCTTAGATATATTCGGTGGTCATGCGTCTCGATGGTAGCTTGTCCAACCTCACCGACAACATGACATCCATGTCCGACAATGTTACCTCTCGGACTAAGGACATGTCTTCACTGAGGGCTTTAGTCTCCTCTATTGAAGGCCGGTTGACCACCATTGAGAATGAGGTCGTCCCCGTCAGATTTGGCCTTCGTCGCCACCGTGACACTTCTCCTCAAGCACTTCTCCCTTCAATTGTCAAAAATTAAATATGCAACTTGCTCTCATACAAGTAGTATATTCAAAATCTTCTTGTCACATAAAATTTGAGTATTGTCATCAATTACCAAAAGGGAGATATTGAAAGCATCTAGGCCCCTAAAATCGGGTTTTGGTAATTAATGACGATTTATGAATATGGGACTAATGTGTTTGTTTAGAATTGTATAGACAAAGTCTCATATGTGAGCAGTGGACAAGAACAAGTTGCATAGAAAATGGACACCGAGAAGGATCAAAATCAAGGTACATGAAATATAGGATCGCTTTTCGATTTTACCGGTCTTAGGTGAAAAGGTGGAAGACCGGATTATAGGTTAGGTGACGTACTATTAAGAGGGATCATTGAAAGTAGCTTGATAGCATACTTATGTGTCATTTGGATCAATTTAGGATCATGTATGCACATAAAATTATGTTTCAAAACAAACTGTGCTCTCTCAATAAAATCGATAGTACCGCTGGTATAATCGCGGAACTACCGAAGTGCGGTAGTGTGACAGCTCGGCCCATGATGGCCCATGTATGTGTGCATATGAGAATGTGGGTTAGTCCTATATTGCTAGTTTAACTTGAGAAGCACCAACATATAAACCCATAGGCACCATTGGAAATAACCTCCGGTTAACCGTTTTGCGCGAAGCGAGGATAAAAGCGCAAGTAGGTTGTTACGTGTGCATGGCTTATTTATAATGGGTTTAGGTCTAAGCCGGTTTGGATCCTAGGATGTTACAAATGATATCAGAGCCGACCCTCGCGGTTATACGGAAGCGTGCGGGGTCAAGGGCATGGGCATATAACGCATGGCGCATATGGGCCTGGAGTGGACACATGGCATGGTATATATACCAGCACTGGACGCACGGACGTGTGCCAAGAGGAGGAGATCCTGGTCATTTGCCCCAGTGTGGGTATGTTGGACCGACGAGGACGTCGGGTTCTTTGAGGGGGGTGTATGTGACACCTCGGTCCATGATGGCCCATGTGTGTGTGTGCACATGAGAATGTGGATTAGTCCCATATTGCTAGTTTAACATGAGAAGCACCAACATATAAACCCATAGGCACCATTGGTAATAACCTCCGGTTAACCGTTTTGTGCGAAGTGAGGACGAAAGCGCAAGTAGATTGTTACATGTACGTGGCTTATCTATAATAGAGTTAGGCATAAGCCGGTGTGGATCCTAGGGCATTACAGGTAGTTCCAGCATGTAAACTGCGGAACTACCGGCCTTCAGTAGTACTGGATTTCAGCGGTACGTTTTTTCCAGAGAGCACCCTCGGAGGGAACTTTAACGCACAGAAATCGGTAGTATCGAAATTTTAACGGCGGAACTCTGCTATGCAGTAGTATCGCATGGTGCTACAGAACTACCAATTTCTGGTAGTACCAACTTTTAAGCGGTACGTTTTTTCCAAAAGGTACCCCTAGAAAGACTTAACTGGCCAGAAATCAGAAATACCGGACTTAGCACAATGGAACAACCGCAGTGCGGTCATGCGAAACTACCGTAGTGCGGTAGTACCGCTGGTTCAACGACGGTAGTTCCGCTCTGAATTTAAAATGGCTAGTTCTGACATTCTGACATAGCCGTTACTATACAGTAAAGTGAGGTAGTTCCGCACTTACAACGGTGGTAGTTTCGATTTCCCTGAATTTTCAGAATAAATCTTTACAACAGCTAGTTTTGGTTAATGAGGGTATAAATACCCCTCCACCAACTCAAGGACATGCTTGCTGAACTCACATTGAACATCCTTGAGCTTAGAACATTCACTCCACTCCATTTTCTCACTTGAGCATTCATTTTGAGGAGTTGTATGATTTTCAAGTGCATACATTCAATAGATTGATCCATTTGCACTTGAGCGCCGTCAAGCGAAGCATTGGTCTATTCTCTTGGTGCTTGCCGGTACCTAGACGGCTTGGAGGTTGATCGCGAGGTGATCTCTTCAAGAAGCGTGTGAAGTGGCCCGAGCAATTTGTGAGTGGTTCGGTGCTCGCCATCTCCAGAGCGGAGAAAGAGCAACCACTAGTGATTGAGGAGTGGAGGCTTAATTTGTGGAGCCGGTCCAAGTTTTCTTGGGATATCCTCAATGTGGACTAGTGAAGACCGGCAAGTCTTTGTACCACGGGAAAACATCACGTGTCTCATCATGATCACTTCTTTGCCTTCCTTTAGTTTTTATATTACTAGTTGAGCAATTTGTTATTTGCATCATTTATTTGTGCTTGTGATCTAATTGCCATACAAATTGCCTAGAGTGACTAGAATTGAATAGGATTGGTTTTTCTAGAGTACTTGTATAGTATTCAATTATCAATATTTGTTTAATTAGGCGAGAATTTTATAACCTTCTATTCACCCCCTCTAGTCGGTTATCATTGATCTTATAGTAGGCCACATCTTACAGTCATTCTCCTATGGGCAATCTCAAATGGGCTGCTGCTTTCTTGTTCTTCGTCCACTACTGATATTTAATTTTGGTTTATGAACTATTGATGTAAACTTTGGCCATCAGGCCTATATTTAATAAATGTCATTTATGGATGATATGAATCTTTGTTATCCACTGTGTGCACTAGCTAATCCTAGACTAATGGATTTACACAAAGGATCTTGGAGTCGTTGCTCCGGGGTCCAACAGATTATGCGGCATACAAAAATGTACAGGGAACAAAGGAACATGCAATGTCACATGCTAACTTCATCCAAGCATTCCTCCCTAAGTAGAAGCTAGAGTGGTTAGGCTGGAAACAATCTAACATCTAGTTCTAGACCTCCTCAAAGATTTTGACAAAGAGAGTCACCAGGAAAAACAGCTCTTCCATGAAGCCATCCTCCCCCTCATCATGAGGAACAAACACTCAGATCGGGTGATCTACGGCATCACCTGAACCAAACAGCCAGTCAAAAGCAAAATTTAAGTGTGCGCAACTGAGTTGAAGCACCAGTTCCATAATACAACTACCAGAGGAACTGGTCTCCAACCGACTACAATCCAGCTTCTTTCCAAAGAAGGTGCCACGACTCAATCATAGACTGTCAAGTATTCTTGGCAGGCCTTCAAGTAGTCCACCGCCCGGACAGGTTCTAACTAGCAAATCTAGAAAATTTCAATGGAACTCAAACCCCATTAGAATTTCTCTAGATTTACACTACCGCTAGGTAAGCTGCTAGTGGTGATGACAATGTGATGGCAAACTACTTTCCCACAGTGCTTAAAGGATCTGCCCAGTCTTGATTGCTCAACTAACTAGTCAGATCAATATATACCTAGGAGCAGCTCTGCAACCTATTGATAGCAAACTTTTGGGACATACGACCGCCCCAATAAAGGAGATGATCTTTACCAAATCCAATGAGAACTGAAGGAGACTCTTCAATATTACATCAAGAGGATAGGCAGGTTCATAATTCTATTCCTAAGGTTGTGGATTCTTCTATTATTTAGGCTTTCAAAATGGGGTGGAGGAACCATCGGTTTATGGAGGACATCATAATGAACCCTTCAAGAACGATCGTCGAATTGTTTGACATGGCTGATAGGTACATAACCACTAGCGAGGTGATTGAATGGAACAAGGTCATCGACTGGATAGAGAAAATTTCTTTGCCCAACCTAGATAAGTAAGATAAGAAGCCTAAGAAATCTTCCAAAGGTAAGAAGAATCGTAAACCCAACGCTAAAGAGGTTCTTGCGATTCCAGAGAAGTTCATTAAAGGTAAGAAGGATTATTCCAGTCGGATCAAGGCACAAGCTCCAAGTGATGAATCCAAGAAGAATAAGAAGTGATGTCTACTTCATTAAGTGGCAGGGCATGATCTACGCAACTGCTGTGTCTGGCAGAAGCAATTGGAAGACTCAGGTAATGGTTCTTTCCCTTCCATTCAGGAGGTCGGGGAAGCAAGTTCCAAGAAGGACAAGGATGGTAATGAAGAGACGGACTATCAAGAGCCACAGTACCCGTCAACATGATCTTCAGTGGGTTCTCCTCGTACGAGTCTAAATGCCATCTGAAGACCGTGGAGTAGGAAGTAAACCACACTGAATCTTCGATCGCTATCAAGCCATCCAAGTGGTCGAGAAAACTATCTCCTTTAGCCAGGAAGACTACCCCATCCCCTTAACTCGAACAAGTAGGTTCCCTATTATTGTATAACCTACCATAAATAAATGCAAAGTTAATTGAATTCTAGTAGATGGTGGTAGTTCTCTCAATGTTTTGCTTATGGGAGTTTTAGAAGAAATGCAAGTTCCTAAGTTGAAAGTAAAGCCCGTGAAGTATACCTTTCATGGCATAGTTTGTCGGGACCCGGAACAATAACTCCAAGTCCCTCTGTGTAAATCGCACTATCCCAGGAAAAGCTAGTGCACACAGGGTCAACAGTAATGTATATTATGCAAAATCACCACACTTTATTATCAAACGAAAACACGGCCTTATGGCCAAGTCTTGCAATATAGGGGCATGAGGCCAAAAGAAAGCAATAAAAACAGCGGAAGATAAAAGGTAGCAGCGTAGCCCATCCAGCCTCCCACAGGCGAATGACTGTAAGATGCGTCCTATTCGCTGAAGTAGTCCTCACCGTCGTAGTCGCCTTCGAAGTCTGACAACAGGTTTTAGCAAGGTGAGCACATAAAGTACTCCCAAGGTAAGCACATAAAGTACTTACGCAAGTTACACCGGGAATATAACAGAGTTCATGCATGCATAAACACACTGCCTTAGGTGTGCGACGGAGAGTTCATGACAAGGCTGTTCTGATGATCCATAGCCAAAACAGTCACACCGCCACTAAGTTTCACCACAACTCGAATCCACGAGTTGGAGCCCCCTCTGGTGCCATGTGAGACTTCTCGCAGCCCACGCCACGCTCACATTCAGCCTATAGCGAGACTATATTTGCAACTTCACAAATTACTTAGCCAGGTCCGTCCCATACTGGACTTGTGGTAGTACGAAGTGACTTCGTAAAATGAATCACAAAAACGGTCCTTAACTAGGTGTCACCAAACACGAGGCATGTCGGCACCCCACCACCTAACTAATAGCCTAGTCCAAATCATAAGTTTCCATTTTCATTTTTAAACAATTTTCATAAACCATCCTTGACTCACCAAAGTCAAGATATCCATTTTCAAAGTCTGTCATTTCATGTGAAAAGATTGATCCCACCTAAAATTACACTAAGCCAGGCTAAGTATTTCTATAAAATTTCTAGTCAATACTATGGTACTAACTAGTTTTCAGCTAGGGTGACAAGGCATATGAATTCGGAATTCAAATAGGCTATAATCAAAGGGTTATGGGCATAACTAAAGTTGAAACTGAATTTAAATTAAATTTGAATAGAAGTACACATGCATATACAGTAAAACAACATAAATAAATTTAAAATATTAGGTTCAATATGGTCAAAGGTGTAACTTACCTTGATCGAAATCCTGCTGAGAATCGTCGAACTCGAATTCTCCGGAATCGTCAAAATCTAACGTAAAGAGCCAATTCAAAATAAAATAAAAAAATTCAAAATTCAAATAAATTCAAATTTTCAAAATGATGCCAGAAATGGATAGATCATGATTTTAGAAAAATTTAGAAATTTGAACGGGTCAATTTGGAGCTAAAATGAAGAAGTTATAGCATTCCAAAGTTTAAATACATTTAAAAGAAAAATACTCAATTTCTGGAATTAATTTTAAACCGAGAAACATTTATAACGTCAGCATGAATTATTTTTCTAAAGGAATTAAAAGATTATGATGTCAGCAAGGTAATTAGTTTTCGGCCGATTTATTTTTATACTAAAAATCGGTTTTATTACGTCAGCATGACGTCAGCCCTGGGAATTAAATAACTAAACAGAGGCTGACAGGTGGGGCCGGTCTACGGTGGAATGGGTCCATGGACCGAGGCAATGCTGATGTGGCACGTGAGCCCACGGGTAGGTGAGGTGGCGCTAACGAGGTTTCCACGTGGCCGCCACGTCACGGCAATATGCTGATGTGGACAGGCACGCGCGAGGTGGCGAGGAGGTGCTCGGGTGGCACTGGCGTGGTGCCCAGCTGCCCGCCACCCAGCTGCCATGCCACCTCCAGCTCGGCTCGACGGGCTGACGTGGCCCGGCCGGCGGCGGTGGCGCTCGGGGCCCGATGGTCGCCGGAGCTCCGGTGCATGGCGGTGCCGACCGAGGGCACCAAAATGAAGAGGGGAGTGGACTGGTACCTAGCGCAGGTCCTGAGGATGGCCGGAGAGGAAGATCGGCGGAGAGGGGCGGCGGTCGGAGAGGGATTCACAGCGGCGGAGGGGCTCCGGTGGCGCAAATGCTCGGGAGCAGAGGTCGTGGAGGATCGCCGGGGCACAAGCAACGTCGAAGAGGCGTCGGTGAGGAGCGAGGAAGCCCGGGGTGGCCAGAATTGCTCGTCGGAGCTGTCGGAGCCGCGGAGGGGAAAACGAGCACCGGGAGGTTCTCGGGGCTTGATCGCTCGAATTGAGAGGAGTGGGGGAGGCGGTGTGATTTGAGGGTCCTCGAGGTGTGTTTCTTATAGGCGGGGGAGGGGTGGTAACGGGCGCCCGCAATCACTCCGGCGGTGAAATTGAACGCGACGGCGAGGAGGGGCGTAAAGTGCGACTTTATCCCAGAAACGGACGCGGTGCATGCGGGGGAGTAATTGGGTACCGGCGTGGGTGGGAGAGAGGGATGGAAACCGAAGCTTTCAAGCTTCGGTTTCGGGCGTTAATGGCGGTGGGGACGGCGCGAGGAAGAAGGAAGGTGGCGAGGACGATGGTTCTGACAGGCGGGGCCCGCGCGTCAGTGAGAGAAAGAAACGGGAAGGCATGAGGAGGACGGTCAGATCCTTGACAGGTGGCAGCGGGGTGAGAGGGCGACCACTGGATCGTGGTCGAACCGGTAAGTGACCGGGAACGATCGAGATTCAATCCGGCAACGGAGGTTAGATCCGAACCGATCGAGTGCTTAAGTGACGAGGAATGGCTGAGATTGAAATCGGCAACAGGGAACGGTGCGGATCGTGCCATGTGCCAGGCGAAGGGGGGGAGGAGTCGCGAAGCGGTAAGAGGGGACGGGCGGCTGGGATCAGACCGGGCGGGGAAGCAGACGACTCGATGCGCGACACGCGTCGCGTGCGGAGAGAGAGAAGGTGGGATGAAGGGGTAAGTGGGATCAGACGGCTGGGAAAGAAATCGGCGGCGCGGGCTGAGCCGATGCTTGACACTTGGCAGCCCAAGAGAGGGTTTGGATTTTTAATTTCCTTTTTGATTTCCAGAAATGATATTAAACTTTAGAAAACTCAGAAAAATACCAAATAAATTTTGAAAAAATCCAGAAAAATTCAGAGAACCTTCTGGGACTATTTTAGACTTAATAAAAATATTTTCAACCCATTTTGATAATTGATTTTTACACAAACACAATTTGACTTTAAAGGGATGGTTTTAAATCTTTATAATTTCCTGAAAATTAAAGTAATTACAGATTTAACTTTAGGAAAAGAATTACATTTATTTTGACTTTCATGAGAGCAATAAATTCCTTTTGGCCTTTATAAAATAAAATACTTTTGTTTTTCTCAAATCAGGGCTTGGAATAAAATCCAGGAAAAATCAATAAACATTTTAATAAAGGGATAAAATTTTTGGGATGTTACATAGTTCCAAGATCAAGTGCTAAACTGAAAGGCAAGTTTCCATACTAGTTATGTTCGGAAGTCCATATAACTTTTGAATAGAGAGAATCTCATTAGATGTGGTAGACTTTGAGACCACACACAATGGGATTCTTGGTCATCCAACATTGGCTAGGTTTCTAATAGCCACGCATTATAACTATCAAAGTATTAAGATGCTAGGACCAAAAGGGTTCATAATAGTTCGAGGGGATAGAAAGATGTCATATGCATGCAATCATAAATCCCTAGAATTGGTTGATGAACTTTGACGAGAAATACTAACACACCTTTTGTTTAGGCCAAGCACTCAAGACCAAAGGTGGCCACAAAACCCTCTGACCAGATCAAGGAGGTTCCATTCGACAAGGTTGCTTCTCTAGAAAATATCAAAGCATCATTTAGACTCAAAAATGCTAGCACCACCTTCTAGAAGATACTATTGGGAGAGTTGCTCATCTCCTTCCTCTGAGCAAATTTAGATGTATTTCCTTGGCAGACATTCAATTTGCCTAGAGTCCCCAAGGAGGTGATCGAGCATAGGCCAACACTCCAGCCTGATAGAAAACTAATCAAACTTCTCATGGCTAGATTCATTCATAAAGCTGACCACCCAGAGTAGCTTGCCAACCTTGTAATGGTTAGAAATGTAATAGAAAATGGCAAATGTGTATCGATTTCATAGATCTCAATAAAACATGTCTGAAGGATGACTTTCCATATTGATCAGCTTGTTAACTCTACTTTCGAGTGCAAGTTATTAAGTTTTTTAGATGCATATTCAGGGTACAACTACATTAGCATGAGTAAAGATGATGAGGAGAAAACTTGCATTATCATGCCATATGACACTTTCTATTATGTAAAAATACCATTTGGTCTAAAAAATACTAGTGTTACTTTTTAGAGGTTAATGCAAAAAAAAAAAACCTTTAGTCTATAGATTGGTCACAACTTAGTTGCCTATGTTGATGACTTGGTAGTGAAAAGTATCAACATCGAGGATCATATCTTCAATCTGCAAACAACTTCTACTACTTTAATAAAACATAACCTTAAGTTAAATCCAGAGAAATGTGTGTTCGAAGTTTCCTCTACAAAGCAAACCTTAAGTTAAGTATTGACTCGTCCATCATGTTGTACATTATGATCAAACAACCATGGATGGCTTAGCAGTAAATGACATACAATCATAGGCACAATATCGCATAAAATAGTATCCTCATATTCATTAACCTTGAAACAAACTTCCACACGATGCTGAATTTTAACTTTGCTTCCCTCACGAAACCATTGCACACAATATGGATCAGGATGTTTAGAAAATTTCAGGTTAAGCTTTTCACACATCTCAACACTAGCAAGATTTTGGCATGAACCACTATCAATGATCATTTTAATATTAGTATCTTTCACTTTAGTACTATTTATGAATAAATTGCAATGTTGAGATTGGTTGTCTCCTTTAACAAGTATGGATAAACGTGGAGTAACAACCAAAGCAAATTCACTTTCATCAGGATATTGATCATCAGAATTAGATTCATTCTTAGTGTTATTATCATCACATGGAGTAGGTTCAGTTTCAAAATCAGAAGTAGGATCATAACCAATTTCAGTAACAATCATGACCTTAGCATTAAGATATTCATGAGAATAATGACCACATCCTTAACAACACCAACATTGAATTACACTTGTTTAATTATTAGAACCAACAGAAGATTGCAATGATTTGGATGAACTAGTTGGTTTAACACTAGGTGATTGAGCAGATTTCATATTCAATTCATTAGACATTGCATATTAGAATTCAAAGATTTGTTGAACATACCTTTACTGATGTCGATCTTGAGCCTATCCCTGGGTGTGAACAATGAGATAGATGGATAGCTCATCTTGAGTGTGAAAGTGCTACACCTGGATTGCAATAGCGCCTCTTCCTAAAGTTGCTTTTCCACTTTGATTGCTAAGCGTTGTAGTTTAGTCATGGTGGAATATGGCTAAAAGATGATTAGCATGTGAATGTTGTGGTTTAGCCCATGCAAGAATCTCATCATTATTTGTTCATTGTCCTCCAGAACTCAGCCCCAAATCAAGAGTTACTCCATCTGCTTGTAGTACTATTTCACAGATTGTGTGCCTTGCTTTAGCTCCTACAATTGAATAAGAACATTTCGACAGAAATGTACAGGAACAAAACGAGTGTGCATCTCTCACTTTATTGCTTCCCATGTTGTGATAGGAGGATGACTATTGTCCCTACGGTCGTTTTGCACTTTCTCCCACCACATCAGCGCATAATCCTCAAATTTCAAGGAAGCAAACTTAATTTTACGGTTTTCATTGAAGTTGTGCATGCAGAAGATCTTGTCCACACAGATCTCTCATTTTTGATATTCTCCCAGATCTGTACCACCAACAAATTTAGGAATGAAAATTTTTACCTTAGTAAAAGGATCCTCCTCGCGTGGTACCAGAACACGTCCAACACGGCCACAGTGATGACTGCGATCTATCGGTGCCCAGTTGACATCGTAGTCCTCCTCAAAGGCATCAGTGCAGCTATCGGATCCTGGCCCGTAGTGACCAAGCCCTCGTCCACAAGCAACTCCTCCTCGTACGGCTCCCGGTGGCAGAAGACGTACATCCTGTGCTACGTAAGGTAGATGTTGTAAAGGTGGCCCCCACCTAAACTCGACCGGCCTGTTAGAAAGGCGTAAGTATCGAGTGAGGCATATATGATGACGTAAATGCCCCAGAGGGCATTCTTGTAAAGATGTTCCTCGTAAGGAGATATATATGTGGCGCTAGCCGTAGGGAGAGAGGACATCTCACCTAACTCCCCACTACATCTTCTCTCTGTTTGGTCTGTAACCACAACAGTAGACATGCTTGTCATGCTTGTTCTCTATGTAGGTGTTGATGAGCAAGATGAGCATCTTCTTCACACCTGCGAACTATTTCTTCTTCCTCTCGTTGAACTTGGGCAACCATTTCTATGTCGGTCTTATCGAGTCCACACTCCACTGTTGTATATTCAACTATAATAGGGTTAGTTACAAAGTTGTTGCGCCATTCTTTTAGTTCTTCCAAGTCAGCATGAATCTCCTCAAGCACTTTATTAAACCCCTCCACAATTGGCTTGACGTCATCCATGTTAGCAAAGCGATCAGCTGATGGAAGCTCCTCAGCTGATCTATCCCCTGACATGGTAAGCACAACAAGAAAACAATAGAAATGATGTATACTATGTAAAGAAACACGTAATTCTACCACCGGCCAAGTATCTTTTCAATTCCTATGAATAGCAATATCACATACTAGGGCCACGAGGGACAAGTCAAAGGTGTCACTAGCTGAAAACCAATCACAAGAGCTGCACTCACCAATTTTATGTGGAGCTAGGATAGTGTTAGTGTATAACCTACCATAATTCAAATGCTCAAGATATTGTAAAGCTAATAACATCCACAAAGTTATCAAAAGCCTAGCTGCAATGTCTAAGATATAAGTGATGCACACACATGCAACAATTAATGTGACTTGATGTAAGCAAAGAAAGTTCTCACACTAAGTACTAGGAGAGACGCTAGCTCACTACACAAACTTTTGTCTAGGGCACAAGATTTGTTCACAAGATGTAGAGCACAAGGACAATCTAATGGTGAAATGTAAACAACCCTCTAGTTTATATAGTAAACAACAGCTAGTCTTAAAAGATGAAATAGTAAATTTTTATATGGCTTATATGTCCTTGTTTGAAAGGTATTGATGAGATCTACAATTTTGCAGTTGAGGCAAACCCCAAATTTTGACCCAAATTTCGAAGGGAAGATCGAAATTTTTGGCAGCAACAGAATTTAAAAAGTTATAACACAAATTCAGGTGTGAAGATGGCTGATTTGGAGGTCTTGAAGAAATCGAAAAGATGTGCCTCATCGTTAGCTTTTCAACGAGTATAAGAACGTCAGAAACAAACTCTGTATGCAAAAGTTATGCCTATTTTATTAAAGGTATCTTAGAATCAGAATTCTACTCAGAGTAGAAACTAACTTGGACTCAACTTGAAACTGCTATATCTTTCAATTCCATGAACCAAACTTGCTGAATTTTTTTTGAAATTTTGTGGCTCTATGTACAAGGTCTCCACCAATTTTCACTAGATTTGGGATTGGTTTTATATACTTTTTAATTTTTGGAATGATGATCACTTTTTTGGAAACTTCTACACGGTTCCTTTGTGGGATTCCAAAACAAACTCAATGGAAGGTTATGTAAATGTATTGTACTCGTCCAAGATACTTTCAAATGCAAGCATTAGCACCAAAGACAAGTTACAGATGCTAAGTTGGGAGATCAACCATACCAGATTTTGGATTTTAGAAGATCCAACAACTCAAGAAGGGTAAGAGGATGTTTTTGGTTGTAATTTAGGGGGTCTAAACCACAATGATTTTTTATGTGAATAAGAGGAGTTCTAACCCACAAATTTTCCATTTATAGATGCAAAAACTAATAACCTTAAAAGAATGATCAAGCAACACGATGGAAACACGAGATGCAATGGACATCAAGTATGCAATTGAAACTAATGGATTAAAAACTAACAAAACTCAAAAGATACAAATGAATTAAAAACTAAGTCTAGGATTTTGTTTGTTTTGTATATAGGGTAGAAAATAAAAAACTAATTAAGGATAAAATATTGATCCTACCGTGTCAACCCGGCGCTCTGATATTAAGATGATATGGGGGTGCCCGATCTTTACGACGTATGATCTCTCTTGAACGGTAAATATATGGCTAACCTAAAATCCTGTGGATTCTGATAAACAAAAGCACATAATTATCTGTCTTGATTACAAACTCCCATGAACCAAAATTCAACTTGCAACACACTCTGGATCTCCGTCTTCTCACCACACCAAGGAAGACAACTTTGCTAATCCATAAGGAACAACAAGAACACTGGTAACTAGTAATTTGGTAGAACGCTAACTAGTCGACTTTCCAACTCCCATGGTAGCACACGGCATAAACCAAAGAGCAAAAAATTGCTTTGACTCAAAATTAACGTTCGAGGGTTACAGTGAACGATGGCTAAGGCTTTATACCCTCATACAAGTCTAGCTAGACTCAAAGTAGTGAAACAACTAGAATCCTATTCTAATTTCTAATTTAAACCTAAAGCAATAAGAAGTGACTGGCTGGTTGCCGTGGTTTGAGTTCTCATAAGGTGAGCCCCATGTGGTGGCTGGCCCATGAGGGTGACGCACAACTCTCTTGATAACAGCCCAACTTCTCTTGCGGTCTAAGTATTCGTTTTTAGCTCATTTGAAGCTTCGGCATCGCCATCACCTCAAAATTGAACCAAAACGAATGCTAAAGCCCAAAATAACCCTAATATGTCTTATTATAGATACAAACCAGCACATGACACATGTAACATGGCCAAAAACTCAAATGAACTTAGAATTGAAGACTAGACACAACTGAGCTTCTGAAGTCTAGTCTTCTCCAATCTTCAATTTAAAGTTTGAAAACTTGATTTTAGCATCTTGGTAGCGTTTCCCATTGATGTAAGTGAAGTGTCACCATCTCCTTCTCTTGGACCTTCTCTTAGTGTGCCGGCCTTCCTCACCTCCCACTTGGTAGCATCAAGTTCTTGCTCTCCTAATAACCTGATAATACATAAAGTGGAAGTAATAGGTAGCGAGCTATTCTTAGAAGTGAAATAAAAGGAACTTATGATCAGATTCACCTGTTTACTGAGTTCCCTTACTCTAACTTGAGTAATTGGTCCCTTGTACAATTGCTACAAAGCTTCAACTGTTGGTCCAACACTAATCTTGTCATTGTCATTGTTACTTGAATATGATGATAGAGGTGATGCTTGTACATATGAAGCCTTGATAATAGTGATGTCCTTGTCAATATTTCCTTAAGCTTCACAATGACAGTTCCTTTAGCCTTTGTCTTTTTCTCAAAGCATTCTAATTGTGTCAACCATGACAAGAAAAGAGTTAAGAAAAAGCAAAAGTTAAGAAGCAATAGAAGAAATTTAAAGATAACACTTACACCTTAATGAAAGGTTTTGCCTTTTCTAAGGAAAATGTTTGCCTGGTCAATTATCCAACCATAGCGACACTCTCCACCATATGCTATAAAAACTAAAAAGGAAACTTAGAAAAGTTTCAAAAATGCATTATAAAGTGGTCGTGGGAATCTACCTGGACTGCTTTGTTAGCATAGGCAAAGTAAAACATCTTGGGACTTGTCTTTAATTGATAGTCTGAGATTTTCCTCCATTAGAGCTCCTCGAGCCAGTCGGGGATGTCCTTTGGGTGAGGAGACTTTCTAACCATGGTAGAGCTCTCCACCTTAGGACCTTCAAGGAAAGGAGGAAGCATGTCTACTCCCACCTCTTCAACCACTTGTTCTTTGACAGCAATTCGATCATACCGAGATTTCTCTTTTGCTTCTATGTCCTTTGATGGGGTCAGAGTTGCCAAATCCTCCCAAGTAGTAGTGGCAGGTGCTTACTCCTCTACCTGCTCAGGGGCTACCTCGACTACTCCCTCCATGAAAGTTTCCTCACAAGGAGTACTTGCATCAATACTAATCGAAGTACTGGAGTTGCCACAAAGAAAGAAGAACGAAATGGAAGAAGTGAGGACTTCAAAAACACCAAAAATCTAAAGGTATAAATTTACATGAATTTTTACTAGCATATACCCGGTCTTCTTTGCTTTCAAGTAAAAATGCCCTTGAGCAGAATCCAAAATGCTTGCCTTCCTTTTCTTCTTCCCAACTAACTTTACCAATTCTATACTAATAGGGCTGGTCGGACCCTTTGACTCCTCTGACTGGATAAGTTTATCCTTAGTTAGATCCTCTAGGGGGGCCAAAAGTAGTTTCTCTGACCACCTGCTCAAAGGTTGTGACTCCTTTGACCACCGATACAATCGCTTTGTAATGCCCTAAATGTTTTTACGGTGCCCCTGGGAGTATTTAGCGGAATCGCGGAGTTTTGTGGTTTTCGATGAATTGCAGGAGGCAAGAAAAAATGTGAAATTATCTAAAGTGAAAAAAATAAATTAATTAATTAAAACCAAGGGTTGGGCTGCCTAGAGGGGTGGGCTAGCCACTTTGGGCCAGCCAGCCCAAAAGGGGCCCAAGCCACTCCCTTTTCTTCCCCCAAACCCTAGCCAACCCCCCACCCCTTGGCCGCCCCTCCCTGCTCTCTCTCTCTCTCTCTCCCCATGGCTGCCATGGTTGAAAAGAAAGGAAGAAAAAGAAGAAGGAAGAAGAAGAAGAAGAAGAGAGGAAGAAGGGAAGGAGAGGAAGGGGAAAAGGAGGAAGGAAAAGGGGGATCTCGTGGGACCAAGCTAGGTAAATTTTCTCACCTTAAATTTCCTCTGTTTTGGATATATTTAGGGTTTATAGATCGGGATTAGAGGTGACCTAGCGGGGGAATCAACCGATTAGCATTAAATTGCTGTCTGTGCGTAGGCTGATTCAAGCAGATTGTCTGTTCGTTCAGATTAGAGCATCAAGAAGATTTTTACTGCAGATCTAGTCAACATGAAAGTTGTAGAGAACATCAAACTCTAGCTTTTGTAATTTTTGTAGATTTTTTGGCCATGGGATTTGGGTGCAGCAGAGTTTTGAACTCTACTGTATAGTAGAGGAGTAGTCAGAATCTAGTCGTTGTTCAGGTATAGTTTCAGAGGGGCAAATGAATTTTATAATTTTGCCCACAATAATGAAAGTTGTAGAAAATCATGCAAACTAGCTTCTGTAAAAAATCATGATTTTTATATCATTATACAGAAGGTGGGATTCAGTAGAATCTTGCTAGCCAGATTGCCAAAACAAAGTCTGTCCTCTGTTTTCCACGATATTTTACACCCCTTTAGCAGTAGAATAAAAATATGGTGTCTACTCGAAAGTTGTAGTATTCTTTCTGTAGTTTCCAGAAATATTATTGTTTGTTGTTCTTGGCCTAGTAGATTAAAAGATATGAAAAAAAACAAGCAGCGCTGCTGTAGTGGGCTGAGTGGAGGATCGACGAGCTAAGAGGGTGTTGTCAAGTTTTGGGCTTAGTGGCATTTCATTTTCTTAAGGTGTGGATGCCTTGCTGTAGTTCTGTGCTGAGAAATGGTTTTTGGACAGGTGGCTTCGCTTCTGACCATGCTTGAGCACTTCGCTTCTTCGGTAGAGGCAAGTAAGCGTAGAGGTTGTTGCTACCGTTTAACTTGTTAATTTTAGTACATTCACATTGGATAATTCTTTTAATCCGAGATGCTTTGCCGTTGCTCCATGATTTCTTTAATGTGGTCTATATGGTAGCTGTTGTGGGGGTGGCTCAACCCCCTGTGACTGGGCCTCGCAACTGGCATAATATGTAATAGGCTCAATAGTGTAAAGGTGTAAATATATCAATGTACCCTTATCCTCTGTAAGCACTAAGGGGTAGAATGGGGATTTCCCATTCTACCCACTCATGTATATAAGCCCCCAGGAGGGGCAGGAGGGAGACGATCCCCTCATTCTTACCAACACTCCCACAGATCTGGCTCTCCTCTTCCTCTCCTACGACTCCCCTTCTTTACTATTTGGCTTGTAGCCACAACAGATGGCGCCGTCCGTGGGGACTGAGCGAGAGGCTGCGCAAGGATGCTAGGGGTGGCTACCGCCGAAGGAGCTCCCTAGCGCGGAACAAAAGTATCTCAGATCCAGATCTAGCAGATCTGATTAGGGAAGTGGTGTCTTGAAGGACGTGGTGGCGGGGCTCCCAAAAGTCTCCGCGCAACGTTGCGACTCCGGTTCATGGTCTCCGCGTCAAGCCTCCCATCGATCCGTCGTCACGAGTGCCGCAGATAAGTTTATCTCGATGTTAGCCTGTTTGCTTCGGGATATATATGTATATATGTATCTATGTGTGTGTGTGTGTATATATCTATATACATACTGTGCGTGAAAGCATCCCTGAGGCATGCGACTGCGCGCACAAGCGTATAGACTAGATCTGTAATAGTTGGATGGGTCCTTAGGTGTGGCAAGATCTAGGGGAATGAACCACTTCGTGAATTTGTCAGGTCTCTGCCAGCGCATTTCCACACTGGCCCTCGCCCAAGCCCGCGCTCGGGCACTGGGGTCGCCGTGGCCTGCCCTTAGGTACCCCGCGCCGTCGAGGGCTGCCCAGGAGCCTCCTTGCCTGTGACCCCCAGCGTGGCTTCGAGACCTCACCAAGCACGCACCTCGCCAAGCACACCTTCGTGCCGCAATGGCTCGTCTCTACACAACCGTGGACTCCGTGTCGCTGAAGTCTGCCTCGGAGCCACCTTGCCCGCGCAAGGATGTTGGAGGAGTCAACTAGCTTCAAAGGGGGGATCGCAGCCTTCGTGGCCTTCCTGCACAGGGCACCCTTCGTAGGCAGCCTCCCCGGCTGACTCCACATTAAAGCCCATGCGTTGTCGTCAAGAGCCGCCAGGGAGTCGGCCTTTTCCGAGCCGGCTGCCTCTGTGTCGAAGGCCCTCTTCCGCGCCGAAAGCCGCATAGACAGTCTGTGTCCGCCTCGGTCTTGCCACCCCGTGCCGGGCTCTAGCTTCACGCCAGCATTCACCAAGTCATCTCCATGCACCGTTGGCCTCCACGACAAAGGTCTTGACTTTGCGTCACATGTGCCCTCATCCATGCTGGCCTCAGTCCAAGCATCAACAGGATAGGACGTAGAAAGCACCATGTGCATGTCCGCACAGCACGCAGGATCTTGTCTCCGCGCCTGCGCGTTGGGCCTTACCTCCGCATCGGACTTCGCCTCCGCTTGCTCAACCATCTGCAAGACCTCGCCTCCTGTCTCTGCGAGCCTTTTATGAGAAGCCCCGCGAGGCAATCTCCATAGCCAAGAGGCTCCGCAAGGGAGACTCCGCTATCGGTGCAGCTACATTGGGGCGAGGAGAGCAGGTATACGTGTAGAGCTTTCAGACTTGCACATGCAACAAGCTACTACGTAGTACACCCGACGCATGTAGCTATATCAGAGTGAAAAATACACGTATACATGCCATAGTAGGTAGTTGTTGCTTTCTCTCTTTCTTCTACATGCACGCACGTAGTAGCAGTTCTATACCTGTTTATTCTTCATTTTCACCTGCGGTCAACACGGCGCTGGGCTGCATTTTGACTTCGCCACGCCCTACGTCGGGTGATTCCCCAGGGCAAGGATGGAAGACCACTCCGCGAGAAAGGAGTGCCGCGAGATCTAGTTCATGCACAACCTCGCCGGCCACCTCAAGGTGGTCTCCATTGTCAGAGCGTACGAGGATGCCGTCGTTGTGCACCTCATCATGGAGCTGTGCGCCGGAGGGGAGCTGGTTAATAGGATCATACCACGGGGGCAATACTCCAAGAAGGCCACTACGCAGCTGTCGTGGGCGATCATTGGAGTCGTCGATGCGTGCCATTCTCTCAGGAGAGTAAGGCCCTGCATGCACCAACTCCGGACTTCGCGTTGGTCACTTCGACCTCCGTGCATAGGGTAAGGCCCAGCCTGCACCAACTCTGACGAACTCCACGTTGACCCCGTCGGAGCCTCCGCGTGTCGTCGAGCCTCCGGGTCGTCAGGCCTCCGCACCGAGCCTCCGCGCGCCATCGAGCCTCCGCACGTCGTCGAGCCTCCGCGCGTCATCGAGCCTCCGCACATCGTCAGGCCTCCGCACGTCGTCGAGCCTCCGCGCGTCGTCAGGCTTCCGCACGGAGCCTCCGCGCGTCGTCGAACCTCCGCACCGAGCCTCCGCGTCATCGAGCCTCCGTACCGAGCCTCCACGTGTCGTCGACCCTCCGCTGGACTCGTCCGCGACTGGCTCCGAGAACAGTCCCTACTCCATTGAGTGGATTACTCATGATGCATGCAATATAGAGTAAGACGCACGGTCTCCGCCTCCCGGATTCACGTGTGCACTCCGTGAGTGTAAATAAAACACAGCGACGAGGTCCACCTCCGCATGCACTCCGGAGTATAGATTAAGGCGCACGGTCTCCGCTTCCCAGATTCACGTGTGCACTCCGTGAGTGTAAATAAAACGCAGCGACGAGGTCCGCCTCCGCCTGCACTCCGGAGTATAGAATAAGACGCACGGTCTCCGCCTCCCGGATTCACGTGCGCACTCTACGGAGTATAAATAAGACGTAGCGTCGAGGTCTGCCTCCGCACGCACTCTACGGAGTATAAATAAGACGTCGCGTCGAGGTCCGCCTTCGCACGCACTCTACGGAGTATAAATAAGACGTAGCGTCGAGGTCCACCTCTGCACGCACTCTACGGAGTATAAATAAGACGTAGCGGGGGGACATCTCCGCACGCACTCTACTAAGTATAAACAAGAAGCGGATGTCTCGCGTGCGCGTTGGCGTACCCTCCGGAGTACTCGTTAAGCCGTGGTTGATAGTCCCACGCCCCCTCCGGAGTACAAACAAGACATGGATGTTGTCCCCGCGCACTCTACTGAGTCTAAACAAGACGTGGATGTCCCGCGCATATGTTGGTGTTATCACTACTCGTACTCTCCGGAGTATAAATAAAACGTGGTTGATGTTCCCGTGTACTCTATGGAGTATAAAAACTACATGACAGCCGAGACACCAGGGAGTGCCTCGCTTTCACGGCACACCACCTGGGCATCGGGTCTTCGCGCACGTTGCACTAGGGAGTGCATCGCCTTTTTAAAGGTAGGGGAACGGCAGCCTCGCCTCCCTGCCTCCGCGTGCGTAGTGCCCTCGGCCTACGCTGTAAGCGCCCGCCCTCGACGGGCACTCTTTTTGAAGGTAGGGGAACAGCGGCGCCGCCTCGCCTCCGTGCGTGAGTGCCCTCGCCACGCCAGAGTGCCCGCCCCGCGGGCACTCTTTGAAGGTAGGGAAGGCAGCCTCGCCTCCTCCTCGCGCGCGTAGTGCCTCGCCACGCTGTAGCACCCGCCTCCGCAGCACTCTTTTGAAGGTAGCGAGCGCCGCCGCCACCCGCTCCGCGTGTGTAGTGCACTCGGCATACGTTGTAAGTGCCCGCCCTCCGCGGGCACTCTTTTTGAAGGTAGCGGAGCGCCAGCTTCGCCACCCTGCCTCTGCGTGTGTAGTGCACTCGGCCTACGATGTAAGCGCCCGCCCTCGGCGGGCACTCTTGTTGAAGGTAGGGGAACGACAGCGTTGCTTCCCTGCCTCCGGTGCGTAGTGCCCTCGGCCTACGCTGTAAGCGCCTGCCCACCGCGGGCACTCTTTTTGAAGGTAGGGGAACGGCAGCCTGGCCTACCTGCCTCCGCGTGCGTAGTGCCCTCGGCCTACGCTGTAAGCGTCCGCCCTCCGCGGGCACTCTTTTTGAAGGTAGGGGAATGGCAGCCTCGCCTCCCTGCCTCCGCGTGCGTAGTGCCCTCGGCCTACGTTGTAAGCACCGCCCCGCGGCACTCTTTGAAGGTAGCGAGCGCGGCCGCCACCACGCCTCCGCGTGTAGTGCACTCGGCCTACGCTGTAAGCGCCCGACCTCGGCGGGCACTCTTGTTGAAGGTAGGGAACGGCGGCCGCTTCCGCCGCCTCGTGCGAGTGCCTCGGCCTATGCCGAAGCGCCGCCTCTGCGGGCACTATTTTTGAAGGTAGGGGAACGGCAGCCTCGCCTCCCTGCCTCCGCGTCCGTAGTGCCCTCGGCCTACGCTGTAAGCGCCCGCCCTCCGCGGGCACTCTTTTTGAAGGTAGGGGAACGGCAACCTCGCCTCCCTGCCTCCGCGTGCGTAGTGCCCTCGGCCTACGTTGTAAGCACCCGCCCTCCGCGGGCACTCTTTTGAAGGTAGCGGAGCGCCAGCTTCGCCACCCTGCCTCCGCGTGTGTAGTGCACTCGGCCTACGTTGTAAGCGCCCGCCCTCCGCGGGCACTCTTTTTCAAGGTAGGGGAACGGCAGCCTCGTCTCCCTGCCTCTGCGTGCGTAGTGCTCTCAGCATACGCCGTAAGAGCCGGCCCTCCGCGGGCACTATTTTTTGAAGGTAGGGGAACGGCAGCCTCGCCTCCCTGCCTCTGCGTGCGTAGTGCCCTTGGCCTACGCTGTAAGCGCCCACCCTCTGCGGGCACTCTTTTTTGAAGGTAGGGGAATGGCAGCCTCACCTCCCTGCCTCCGCGTGCGTTGTGCCCTCGGCCTACGGTGTAAGCGCCCGCCCTCCGCGGGCACTCTTTTTGAAGGTAGGGGAACAACAGCCTCGCCACACTGCCTCTGTGTGCGTAGTGCCCTCGGCATACGCCGTAAGCGCCCATCAGCCGCGGGCACTCTTTTTTGAAGGTAGGGGAACGGTAGCCTCGCCTCCCTGCTTCTGCGTGCGTAGTGCCCTCGGCCTATGCCGTAAGCGCCCGCCCTCCGTGGGCACTCTTTTTTGAAGGTAGGGGAACGGCAGCCTCACCTCCCTAACTCTGCGTGCTTAGTGCCCTCGGCCTGCGCTGTAAGCGCCCGCCCTCCGCGGGCACTCTTTTTGAAGGTAGGGGAGCGCCAGCCTCGCCTCCTGTCTCGGCGTGCATGGTGCCCTCGGCCTACGCTGTAAGTGTCCGCCCTCCGCGGGTTCTCTTTTTGAAGGTAGGGGAGCGCTAGCTTCACCTCCCTGCCTCCGCGTGCGTACTGCCCTCGGCCTATGCTGTAAGCGCTCGCCCTTCGCGGGCACTCTTTTTGAAGGTAGGGGAGCGGCAACCTCGCCTCCCTGCCTCCGCGTGCGTACTGCCCTCGGCCTACGCTGTGAGCGCCCGCCCTCCGTGGGCACTCTTTTTGAAGGTAGGGGAACGGCAGCTTCGCTTCCCTGCCTCCGCGTGCGTAGTGCCCTCGGCCTACGCCGTATGCGCCCGCCCTCCGCGGGCACTCTTTTTTGTAGGTAGGGGAATGGCAGCTCCGCCTCCCTGCCTCCGCCTATCCGCGGCCACTATTTTTGCAGGTAGGGGGACGCTCCGACGCAGGACTTCGTTGTCCGCCTGATAGGCACGGCCTCGGCGGGACAACCCGGCTTCGAAGCAGCGCCTCGCCGCCCGCCTCGTAGGCGTTGCCTCGGTGGGGCGACGACGACTTCGCCGTTCGCCTCGTAGGCAAGGCCTCGGCGAGACAGCTCGGCTCCGACGCAGGACTTCGTCGTCCGCTTGGTAGGCACGGCCTCGGTGGGACGACCTGGCTTCGAAGCAGCGCCTCGCCGGCCGCCTTGTAGGCATAGCCTCAGTGGGGCGACGACGATTTCGCCGTCTGCCTCGTAGGCAAGGCCTCGGCGAGGCGGCTCGGCTTCGACGCAGAACTTCGTCATCCACTTGGTAGGCACGGCATCGGCGGGACGACCCGACTTCGAAGCAGCGCCTCTCCATCTTCGCGGTCCGCCTCGTAGGCAAGGCCTCGGCGAGACGGCTCGGCTCCGACGGAGGACTTCGTCGTCCGCCTCTTAGGCAAGGCCTCGGCGGGATGACCCGGTTTCGGAGCAGCGCCTCGCCGCCCGCCCCGTAGGCATTGCCTCGGCGGGGCGGCGATGACTTCGTCGTCCACGTAGTAGGCATGGCCTCGGTGGGATGATTCAGCTTCGGAGCAGCTCGTCGCCGCCTCGTAGGCGACGACTCGGCTTTGGAGTGGGATTCTGCGAACCTCTTCGTAGGCACTGCCTTACAGGATGCAAGCTACTGGTTGCTTTGGCCCGTCGGTACTTGCTGTCGGGGAACGGGGGGCTGAGATAATGTGGCGCGCCAGCTCGCCCATCGGGACCTCTCGCGCCATCGACGAGGAGCATCACAGGGGGTGGCTCAACCCCCCGTGACTGGGCATCGCAACTGGCATAATATGTAATAGGCTCGATAGTGTAGAGGTGTAAATATACCAATGTACCCTTATCCTCTGTAAGCACTAAGGGGTAGAATGGGGATTTCTCATTCTACCCACTCATGTATATAAGCCCCCAGGAGGGGCAGGAGGGAGACGATCCCCTCATTCTTACCAACACTCCCATATATCTGGCTCTCCTCTTCCTCTCCTACGAGTCCCCTTCTTTACTGTTTGGCCTGTAGCCACAACAGTAGCATTTTTATGAATCAATTGTTTATTTTCTTGAAGAATCGGATGTGGTTTATGTGGTATTACACTTAATGAAACAAATGTGGTTATGGGGTAGTATTCTGTATGAAGATATTATGGTCTATGTGGTAGTATTCTTTATTAATATATTGTGGTCTATGTGGTAATATTTTTTATGAATCAATTGTTTATGCTCTTAATGGGTCAATTGCGGGGTTATGTGGTATTGTTCTTAATGAATCATATGTGGGTTATGAGGTAATATTCTTGATAAATATATTACTGATCATTGTGGTTAAATTCTTATGAATCATATATATTATATCATACATACCATGACATGTCATTTGCATCGTGGATGTCGCTGCACATAGCCGCGACAGTACCAGTATAGCATCGTACACTGCCGTAGTATGATTCACACTCTTACCTTGTTAGGTAAGGGTGTAGTTGATCATACGCATTCATATACACTTTCATTGTGGATGGATCATTTGCATACTTATGCAATTTGTTGTGGATAAATTATTTGCATATACATGCAACTTCTTAGTTTTTTTTATGTACAATTGGCTCATGAGAGCCACTTGTGGTATGAGAAATGTGGCTGTGGTCGTGGAGTGAGGTTCACCCCTCTTGTGGTATGGTAGGGGTTGCGGTTGTGGCATGTCGAGACCCGAATATGCAAATTCGGACTCCCTGTGTATACTACACTAGTCCCAGGATCACGCTAGTGCACATAGTTAAACATAGATGTAATCACAACCATACACACGATAAAATAAAGGGAAAAGCTCAAATATCGATAAATCTCAAAGGTACGACCTTATAGCCAAGCTTACAATATCTCTAGCCGGAAGGGCTTTAAATCTAGCAGCGGAAATCCAAAATAAAGCGTAGCGGCCAATTGACAAGCCCACAGGCTATCGAGGGGAGAACAAAGCCTAATCCGTGTAGTCATCGAAGTACTCTCCTTCTGGAACCTCCTGCTAGTGGTACTCCTCTTCCTCAACTGAGCAACATTCGGCATAAAGCCGTGAGTACATTGGTACTCAGCAAGTCGTTTGTAACAAATGAATGCAATATAGTATGCAAGGCTTACCAAAAGATGGCTGAAAGGTTAGTTTGCACAAAATGACATTTGAAATAAAATAAATAGATTGAAGGCGAACTTTAATTAAAACAGTAATAAAAAGATAATCAAAGGAATTGAAATAAACCACTTATGGACCTCCCATCCACAAGCTAAACCAACCGCTGATGGACCTCCCATCCATAAGCTAAACCAACAATGAATTAACCATCCACTGTCCAACCACAAACTTTTCAGAAATAACTATACCTCGTGTGAAATCACCGAGCATTGTCCCTGACCAAGGACGCGGCTATTCGAATAGTTTTACACTCTGCAGAGGTTGCACAACTGTACCCACACGATGTGATTAGCCTCAGCTTAAGGTAATCACAACAAGGCCTTTACAAAGTTCAATTCCAACCTAATCTTGCCCGCTAGGGTTTCGCATCACACCCCCCCTTGCGCCACATGGAAATCAGCAACCATGTTCATCTCAATGGCAACATTAAAGTTGAAACATCCCAAATTAATCAGCTAGGTCCGTCCCAAACCAGATATGTGGTTTGCACGGTAAAACTCAGATCAATGGCGCACAAAGTTAAGTTCTTAATTCTACTCGGAAGAGGCTACCACATCCCCTGAAGTGAACCTGCACTTCCCCCTTTATTGCACGATCACTCGCCCGAGTGCAAAACTAAGTTTGTATAACCACGCCAACGACACACCAATGTCATGGCAAAAATTTTAATACACGTGGCACCAACCACAGTTTCATATATCATTAAATCAAATTAATAATTCGCATGTGATGATAACCCCAATCGTAAATTAAGCAAGGCTAAGCATTCTAATCGTACAACCCATGTGACAATAAGTATAACATCACTAATTAAATTCCCAACCTAAGGTGACAATGGTATCATGGCATCTCAAAGTTATCAAGGAGGGATAAATCAATTGGGATGATAACTACCAAGTACAAGGTTTTGTAGTAAAGTAGCAATGCAATGTAATTTAAAATAAAATAATTAAATAGTAGATTATAATCTGGGTTCAACATGATCAAAGGACATGACTTGCCTTGGTTATGCTCAGCGAGGTACTCTTGGTCTTCGGGCGTAGATCCTGCTCCTTCGGAATATGAATCTAACGAGAGAGAAAATGACTGAAACAAGAAAAACACATGAAATAATAAGCAAATGAACTCCAAAAATCATGAAACCAGAACCAAATGCTAGAGCTCGATTATAGATGAATTTAGAAAAAAGAACGGGGTTAATCGGACCTAGGATGGAGGAGAACGGGCTCTCGGAAAATAAACCCTAAAGGAAAATCTAGAAATTCGAAAAAGACACTGTGCTGTGAACCCGGCGTACGGTAGGACGGGTCTACAGTGGACGCGGTCGATTAGGGCTGACGTGGCAGGTGCTGGTGATGACACGTGTCTAGGGCTGATGTGGCCTGCTGACGTGGCTGCTACGTGGCTTGGGTGGCAGGTTTTTGCTGATGTGGTGACACGTGGCAGGGCGTGCTGACGTGGCACGCTGACGTGTTAGGGCTGACGTGGCTCGGGTGCGGGCGCAGTGGCGGCGTGGATCCGACGATTGGGTGATCTGGGCCATCAACTCAGATCCAAATGGACGGTGGAGATGGGGCGCGGTGGCTGTCGGATGGCCGACGCGTGGTAGGCACAACGGGCGAAGATCATAATCAATCAAGTCATAGCGAATACTACACATAGACTACAATATATTCATTAAGAATACTACCACTAAGACCACAATATATGCACTAAGAATACTACCACTTAGACCACAATATATTCATTAAGAATACTACCACTTAGACTACAATGTGCTCGTAAAGAATACTACCCCATAACCATATTTGTTTTATTAAAAATAATACCACATAACCACAATTGATCTATCAAGAGCATAAACAATTGATTCTTAAAATGCTACCACATAGACCACATTAAGAAAGCTTGTAACAACAGCATAGCATCTCAGATTAAGAGAATTATCTAATGCGAATGTAGTATGATTAACAAGTTAAATGATAGCACAGCCACTACCGATGAAGCGAAGCGCTCACGCACGGTCAGTGTCGGGACCCGAAACAACAACTCCAAGTCCCTCTATGTAAATCGCACTATCCCAGGAAAAGCTAGTGCACACAGGGTTAACAGTAATGTATATCATGCAAAAATTACCACCGAATATTATTAAACGACAAAATACGGCCCTAAGGCCAAGTCTTACAATATAGGGGCACAAGGCCAACAAGAGAAATAAAACAGTGGAAAACAGTAAAAGTAGTAGAACAGCCCATCCAGCCTCCCACAGGCGAATGACTGTAAGACGCGTCCTATTCGCTGAGGTAGTCCTCACCGTCGTAGTCGCCCTCGAAGTCTGGCAACAGATTTTGCAAGGTGAGTACAAGAGTACTCCCAAGGAAAGCAAGTGAATGCTTACGCAAGTTACACCAAGAAATATAACAGGATTGATGCATGCATAATGGATTTCAAAGGAAGGCTTAATAGGGTAAATGTGCGGAAAGCAATACTTGAATTTGAATACAATAATGTAAGTACGAAAAGCTAAACTTTAATACAGTATATGAACATTGTTTTTAACAAGTAATATCGTTAGCGGAGGCTCCGACCCACACTAACCTACCCACGGGAATCCACCCAGACCAAAACCAAACCATCATTTGTTTGCTCAAAAACCAGGTTTTATAAAATCCAAGTCCAATCTATGAAAACTTTACTCAGCATGTCCATGACCGCGAACACGGCTATCCAGATAGGTTTTAACTCTGCAGAGGTGTACAACTTTGCCCACAAGACATTCCCTCTCACTTGAGCTACGCGATAAACACACTGCCTTAGGTGTGCGGCGGAGAGTTCATGACAAGGCTGTTCCAATGATCCATAGCCAAAATAATCACGCCGCCACTAAGGTTTCACCACAACTCGAATCCACGAGTTGGAGCCCCCTCTGGTCCCATGTGAGACTTCTTACAGCCTACGTCGTGCTCACATTCAGCCTATAGCGATACTATGTTTGGAACTTTACAAATTACTTATCCAGGTCCGTCCCATACCGTACTTGTGGTAGTACGAAGTGACTTCGTAAAATGAACCACAGAAACGGTCCTTAATCTGCCTTAGGCTCAACCACATTCCCCTGTGCACGACAATCAACCAGGTGTCACCAAACACGAGGCATGCCGGCACCCACCACCTAACCATTAGCCTAAGTCCAAAATCATCAGTTTCTATTTTCATTTTTAAATAGTTTTCATAAACCATCCTTGACTCACCGAAGTCAAGAACAAAATTTAATTCGTCATTTCATGCGGAAGAAATGATCCCATCTAAAATTATACTAGGCCAGGCTAAGCATTTCTATAAAATTTTCTAGTCAATACTATGGTACTAACTACTTTTCAGCTAGGGTGACAAGGTATATGAATTCGAGGTTCAAAATTGGCTATAGTCAAATGATCATGGGCATAACTAAAGTTTAAATTGAATTTAAATTAAATTTGAATAGAAGTACGCATGCATATACAGTAAAACAACATAAATAAATTTAAAATATTAGGTTCAACATGATAAAAGGTGTAACTTGCCTTGATCGAAGTCCTGCTGGGAATCGTCGAACTCAAAGTCTCCGGAATCGTCGAAATCTAACGTAAAGAGCCAATTCAAACAAAATTCAAATAAATTCAAATAAATTCAAAATTTCAAAATTATGCCAGAAATGGATAGATCATGATTTTAGAAAAATTTAGAAATTTGAATGGGTCAATTTGGAGTTAAAATGCAAAAGTTATAGCCATCCAAAGTTTAAATTCAAAATAAAAGAAAAAGGTTATTTTCTGGATTTATTTTTAAACCGAAAAGGATTTATGACGTCAGCAAGAATTATTTTTCTAAAGGAAATTAAAGGATTGTGATGTCAGCCCTAGGGTTAAAATAATCGGGGAGAGGCTGACAGGTGGGGCCGGTCTACGGTGGACTGGGTCCAAGAACCGGAGAGAGGGGATGAGGTGGCAGGCGGGTGTGCGGGGAGCGGGGTGGCGTTGGCGTGGCTTCCACGTGGCTGCCACCTGGCTCCACATGGTTGCAACGTGGCTGCCACGTCACGGCAATATGCCGACATGGCGGCACGCGCGCGAGGTGGCGAGGGGGCGCTCGGGTGGCGCTGGCGTGGCGCCCGGTGGCGGCCACGCCGCCGCCACCTCACCGGGCGGCTCGACGGGCGGGCGGCGGCGGTGGCGCACGGGACCGAGGGTCGCCGCGCCCGCGGCGGCGGCACTGGCCGATGGGGGCAAAATGCAGAGGGGAGTGCGGGGAGTTCACCGGTACCTTGCGCGGAGGCCGAGGGTGACCGGAGGGGAGAATCGGCGGAGAGGGGCGGCGGTCGGAGAGGGGCCTTACGCCGGCGGAGGGGCTCTGGTGGCGCAGCAGCTCGGGGAAAGGGGTCGCCGGGAATCGCCTTAGCACCGACAACGTCAAGGAGGCGTCGGCGAGGAGCGAGGAAGCCCGGGGCGGCCGGAATTGCTCGTCGGAGCTGTCGGAGCCGCGGAGAGGGAATCGAGCACAGGGAGGCCCTCGGGGCTTTAACGTTGGAATTGAGAGGTGCAGGGGAGGCGGTGTGAGCTGAAGGTCCTCGGGGAGTGCTCTTTATAGGCGTTGGAGGGTGGTAACGGCCGCGCGAAGTTCGCCGGAGTTAAAACGGTCGGGGAGGATGAATGCGACGGCGAGGAGAGGCGTAACGCGCGACTTTATGCCAGAAACGGACGCGGTGGAGGCGGAGGTTAAATTTTTCGTTGGCGTGGGGGATTAAGTGGGAAGGAAACCGAAGCAATCAAAGCTTCGGTTTCGGCTTTAATGGCGGCAACGGGCGGCGATCGCGCGACGAAGAAAGGAAAGGGGGCGGGGAAGACGGGTCCGACAGGTGGGGTCCGCATGTCGGCGAGAGTAGGAAAACGGGAAAGGGCGAGGAGGACGGTTGGATGTGCGACGGGTGGCAAGGAGGGGCGATCTGGATCACCGGCTGCTGGCGAAGTGATCGGGGACGGTCACGATTCGATCCGACAACCGTGAGAGAATCCGAGCCGATCGGTGCATTAAGTGGGAGGGAGTGGCTGAGATTAGGTACGGCAACAGAGGGCGGTGCCGATTACGCCACGTGTCACGCGAAGAGGAGAAGGGAGCGGGCAAAGCGATAAGTGGCCAGGAGCGGCTGGGATCAGACCGGGCGGGGAAGCGGACGGCTCGATGCACGACACGCGTCGCACGCGGAGAGAGGGAAGGCGGGATGAACCGGTAAGTGGTATCGGACGGCTGGGAATAGATCCGGCGGGTGGAGGGGACTCCGATGGTTGACACGTGGCAGCCCGAGGAGGGTTTTAGGATTTTAATACCTTTTTGATTTCCAGAAATGAGAATAAGATTTAGAAAACTCAGAAAAATACCAAATAAATTCTGAAAATTCCAGAAAAATTCAGAGAACCTTCTAGGACTATTTGGGACTTAATAAAAATATTTTGCACCCATTTTGACATTTATTTTTTTTGTAAAAGCACAATTTGACTTAAAAGGGAAGGTTTTAATTCTTTATAAAATCCTGAGAATATACATAAATACAAATTTGACTTTAGGAAGGTATAGTACATTTATTTGACTTTCATGAAATGCAAAAATTTCATTTTGATCTTTTATAAATATAAGTTTTTAAATTTACTCAGATCAGGACTTTGAAATTAGCTCCAGGAAAATCCAATAAATTCCAGAATTGATTTTAATAAAGGAGTAAAATTTTTGGGATGTTACAGTCAGGAGTGAAGCCACCTGTCCAAAATTATCTCTCAACACAAGACTACAACAAGGTATCCACATCTTAAGAAAATAAAATTGCCGCTAAGCCCCAAACCTGACAATACCCTCTCCGCTCGACGATCCTACGCCCAGCCCACTACAGCAGTGCTGCTTAATTTTTTTTGTATCTTTAAAACTATTAAGCCAGGCACAGAAAATGAGGTATTTTTGGAAACTACAGAGAAAAATCTACAATTTTCAAGTAGACATCCTATTTTTAATTTGCTGCTAAAAGGGTGTAAAATATCGCGAAAAACAAAGGACAAACTCTGCTTCGGCGATCTGGCCAGCAATTTTCTAACGAATCCCACCTTCCGTATAATGCTTTAAAATTCATGATTTTTTTTATTGTGCGAAAAATCATAAAATTCAGATACCCCTCTGAAACTACACCTGAACAACAACCAGTTTCAGACTATTCATCTGCTACATAGCAAAGTTTTCAACTCTGCTACGCCCAAACCCCACGGCCAAAACATCTAAAAAATTTTAGAAGCTAGGTTTCGACATCCTTTACAACTTTCATGTTGGCCAGATCTACAGGAAAAATTGTCTTGATGCTCTAATCTAGATGAACAGTCACGCTGCATGAATCAACCTACGTGCAGATAGCAGAATAACGTTAATCGGTTAATTTCCCCACTAGGTCACCTCTAATCCCGAGCCATAAACCCTAATATCGAGCCATAAACCCTAAACACAACCAAAACAAAGGAGAATTGAGATGAGGAATTTACCTAGGGGATCCCACAAGATCACCACTTCTTTCCCCATGTTCTTCCTCTTCCCTTCCCTCCTTCTTCTCCCTTCTCTTCCTTCTCTTCTTCCCTCTCTTCTCTAATTTTTTTCTCTTTGCAACAAGGCAGCAGTGAGAAGGGCAATGGGGAAGGGGGGTGGAGGCACAAGGGGGCTGAGAGTGGCGGCCACAAGGGGAGGGAGGGGTGCCTAGGGTTAGCGGAACAAGGGAGGGAGGTACGGCTGGGCTGGGGGTGGCGGCTTGGGCCCAAAGAAATGGGGAGGGGCAGCTTGGGCCCAAGGTGGGAGGTGAGAAGCCCGGCCTCCCTCTCTGGACAGCCCGCCATCCTTAATCTTTCTTTTTCCTAGATAAATCCGCAGCCTGAAAACCCGCCTTCGCGATTCACCGAAAAACCTCAAAACTTTGCGAACGCAATAAAACTTCCGTAAGCGCCGAAATGATGTCTAGGGCATTACAAAAAAAAATATGAGGAGTCTCTAGTTATTTATCTATTTCCCTCATTGTTGATCACTTTTAATTAATAAGGCTAGATTGTGGTTCGCTTTATTTGGTTAAAATTGTAAGCGGATGATTCTTATTTAGTATTTTTTTTCCATTACTCACTATCTTGTTTTGCTTCTGCTTAGATGTCTTCTGTTTTAGGGAATACTACCAGTTTACTTTTACTTTGTAATCTAGCTAGTTGTGGAGTGGTTTAGTGGCATCCCAGAGTAATGTGGGTCCAGGAGTGTTACATGCTTCCTCCGGTGCTTCGGGGACGACCACCTAATCGGTCACGACCGCTCTAGAACCCACAACCGATGAACCATGTTCTATGGTCACAATGGCTCTGATTAGCAGCTCCTCCCTCTCTTCTGCTTGATCACTAACTAAAGTTATTCATCCAAGAAATATATTCTCATCAGTGTCGTTTCTCTGTCCTCCTTATAAGAGAAGGGGTAGGCTTTATAAGAGAAGGGGTAGGCTTATAAGAAAAACTTTCATAGTCATAATAAAAGCTTACTTGAGGGGACTCTGCTTTTGAAAGCTTGCTGGTCATCGGAGCATTCAATAAGTGGTCAAAGCAGCGATTGGGAGAACAACCAAGGTAGTCAACGATGGAGTTGGGTTTCATCCCGAGGCCCTATACGGCTTCCTCACACTTCTTCATCTCTTGGGTCTCGGAGGAGCATCTCCTGAGCTTTCAGATAGCTCATCGTCTCTGACCAAACCATCTACATATCATAAGAGCGTTGCAGCATACAGACCAAAAAATATGCAATTAATGAAAATGGTTATCATTTTTACCTTATGCATTTTAATCCTCTCTTATGGAAGGTAGCAGCCAAGATCAAGGGCACTTCTGCCTTCTAGTTGGGCTCCCCTGCATTGATCATTTTGATCTGCTCTCTCAACACAATAGAGAATAGGGCTATGAAATCAGGGAAAACTTTAAGGTTAAAAAAATTCAACCAAACAAAAATGAAACACAACTAGTTGGAATTTTCAAGACTTATGTTCTGTTGAATCCCTAGTCGAGTCATTCCTTCCCATGTACCAAAGCATGGTATGGTCGTGTAATTTTAGAGGACTTATCTGGCGCATGGAGAAATTCTTCACCACATGCCATGAAGAAGAAGGCATCAATCCATCACCCCACCTTTCCCTCCTTTGAGGAGGATCTACATCTTGAGTTCTCAATGGCCACCCGACTAGTGAAAGAAAGGCTGTTATCCTTGCTAAGCATTATGTAGAATCATAACTTCTTCCATGACAACCATGAAGATTTAGAATACATTAGAATGTATTCTTCAGCCTTCCATCATAGAGACAAAGCATTATCTCTGGGTGACACCATTGATTTTCCCGACTTTGTCATCCTATAGAAGTATCTGAGGAGCGTCAAGCTTATCTGAGGAGCGTCAAGCTTAGCGAAGTCTCCAAATATGCTTCACAGAGGTAGACAAAGATACTAAGATTAGTAATTGAATTAGGGGTGAGGTTTACTAGCTCGATTCCATAGTATTCCAAGACCTAGGAGAGGAACAGGTGCATTGGCAATCAAAACCCACACTCGATGTATCTCTAGAAGATTAGAATCTCGTCTTTATTCCCGCTCAAAAATTTCTCCCTAGCCGCTGATCTCCATAGGACCAAAACCTTATTGGCGAGCATCCCTTTCTTCTCCATGGCCTCGAGTTTCTCCAAACCAAGCTCTGACACTGGCTAGTGTTGGATTACGCGTAGGCTACGGAAGCAGAAAACAAAACTTTTCTACCGCGCACCCAAGAACATCATGCTAAGGAAGGATCATGGATCGTTACCACTTAGGCGCAGCGTGGCAAATGAAGAAGAATTGAAACCGATCCAAAAACCGAGGTAGTAGTGGTAGTAGCCGAGCAGATCGTCTCCTCCCACGCCGATCAAGATCGCAACGAGCGCCTCCACCGTATCCACACGTCCGGGGCTGAAACGCCGATCGCGAGTGTACTAGCACTCGTGAGCAGCTAGGGTTTGGCTCGGGAGGTGGCGGCTAGGGTTTTGCTAGATGTTAACTGGGACGAATCCCCTCCGCCCCTCGCCTCCATATATATAGACCTCCTCACGTGGGCCTCGTGGACCGAGGCCCAATAGGAGTCTATTCGGATCTCTATCCGAATTGAGCCCATATCCGAATCATATTCGAATTAGTGTTCCAACCCGTTAAGCGTGCGACCCTGTAGGTTCACGTATACTTGGTCGTGACCCGGAAACGCCTTTCCAGTTACCATGTTAATAGCGGCCTCTAGTAAGACATATTAACCCCAAAGTATATGTAAAGATCATATCATTGAACTGTAATGTTCTCTCATGTACGAATCCCTTTGCCTCACGATATAGATTGAGCTCAAGGCGAGACTCGTGTCATCCTCTTAATAGCTCAATCACTCTCTCGATTCCGTGATGGATTATAAACTCGTGATTGACTCCTCAATCACCTTGGCATGGCCATGCACTTTCATAATCCATTACATCGAGGGCCGGAGATATCTCTCCCATAAGGAGGGGCAAATTCTATCTTGATCATTCACATCCCACTACATGTTTCATGGCAAACCCGAAGACTACTTTTATGACTACCCAGTTACGGAGTAGTGTTTAGTAGTCCCAAAATAAGCTACTACTCATGTTGGGAACCATGATGATCTCAAGTCTAAGGACTCTACATAAACACTACTTGAGACCAGCGATGACACATGGAATCTCTGCAGTGTCTCATGGCAGGTCTATCCAACATATGTTCACTAACACATGTCCATATTATTGAATTGGTATCACCATACCATGATCCATGAGACATGATCATCAATCAATACATATGCTGATCTTTGTCTTTGAATCATATTTGTTCCTCATATGATATACGATCGAGGATCATTTAGAAATAGCAACATCTTAGTATTTAAGAGTCTCATGAATAAGTCACATACTCATTGATCAATAATGATGATGTCTATTCCAAGGAACAAAGTAATGTATCATAAACATAGTATGTGATATATACAACATCTCCATGTTGCCTCTAGGGCATATCACTAACAGCTCCCACTTGCACTAGAGTCAACCATGTAGGTATCTAATACCCATTGCCCTAGTGTGAGCCTCATGCTTTGGTGGGAAGCGGCTTTGTCAACGGATCTGCAATGTTCAAATCCGTTTGTACTTTGCATATCTTCACATCGCCTCTCTCCACTATCTCGCGGATGAGATGAAATCGCCGTAAAATGTGCTTGGACTTCAGTGCGATCTAGGCTCTTTGGTTTGCGCAATGGCCCCACTATTGTCACAAGAGAGGTCCATTGGGCTGGAGGCACTAGCCATCACACCAAGCTCGAAATAAATTTCTTGATCCAAACGACCTCTTTGGCGCCTTTCTGTCGCTATGTACTCGGCTACATTGTAGAATCAAGAACCGTCTCACGCTTGGAACTCTTCGACTACCGCACCGCCATTCAGTGAGAACACAAATCCAGATTGCGATCTAAAATCATCTTTGTCGGTTTGGAAGCTAGCATCGGTGTAACCATTTACAACGAGCTCTTCCTCACCTCCATAGACAAGGAACACATCTTTAGTTCTTCTCAAGTACTTCAAGATGTTCTTTACGGCAATCCAGTGACTTTCACTGGATCGATTGGTATCTACTCGTAGCACTTAAAGCATACTGAAACATCCGACGTGTACAAAGCATGGCATACATAATGGACCCAATAGCCGAAGCATATGGAATCGCATTCATTTTATCCGCTCATCGGTGTACTAGGACACCGATTCTTGCTAAGATTTATACCATGTGACATAGGTAGAAAACCTTTCTTGGAATCATGCATATTGAACCTTTTCAACACCTTGTCAATGCACGATCTTGGCTTAATCCAATTAGCCTTTTGATCTATCTCTATAGATCTTGATGCCAGAATATATGCTGCCTCTCCTAAGTCTTTCATAGAGAAACTATTTTTAATGAAGACTTAACATTCGAGCAAAGGAATGTCATTTCCGATCGGTAATATGTCATCCACATATAAGACCAGAAATACAGTGCGCTCCCACTAGCCTTTTGTAAACACAAGGCTCTTCTTCGTTCTTGATGAAACCAAACCCTTTGATTACTTCATCAAAGCAGATGTTCCAACTCGAGATGCTCGCTTTAATCCATAAATGGATCTTTGGAGCTTGCATATCTTTCCAAGCGATTGCGGATCGACAAAACTCGTGGGCTGTGTCATGTACACATCCTCACTCGATTTCCATTAAGGAAAGCTGTTTTGACATCCATTTGCCATATTTCATAGTCGAAATATGCAGCAATCGCTAGAATGATCCGAATAGACTTTAGCATTGCGACAGGCTAAAAGTTTCATCATAATCAATACCTTGAATTTGTTTGAAACCTTTGGCCACCTGTCGCGCTTTATAGATGTGAACATTTCCATCTATGTCTATCTTTTCTTGAAAACCCATTTGCATTCAATGGTTTTAACACCATCAGTGGATCAACCAAGTTCCAAACTTGATTCTTGTGCATGGATTCAATTTGGATCTCATGGCTTCAAGCCATTTCTCAGAGTCTGGTCCCACCATTGCTTCTTCATAGGTCTTAGGCTCATCGTTGTCTAACAACAATATGTCCCGTTGTTGAGTAGTCAAGAACATGTACCTCTCAGGTGCACGACGTGACCTTCCGACCTACGTGGTGCCGTGGTGTGTCAACAAAGTTCTTCAACAGTTTGTTCATCTGTTGTGGTTACGTAGGAGCTGAAACGTTATCAGGTGTTTCTTGAATTTCTTCAAGTTGCACTGTGCTCCCACTATCCCTTCTTGAGAGAAACTCTTTCTCTAAGAAGACACCATGCCGGGCGACAAACACTTTGCCTTCTCCTCGATTATAAAAGTAATATCCTTTTGTTTCCTTAGGATACCAGATAAAGAAGCATTTATCGATTTAGGAGTGAGCTTATCAGATTGTAAACGTTTTACATAAGCCTCACATCCCCAAATCTTAAGAAAAGACAAGCTAGGGCGTTGTCCTGTCCACATCTCATATGGTGTCTTTTCTCATCGATTTTGATGGAACCTGTTTAGTGTGAACGCGGCTGTTTCAGAGCGTACCAAAAAGACAACGGAAGATCACTTTGGCTCATCATGGAGCGCACCATATCTAATAAGGTGCGATTTCTCCGTTCGATACCCCATTCCATTGAGGTGTTCTGGCGAGTCAATTGTGGAACAATTCCACAATCCTTTAGATGATTGCCAAACTCATGGCTCAAATACTCGCCTCCACGATCGGATCGTAGAAACTTGATTGTCTTGCCTAAATGATTTTGCACTTCATTTTGGAATTCTTTGAACTTTTCAAATGATTCGGACTTATGCTTCATCGGTAGATATACCCATATCTACTAAAGTCATCGATAAAAGTTATGAAATCACGAAAACCACCTCTGGTCGTTAAGCTCATTGGTCCACATACATCGGTATGTACAAGTGCCAATAAGTCATTTGCCCGTTCACCTTGACCGGTGAAAGGTGCCTTTGTCATCTTGCCAAGTAAACAAGATTCGCATGTCTCAAATGATTCAAAATCAAATGAGTGCGAGAATACCATCTCTATGGAGCTTCGCATGCGTTTCTCATTTATGTGACCTAGCGGCGATGCCAAATAAGCGTGGGATTCAAATCATTGGACGTTGCCTCTTTGCATTAATGTTATAGACCGGTGACCCTTCAAGAGTAGAGCGTATAACCCATTCACCAATGGAATATGACAATAGAACATATCTTTGAAATAAAGAGAACAACCATTGTCCATAGATTTAAAGTCATAACCTTACGCTTGCAAACATGAAGCGTAAATAATGTTCTTTGAAAGAGATGGAACACAATAACAATTATTCAATTCCAAAACTAATCCTGAAGGTAAAGACAATGGCATGGTGCCAACAGCTACGCGACAACTTTTGCTCCATTGCCAACGCGAAGATCCACTTCGCTCCTCCTCAAACTTCTACTTCTTATTAGCCCCGCAACGATTTGCAAATGTGAGCAACCGATCCGGTATCAAATACCCAAGAATCAGTTGATGAAGTAGCAAGATTGATCTCTATAACATTTATACCGGAGTGGAAGTCGATTTCCTTCTTCTTCTCAAGATCCTCCAAGTACTTTGGCGGTTCCTTTTCCAATGTCACGATTGCTTACGATGGTAACAATCGCATCGGGATGAGCATCGCCCTTCTTGTCTTTCTTGGCCTTAGAACCGCTCGCGATCGCATCGGAGCTTTCTTTCTTTTGACCGCGATTCTCTTGACATAGGGCTTGCCTTGCCTTTCTGCATCATCATCACATTGCTGCTTTTCTTAATGCTTTCCTCGGCAGATTTTAGCATCCCATGCAACTCGGCCGGTGGTCTTGTCCAGTTGTTCATGTGAAAGTTCATTATGAATGGCTCAAAGCTCTGGGAAAGCGGCGGAGAATCACATGTAGCCAACTCTTGGCTAAGGGAAAACCAAGCTTTTCCGGACTCTCAATGTAGCCAATCATCTTAATCACATGAGGGTCGACGGGATTCCCTCTCGCAAGCTCGCACGCAAATAAGGACTTTGAAGTATTGAACCTCTCGGCCCTTGCTTGGTTCTCAAACATACCACGTAACCCCACAATGATATTGTAGGCATCGTGTTCTCATATTGCTTCAAGCTCGAGAGGACATTGTGGCAAGCATGAGACACTCACATCAAGGCAATCATTCGTTTGCTTCTCATAAGCTCTCCGTGCAGCCATAGTAGCATTATCAGGCAAGTCTTCGGGGTAAGGAGATTCAAGGACATACTCCTTGCGCTCTTGCTTGAGAACAATTCTCAAGTTGCGATACCAATCCAAAAAGTTTGTTCCATTGAGTTTTTCTTTCTCAAGAACAGATCGCAAATTAAAAATCTTTGGATCGGCGTTAATGACATGATCTACAACACAAGAATATGCAAAGTTTAGCACTATGTTTATGTTCATCTTTTATTAAACTATTTAGCAAAAGACTCCCACTATGAGTTTTGCAACAAAACTCCTCTAAGTTACATAGTGGGTAAAGATCCTCATTTCACTAATTCCTAGAGAGCTTTGGCATCACGGCTAGAAAACTAGTGACATGGGTAAGCAACACCTTGCTAATCACATCCCTATGTGACTCTACTTTGGGTGACATCAGTATGCCTCGGCCCCAATCTATGCCCCAAGGTCCAAAACTATTTTGATAACCTTGTTAAGTAAACCAAATGCTTCCGCATGTAGATGTCCGACATCTACCCCAAATGATGATGATAACCGATGGCACTCTACTTTGGTAGACCTACCATGCGGTGATTATTATCTTTTGGTGCAACATATGGAAGGGCATTAACACCTAATTTTAAGAGGGATTCTATCCTATCAAAGCAACATATCACATATATCATTGCATAAGAATAAGATAGATAACATCATAGATAAACACATTTAAGCTGTGAAGTAGTATGGCCCAAAAATGGTGATATCCATCTCCAAGTAGGTGTAGACGATCTCCATCCTCCACATCACTCCTTTAGGCCACCATGCTTAAAAGCTTGTAACCTCAAAACTAGGCTACTACCTATAATAGCTAGAAATCGAAGATTACAAAGATAGATTCAAGCATTAAGGTCGACACGCAGTCGTTAAATACAATATATACAGCTAACAATAGCTGAAATAATCATGACACGCAGCCATGAGCGAATGTTACATGCATCACATACATCTCATACATTCAAATAAGCTATAGGGCCATACTATTCACATCATTCTCTGCAAAAACAAGTTAGGCGTAGAATCGCATTCTACCTAACGATGTGAACCCAAGACGCTATACAAGGGGATACACACGCGTCCCGCTGGCGGTCGTGCGGGGTCGAGGGGGAGCCGCGCATGGGTTCGTGGCGCACTGAAACTCTCTGAAATTACATAGATCGCATCTATGAAATCGCTATAAAAATCTTATCGAGCCGATCAAATCAACCCAAATCCGAGCCATTCAAAATGTCTCAATTTTCATTAGATCAATCATATTGATCATCGCGATCGGTATACTTGAGGAGATCACAACACAAGACCTCGATCTGTTGGCTCGATCCATCGATTGTGCGCGATTAGCCCGATGGTGATTCCGGCCGGTAGGGGCAAGTCGCGCGTACATCAAAGAAGAGCACGAACTAATCTTTTTGGCCTTGTGATGCTATCAACTCATACCAATTTCAACCCCTTATGACCGATTGATCTCATCAACCGTGCTACCTTATTTAGGCGTAATAGATCCAATCTACTACTATCGCATATCAACATATATGCGCTGATCGGATTGCAAACTAAGCAAGATGGCTCGATACCACTGTTGGAATACGCGTGAGGCTACGAGCGAGAAAACAAAACTTTTCTACCGCGCACCCAAGAACATCATGCTAAGGAAGGATCATGGATCGTTACCACTTAGGCAGCGTATGTGAAGAAGAATTGAAACCGATCCAATCTCGCGTCGAGGTAGTAGTGGTAGTAGCCGATCGTCCCGAACAGATCGCCTCCTCCACGCACGCCGATCAACCTTCGCAACGAGCAGCGCCTCCACCGGTATCCACACGTCCCGGGTGAACGCCGATCGCGAGTGTACTAGCACTCGTGGCGCTAGGGTTTGGCTCGGAGGTGGCGGCTAGGGTTTTGCTAGATGTTAGCGGGACGAATCCCCTCCGCCCCTCGCCTCCATATATATAGACCTCCTCACGTGGGCCTCGTGGACCGAGGCCCAATAGGAGTCTATTCGGATCTCTATCCGAATTGAGCCCATATCCGAATCATATTCGAATTAGTGTTCCAACCCGTTAAGCGTGCGACCACAGAGGTTCACGTATACTTGGTCGTGACCCGAAACGCCTTTCCGATTACCATGTTAATAGCGGCCTCTAGTAAGACATATTAACCCCAAAGTATATGTAAAGATCATATCATTGAACTGTAATGTTCTCTCATGTACGAATCCCTTTGCCTCACGATATAGATTGAGCTCAAGGCGAGACTGTGTCATCCTCTTAATAGCTCAATCACTCTCTCGATTCCGTGATGGATTATAAACTCGTGATTGACTCCTCAATCACCTTGGCATGGCCATGCACTTTCATAATCCATTACATCGAGGGCCAGAGATATCTCTCCCATAAGGAGGGCAAATTCTATCTTGATCATTCACATCCCACTACATGTTTCATGGCAAACCCGAAGACTACTTTTATGACTACCCGATTCGGAGTAGTGTTTAGTAGTCCCAAAATAAGCTACTACTCATGTTGGGAACCATGATGATCTCAAGTCTAAGGACTCTACATAAACACTACTTGAGACCAAGCGATGACACATGGAATCTCTGCAGTGTCTCATGGCAGGTCTATCCAACATATGTTCACTAATACATGTCCATATTATTGAATTGGTATCACCATACCATGATCCATGAGACATGATCATCAATCAATACATATGCTGATCTTTGTCTTTGAATCATATTTGTTCCTCATATGATATACGATCAGGGATCATTTAGAAATAGCAACATCTTAGTATTTAAGAGTCTCATGAATAAGTCACATACTCATTGATCAATAATGATGATGTCTATTCCAAGGAACAAAGTAATGTATCATAAACATAGTATGTGATATATACAACATCTCCATGTTGCCTCTAGGGCATATCACTAACAGCTAGTTGGTGATTAGATTCGACATCTTGGCTAGGTGGCAGAAGAACAAAAAGGGGATCAAAAGGATTCAATGCTACAGGAGAAGAGCTCAAGGGCAAAGAAGAAGATGATGACTTTTCTGAATATGTGAAACCCCAAGGCAGTGCGCTAAGGGTTTTATAAGTGTTTCTCTCTAACTGTAAAAGGAGGATACCTGATCTTAAGCATAATAGACATAAAACCTTTCAGTTTCCTAGCTAGTTTCTCAACTTAAAGTGAATGTGAACCGCTTCTTTACTTTTGCTAGTAAAGGAGTAGTTTCCCGATTAAGATCTGTCTGAAAGAAATTCATATCATAATAAAAAGTTTAGGGGCTAGTTGACATGGATTGAATAAATCCCTAAATATGGATTTAGGCCAAGAGACCCTGTGGTCATAAACCTCCAGAGGTTACTCTTCGAGTACCCTGATCGGAAAAATATTGTGCATGTTGCCCGACCAAATGACTGCTCGAAGAGTCTATGAAATGGTCCCTAGACACGATTCCAAGATATTTCTTTCGTGCGATGGATGGAACGCATGCCTTATCCACTCCAAACAGCATGATACTTTGTCCTTAGTCTCTGATAACATCTGCCATGCGGTTGTTTCCCACATTCGTCTCCCGCTGACAACAACCAATGATCAGGTATTCTCTCATAACAATAACTACCTCCTCGACCAAACACGTTGTTTCCACAAGGCATTTTTCCCAGTGGATAATTGGTGCCTCTTCATTGGTATTTAAGGCTGGGCGATGAAGGCATAATCAATCAGTCTCAATCTTAGATGAATATACATCTCATTCAATTTAGTGCAATTAGGGCTAGTCTCATGCCTTGTTAGAGGCATTTTGTAACTAGTTCATAGCAATAAAGAGCATCTTTATTCTCTCCCAAGGTTTTTAGCCATTTTTCTAATATTATTTCATAAGATTGTTGACTCAATCATCGACAAAATCAATAATGTAGACATATGTTAGAGAATATGGTGTTGAATTAACCCACCTTGAGACATAGTTGAGATTGTTTTTATGTGTTATTAGTTGATCTCAAGCAATGATGATCCTTGTACCGGAGATTAGCACAGTTTTTTACATGTGTAATAGTGTAATTAAGGGTTGCCAAACACTACTTCGTAATTGAGTACGTATAAAGATAGCTTTTCAACATACTATGAATCATGCAGGCGAATGTGACTGGTCAGATATGGGATTTGCCCCTCCAACATAACAAGAGATATATCTCAGATAAAGAAAGTGCATGGCCATGCCACAAGTGGTTGAGGGGTTGACCACATGAAGTTATCCATCACTAGATTAGGAAAAGATTGAGCGGTCTTTGGATGACATGTTTCACACCTGGAGTTAGATCAAGTATTATGAGGTAAAAGGAGAATAAATAAACATGTTGTTTATTCTGATCAGATGTGAACTAATCGTATGGGTATACTAGCTAATCATGAGTTGGTCGAACATATCACAAACTGATATGTGAACTAGTCATATAGAGATATGAACTGGTCATATATCAAGATCATAATATGCAAATTTAGACTCTTTGTGTATACTGCACTAGTCTAGGATCATGCTAGTATACATAGTGTAAATATAGATGAAATATCGACTATATGCATGATTAAAAAAGAAACAAACTCAAATGTTAATAATTAATAGAATATGATGTTATGGCCAACTTACAAATAAGAACCTGAATGGCTTAAGAAACTAGCGGTAGAAAGCAGAAATTAACATGGTAGCCTTATGACATGCTTATAGGCAATCGATGGGGAGCGAAATCCTCATCCGCGAAGTCGTTGAAATATCCTCTTTCTAGTACCTCCTGTTGATATGGTTTCTCCCGTTCAACTGAGCAACAGTAGGCATAAAGTCATGAGTACATTAGTAACCAGCAAGTCGTTTGTAACAAAGATACAATATAATATGCAAGGTTTACCAAATGATAGCTAAAAGGTTATTTTACAGAAAGCAGTAACTAAAGTAAATACACTAAATAGATTAAAAGTGAACTTTAAAAAATGATAGTAAATAAATAACCAAAAGAATTAAATGAACCACAAGTGGAGTAACCGTCCACCCAATGAACCACACGTGAACTACCATTCACATAATGAGTCAACAGTGAACTAACCATTCACTTTCCAAGTTTTTACGAAATCTCTAGTCTTTGTGTGAAATCATTAAGCATTGTCCATAACCGAAGACAAAGCTATTCGAATAGTTTTATACTCTACAGAGATTGTACAACTTTACTTACACAATGTGATCATCCTCACATTAAAGAAAATCACAATAAGGTATTTACAATACTCAAGCTCAGCTCAATTCCGCTCGCTAAGGTTTCGTGGCCGAGTAGGCTACTACCTAGTCGAAAAGCTCCCTCTTGCGTCTCATGGAAAGCAGTATCCATGTTCATCACATTGGCAAAATCAAAATTGAAATATCACAAATTAATCTGCCAGGTCTATCCCATACTAGACATGTGGTTGCACAGTAAGGCTCAGATCAATGGCATATAAAGTTAAGTCCTTATATATTATCTAGGCGAGACATGCACATAAAGGATTGCGTGTAGGCTACGAAAGCAGAAAATAAAAACTTTTCTACCGTGCACACCAGGACATCATGCTAAGGAAGGATCATGGATCGTTACCACTAGACGCGCAGCGCAGCGGAAGAAGAGTTGGAAACCGATCCAACCACGCGCGTCGAGGTAGTAGTGGAATTAGCCGATCGTCCCGAACAGATCGTCTCCTCCACGCGATCAACCACACCACGAGCGGATCCAATCTGTAGGTTATTGACGCCGATCAACACCGCAACAGCAGTGCCTCCACCGGTATCCACACGTCTGGGGCTGGAACGCCGATCGTGAGTGTACTAGCACTCGTGAGTGGCTAGGGTTTGGCTCGGGAGGTGGCGGCTAGGGTTATGCTAGAGGTTAACAGGAGAGTGTCCTCTCAGACCCTCGCCTCCATATATATAGACATCCTCACTTGGGCCTTGCGGACCGAGGCCCAATAGGAGTCTATTCGGATCTCTATCCGAATTGAGCCCATATCCGAATCATATTCGAATTAGTGTTCCAACCCGTAAAGCGTGCAACCCTGTAGGTTCACGTATACTTGGTCATGACCCGAAAACGCCTTTCCGGTCACCTTGTTATTAGCGACCTCTAGTAAGACATATTAACCCCCAAAGTATACGTAAAAATCATATCAGCTGAACCTGTAATGTTCTCATGTACAAATCCCTTTGCCTCATGATATAGATTGAGCTCAAGGCGAGACCTGTGTCATCCTCTTAATAGCTCAATCACTCTCTCGATTCCGTGATGGATTGTAAACTTGTGATTGACTCCTCAATCACCTTGGCATGGCCATGCACTTTCATAATCCATTACATCGAGGGACCCAGAGATATCTCTCCCATAAGGAGGGGCAAATTCTATCTTGATCATTCACATCTCACTACATGTTTCATGGCAAACCCGAAGACTACTTTTATGACTACCCAGTTACGGAGTAGTGTTTAGTAGTCCCAAAATAAGCTACTACGCATGTTGGGAACCATGATGATCTCAAGTCTAAGAATTCTACATAAACACTACTTGAGACCAACTGATGACACATGGAATCTCTGCAGTGTCTCATGGCAGGTCTATCCAACATATGTTCACTAACACATGTCCATATTATTGTTTTGGTATCATCATACCATGATCCATGAGACGTAATCATCAATCAATACATATGCTGATCTTTGTCTTTGAATCATATTTGTTCCTCATATGATATATGATCAGGGATCATTTAGAAATAGCAACATTTTAGCATTAAGAGTCTCATGAATAAGTCACATATTCATTGATCAATAATGATAATGTCTATTTCAAAGAACAAAGTAATGTATCATAAATACAGTATGTGATATATACAACATCTCCATGTTGCCTCTAGGGCATATCACTAACAGCACATCCCTCAAAGTGAATTCATATTTCTCCCTTTACTGCATGATCATTTACCCAAGTGAAAACAATTTTGTATAACCAACACCAATGACACACCAATGTCATGGCTGTCGAGACCCGAATATGCAAATCCGGACTCTCTGTGTATTCTGCACTAGTCCCAGATCATGCTAATGCACACAATCAAACATAGATGTCATCACAACCATATACACGATAAAATAAAGGAAAAACTCAAATATCAATAAATCTCAAAAGGTACGACCTTATGGTCAAGCTTACAATAGATTAGCCCGAAGGGCTTAACAAAACTAGCAGCGTAAATCCAAAATAAAGCGTAGCGGCCAATCGACAAGCCCACAGGCTATCGAGTGGGGAACGAAGCCTAATCCGTGAAGTCGTCGAAATACTCTCCTTCTGGAACCTCCTGCTGGTGATACTCCTCATCCTCAACTGAGTAACATTGGGCGTAAAGCCGTAAGTACATTGGTACTTAGCAAGTCGTTTGTAACAAATGAATGCAATATAGTGTGCAAGACTTACCAAAGGATGGCTGAAAGGTTAATTTGCATAAATGACAGTTGAAAGATAAATACAGAGATAGATTGAAAGCGAGCTTTTAAGTAAAACCATAATTAAATAAATAATCAACGGAATTGACATAACCACTTGCGGACCTCCCATCCACAAGCTAAACTAACCACTTATGGACCTCCCATCCATAAGATAAACCAACAGTGAACACCTGTCCACTTCCACTCATAATTTTTCAGAAATAACTACCCCTCGTGTGAAATCACCGAGCATTATCCATGACCGAGGACACGGCTATTCGAATAGTTTTACACTCTGTAGAGGTTGGACAACTGTACCCACACGATGTGATAAAGCCTCGCGCTAAGGAAATCACAACAAGGCCTTTACAAAGTTCAGTCTCAACTCAATCTGCCCGCTAGGGTTTCGCATCACACCCCCCCTTGCGCCACATGAAAATCAGCAACCATGTTCCTCTCAATGGCAAGATTAAAGTTGAAACCTCCCAAATTAGTCAGCCAGGTCCAACCCATACTAGACATGCAGTTTATACGGTAAAGCTCAGATCAATGACGCACAAAGTTAAGTCCTTAAGTCTACCCGGGCGAGACTTCCTCATCCCTCGAAGTGCTCCAACACTTCCCCCTTTACTGCACGATCACTCGCCCGAGTGAAAACCAATTTGTATAACCACCGCCGATGACGCACCAACGTCATTGATGAGGGGGTGGCCCGATCTTCCGATGAGAAGGATAAATTCGATTTGATATGACGTTGACGAAGAGGCTACTTGACCGAGACGACCAAGTCCGTCCTGCAATCGCTACACCACACCCTAGTCGCTATCAACCGCAAGCAAGAACGCGGTTGACCTGAACACGAGGTTCAATTCCTGCAAGCAATCGAAGAACAAGCAAGAACAAGTGAAAGAGCAATCTTATTGCGAATATGACTGAGAAACACAAAGGGGTTGAGGCCTGCAATCGCAGTTGTTGGTCTAGTCGACACAAGAACACACGACGAAGTTTCACGGTGGAAAACTAATCAAAACAAGCCAGCGTTACATGGCCAAATGAGCCTCTATTTATAGAGACACGCAGGTCCTTGCATATGGAAAGTTCTCAACATATGGAAAGTATTCAAATTATAGCTGATTCTATCTCTGTTTCCAAAACCGAAGATTGTTTTGTTGATTGCGTCGTGCACAAAAGGAATTTTTGGATGAGGTCAAATCCATTGGAAAGAGGACGGAATAAGCTTTCCATGCTGTACTCACACATTCCAATTGGACTCTTGATGCGAAATCTATGAGCATTTAAAGTGGGACCTATCAGGCTGAGTCAGCGTCGCCTTGTTTTGGTGATTCCAATGCGCCCAGAACGAATTTGGAGGTGGGGCCAAATCAATTGGAAAGTGGACGAGCTCTTCTTTCTTTGCTGTACTTGCACACCTCAAACGGAGTTTTTATGGAAAAGTTATACACATTTGAAGTCTGACCTATCAGGCTGACTCCGAATTGATCCGGAGGCCGAATTGAATTCTAAAATGCGTCCCACTTGAACTCTTGCTTGAATTGATCCAAAAGTAACATGGTGACCTTGAGCAAGAGTTGGGGAAGGTGTTGACTTGGTCTTGATATATTGGTCAGCTTCCCTTTTGGTGGACCCCAACCACGAGCGCATAGCGTTGATGCAATCCTCCTTATACAGCTAGACAAAAATACATTTTCACCTTTAGATAGCATCATATTCTCAATTAAAATAAATTGAAACCGAAGAAACGAATTCACCATTTGTTTATTCTTGGGAGCTTTGGTTGTATGAGTATGTGGCGTGGTCACATCAGTCATGGCACAAATTTTAATACTGTGGCACCGACCACGATCTGCTGTGGCTCCAACCACGGTTCAATATCTCATTAAGTCAAATTAATTATTCTCATATGATGATAAACCCAATCGTAAGTATAAGTAAAGCTAAGCATTCTATCGTACCAACCCATGTGACAAATATCATAACATCACTAGTATGTTTCTCAACCTATGGTGACAAGGGTATCATGGTGTTCAAAGTTATCAATGAGGGATAAATTCAATCGGACAATAACTACCAATACAAAGGTTTATAAAAATAGCGATGCAATGTAATTAAAAACAAAATAATTAAATAATAGTTTACAAACTGGGTTCAACATGATCAAAGGACACAACTTGCCTTGGTTATGCTCAGCGAGGTACTCTTGGTCTTCGGGCGTCGATCCTGCTCCTCCGGAATCGGAATCTAACGAGAGAGAAAACGATCGTAACAAGAAAAACATATAAAATAATAAGCAAATGAACTCCAAAAAATCATGAAACCAGAACCAAAAGCTAGATCTCGATTTTAGATGAATTTAGAAAAAGAACGGGGTCAATCGGAGCTAGGACGGAGGAGAACAGGCTCTCGAAAAATAAATCCAAAATAAAATTGGAAAAATTGAAAAAGGTTACTGTGCTGTGAACCCGGCTCACGTAAGACCAAGTCCACCATAGACCCGGTGTATGGAACAGTTTCACGCCACGGGGGCTAGCGTGGTTGACATGGCGGGCTGAGGTGGCGACATGTGGCAGGCTGACGTGGCTGCCCGTAAACCTTCGCTAACGATATTACTTGTTAAAAATTCAGCTCTTCGTACTTACATTATTTTATTTAAATTCAAGTACTACTTTCCGCACATTTGCCCTATTAAGCCTTCCTTTGAAATCCATTATGCATGCATCAACTCTGTTATAATTCCTGGTGTAACTTGTGTAAGCATTTGCTTGCTTATCTTGGGAGTACTCTCGTACTCACCTTGCTTAATCTGTTGCCAGACTTCGAGGGCGACTACGACGGTGAGGACTACTTCAGCGAGTAAGACGCGTCTTACAGTCATTCGCCTGTGGGAGGCTGGATGGGCTGTTCTGCTACCTTTATTTGCTTTCCGCTGTTTTATTTCTTTCGTTGACCTTGTGCCCCTATATTGTAAGACTTGGCCTTGAGGCCGTACTTTTTTCTTTTAATAATATATTCAATGGTGATTTTTGCATGATATACATTATTGTGAACCCTGTGTGCACTAGCTTTTCCTGGGATAGTGCGATTTACACAGAGCGACTTGGAGTTGTTGTTCCGGGTCCCGACAGAAATGGTATCAGAGCAATAATGACCCTACGACGTGACCTTAGCTAGAGACCAACCTTAAGAATATATTTTCATAAGAAATGCCCCTTTCAAAAACATCTCTTCCTTTGCTCAATCTCTTTGCCAAAACTGATTACTAACTCCTCTCCTCTTCCAAATTTTAGATGGAGCAACCCACCCGCGTTTCCCATGGAACCCTTGCCGGACTCTTCGCCGATGATCTGTACAACCTCATGCAAGAGCTCAACTTCCGCCCGTACCCCCTCTACCAAGGATACGTGGGCATGTACGGAGACGAGGAGCGCTGGAGGGTGGAAGTGAAGATCTTCAAGGATTTTACAGCCAACGGAGCCATTTACGTGTTCGACGCACCCCTACCTCGAGCTACCTTCTTCGATGGAGTACAGGATGCAGCCCGAGAGGCCATTCGCCAGCTGAGGAACATCTATGCTCGAGACTTGCTGCGCACCGATTTTCGCTACTTTCCCATGAAGACCCCTCTGTGGGCTGCCAGCGACTTCTCATCTACAGAGTATGAGAGCAACCCCCGTCTCGTACTGTCAATGAGTACGTGCAAAAGTTCAACCAACTGGCCCGCTATGCGCCAGAAGATGTGGCTTCCGACGAAGCCAAGCAAGAAAGGTTCATGGAGGGCCTGAATGACAACATATCAGTGCAGCTGATATCGGGTGACTATACTGACTTCCACCAGCTAGTCAGTAAGGCCATCCGCCAGGAGGGCAAGCACATGGAAATGGAAACGCGGAAGAAAAGAATGGCGGACCAGAGGAACAACTCTGGAGGTTCTTTCAAGAGTCGCACCACTCCTCCGCACTCAAACAAGTTCAGACCCCAGGGCAGCAACTTCAAGAACGATCAGCGTGTTCAAGTCCTCAACCAGCCGCCCGCCGTTTCAGGCCAACCGCCAGCAGTTCCAAAGCAACCGCACCCCAACAACCGGTGGCCAGGTGCAGAAGAGTAGTCCGCCAACTGACGGATTAACCTGTTACTACTGCAAGGAACCAGGACACTTTGCCAAGGCGTGCCCCAAGAAGATTCAAGCGGCAGCAACTCCAGGAGCCTCCGGAAGTCAAAACCAAGGGCAGCAGAAGCCGCAGACCTTCGTCAAGGGGAGAGTGAACCACGTGACAGCTGAAGAAGCTCAGGCTGCACCGGACGTCGTGCTGGGTATGTTCCTTGTCAACTCGATTACCAAGATCGCTTCTTTTCGATTCCGGAGCATCACATTCATTCGTATCAAAAACTTTTGTGGATAAGCATGGGTTGGGCAGGGTAACTCTTAGCAACCCTATGATAGTTCACTCCCCTGGAGCAGAAATGAGGGCAGGGACCCTGTGCCCAAAGTGGAATTACTCATTGATGGGACCCGATTCCTAGCCGATCTTTTGGTTTTGGAATCGCAAGGATTAGATGTCATTCTCGGAATGAACTGGTTAGCCAAGAATCGAGGACGGATCGATTGCGCTACCAGATCCATCACCCTCACCAATGACCAAGGCGTGGAAGTAATCTTCTCTCCCCAGATCCCGGAAGCAGAAGAATGTGCCCTCTTCCACCTCCAAGTCTTGGAAGAAATACCAATAGTGCGGGAATACCCAGATGTTTTTCCCGAGGAACTGCCAGGAATGCCGCTGGATAGGGAAATCGAGTTTGTGATTAACCTAGTCCCAGGCACTGCCCCAATTTCTAAAAGGCTATATCGGATGCCCGCTAATGAGTTAACAGAACTGAAGAATCAGCTCAAGGAACTAGAAGACAAGGGATACATCCGACCTAGTTCGTCACCTTGGGGAGCACCCGTCTTGTTCATCAAGAAAAAGGATGAAAGTTTGAGGCTATGTGTGGATGTCGAGACCCGAATATGCAAATTCGGTCTCTTTGTGTAAACTGCACTAGTCCAGGATCACGCTAGTGCACACAGTCAAACATAGATGTCATCACAGTCATACACACGACAATAATAAAAGAAAACTCGACTATTAATAAAATATCAAAGGTACGACCTTATGGCCAAGCTTACAATATCTCTAGCCGGAAGGGCTTAACAAAATAGCAGTGGAAATCCAAAATAAAGCGTAGCGACCAATCGACAAGCCACAGGCTATCGAGTGGAGAACGAAGCCTAATCCGTGAAGTCGTCGTAGTACTCTCCTTCTGGCACCTCCTGCTGATAGTACTCCTCTCCCTCAACTGAGCAACATAGGCGTAAAGCCGTGAGTACATTGGTACTCAGCAAGTCGTTTGTAACAATAAATGCAATATAATATGCAAGGCTTACCAAAGGAGGGCTGAAAGGTTAATTTGCATAAAGGCATTTATTGATGAAATATATTAAATAACTTGAAAGCGGAAGTTAATCAAAACAAGAATAATAGATAATCAAAGGAATAAACATGAACCACTTGTGAACACCAATTCACAAGTTAAACCAACAAAGATGAACTACCGTCCACTCCCAATCATAAACCACCAAGTTATAAATGAAACACTAACCTCGTGGTGAAATCCCCGAGCACCGTCCATGACCGAGGACGCGGCTATTCGAATAGTTTTACACTCTGCAGAGGTTGCACAACTGTACCCACACGATGTGATTAGCCTAGGCCTAAGGAAATCACAATAAGGCCTTTACAATGCTCTATCTCAATACAATCCTACCCGCTAGGGTTTCGCATCACACCCCCCCCCTTGCGCCACATGGAAATCAGCAACCATGTCCATCACAATGGCAGAATTGAATTGAAATGTTACAAATTAATCAGCCAGGTCCATCCCATAATAGACATGTGGTTTGCACGATTAAGCTCAGATCAATGGCGCACAAAGTTAAGTCCTTAACATTACCCGGGCGAGACTACCACATCCCCCAAAGTACAACTGTACTTCTCCCTTTACTGCACGATCACTCGCCCAAGTGCAAAACCAATTTGTATAACCAAGCCAACGTCACACCAATGACGTGCACAAATTTTAATACACGTGGCACCAACCACAGTTCCATATGTCATTAATTCAAATTAATAATTTAACATGTGCGATGAGATCAATCGTAAATATAAACCGCTAAGCAATCTAATCGTACCAACCCATGTGATAAATAAACTAGTACCACTAATAAATTTCCCAACCTATGGTGACAATGGCATCTTGGTATTCCAAAGTATCAAGGAGGTATAAATTCAATTGGGACAATAACTACCTGTGCAAAGGTTTGAATAAAAATAGCAATGCAATGTAATTTAAAACAAAATAATTAAATAATAGTTTGCAAACTTGGGTTCAACATGATCAAGGGACACGACTTGCCTTCGTTATGCTCAGCGGGGTACTCCTGGTCTTCTGGCGCGAAACCTGCTCCTCCGGAATCCGAATCTAACGAGAGAGAAAACGACCAAAAACAAAGAAACACATAAAATGATAAGCAAATGAACTCCAAAATTCACAAAACCAGAACCAACAGCTAGAGCTCGATTTTAGATGAATTTAGAAAAAAGAACGGGGTCAATCGGAGCTAGGACGGAGGAGAACGGGCTCCCGGAAAATTAATTCTAAAATTAATTCGGGAAAATCGGAAAAGTTCTTGTCTTTGTGGACCCGTCCATGAAATTCCGAGTCCACCGTGGACTCGGTCCACGAACATTGCACGGGGAGAGCGTCCGACGCGGCGGGGCTGCGGTGGCGTGGCGGCGGCATATGTCGCCACGCGTCACCCGCCGACGTGGCACCGACGCGTGGTCGCCACGTGGCTCGAGGGACGGCTCGGGGCTGACGTGGCGCTGACGTGGCATGCCACGTGTCATGCCACGTGGACTAGGGCTGACGTGGCACGCGCCGGTGCCGCCACATGGCTAAATTTGAGCCGGCGGCTCGGCGCGGCGGCGGCGGCGGGATCCGACGGCGGGACGCGGCACGCGGCGGTCGAGCCTCGGCTCGATCTCGAGCGGCGGAGATTACGCGCGCTGGCGCGGCGACGGGCGGATCGGCGACGCGTGGCGGCTCGCCGCCGCGGCGCCGCGCGCGGCGCTGCGCGACGACGCGGCGAGGGCGGATCTCGACCGGAAGGTGACGCGCGTGGCGGCGCGATGGCGGATCGGCGACGCAGGCGACGCGCCGAGGCGAGGCGAGGCGGGTCCGCGACGAGGCGACGCGAGGCGACTTCGGCGACGGGGCGGCGAGGCGACTCACCGTGGTGGGGACGGCAGCGGGAAGGGCGGCGACGTCTTGGCGGGCGCGCAGACGCTCGAGCGACGTCGGCGGGCTCGGCGGCGGGCGCGAGGGCGAAGCGAGGCGGCGGCGCGAGGGTTCGGTGGAGCGTGCACGCGAACCGAGGACGACCGGCGGGTTTTAACACGCGAACCGAGGAGTTCGATCCGGTTACGGGCGACGATCGCGACGCGGACGGGTTAGACGGCTAGGATGCGGCCACGCGGCAAGATCGGACGGCGGGGACGCGATTAGGGTTAGGGTTAGGTTCGCGCGCGCGCGGGAGCGAGCGGCGCGCGCGCGCGGGCGCGCGATCGGGCGGTTGAGGGCGCGCGCGGCGCTGGCGCGGCGGCGCGGGCTGGTGGTGCCGCTGCGCCGGCCGAATGCGCGACGCGTGGCGCGGGCGGATCGGGCGTGGGCGTCTTTGGTGCGCGGAAAGGGTACGGCGGCGGCGGCGCGGGATCGGCGACGCGTGGAGGAGAGAGAGGAGATCGGGCGGTGAGGCGGCCCGGGATTTATTTTCTTTTCTTTTCCAGAAATTCAAATAAACTTCTAAAAGCTCTAGAAAATAGCAAATAAATCCCAAAAATTCTCCAAAAATACCAGAAAATTCCTTAAGACCTGAGGAACACAAATAAAATATTTCCCACTTATGTTAATGTTTATTTTAATCATATTAAATCATTTAAAACTTTAAAAATTCATTTAAAGCTTCAATTAATTTCAGAAAATTCCAGAAAATTCATTTTTAAAATTCAGGCTTTAAAAATCTCAGAAAAACAGGATGTTACAGTGGACTACAGAGCACTCAACGATGTCACCATCAAGAATAAATACCCCTCCCCAGGATCGATGACTTGTTCGATCAATTGAAAGGAGCCGGTGTCTTCTCCAAAATTGACCTGCGATCAGGATATCATCAGCTGAAGATTCGTGAAGAAGACATTCCCAAGACTGCCTTCTCCACCAGATATGGACATTATGAGTTCACGGTCATGTCATTTGGACTGACCAATGCGCCGGCCTATTTCATGAGTATGATGAACAGTGTATTCATGAAATACTTGGACAAGTTTGTAGTGATCTTCATCGACGACATCCTCATCTATTCCAAGAATGAAGAAGAGCATGAGCGGCATCTCAGGATAACCTTGGAAAAGCTTCGAGAGCATCAACTTTTTGCCAAGTTCAGTAAATGTGAATTCTAGCTAAAAGAGGTTGCCTTCCTCGGACATATCGTGACAGCCGAAGGAATTGCTGTAGATCCTTCCAAGATAGAAGCAGTAATGGAATGGAAGCAATCAAGGTCCGTAACTGAAGTAAGGAGCTTCCTTGGACTCGCGGGTTATTACCGCCGGTTCATAGCAGGATTCTCTGAACTAGCCAAGCCAATGAATCAGTTGTTGAAAAAGGAAAAGAAGTTCGAATGGACAAAGGCTTGTGAGCAAAGTTTTCAAACCCTTAAAAAAAGACTAGTCTCAGCACCCGTGCTTGTTTTGCCAGACGTGCACAAAGGCTTTGAGGTTTTCTGCGACGCATCTCGCCTAGGCTTAGGCTGTGTTCTGATGCAAGAAGGCAAAGTGGTAGCCTATGCATCGCGCCAACTCAAGCCTCACGAGTACAATTATCCTACTCATGACTTGGAGTTAGCCGCAGTAGTGCACGCCTTAAAAATCTGGCACCACTATCTTATCGGTAACCATTGTGAAGTATACACAGACCATAAGAGTTTGAAGTATATCTTCACCCAGGCAGAACTCAACCTGAGGCAGCGAAGATGGTTGGAGTTGATAAAGGACTACGACATCGGTATACATTACCACCCCGGAAAAGCGAATGTTGTAGCCGATGCCTTAAGCAAGAAGTCTTATGCAAACGTGGTTATATCGGAAGAAGACCAGATGATGCGGATACGCACGTGTCATGTACTTTTCAGTTAAATATATTATTCAGCTGGAAAGAGTTATTGAGCCGCATCAAACATTGCCAGGTGAACTCATTCCAAACTAAATATAATGTTGTTATTAATAAGAATAGAATACTACCTCATGTCATTAAATGGTGCATTCTTAGGTTTGTCGATGGCAAAGCAATGGAGACGCAAAATAGAGAGGAAAACCACATTAGGTGTCAAAGACATGAAGGAAGAAAGTTCATTCAGTGGGAGAGCAAAACGGAGAAGACCAAGGACTTAAACTACAAGTTTTGGATAAGATTATTCAGCCAAATTCGTACCTCCCACAAGGTCAATTGGATTCAAACTCGGATTCAACTCAGAATTCAATTCGGATTCGGTTCGGGACAGCCTGACAGGCACTTACTAAAAAGGTCATAACTTTCACAAACGGAGTCCGATTTGGGTGTTCTTGTACTCCTTGGAAAGATATTTTCAAGGGCTACGCAATGGATCTGGTCCCAACATCAAATTCATCACGGATCAAAAGTTATGACCAAAACAATGTGACGGCTGTAAAATCTAGTTTCCTTTTTGTGAGAGTTCGTATCTAAAACCATATAGGGTTGAGTTGTACTAGGTTTATGGACTCTATGGACGTCCCAAGGTCCTATATAAGCCATGTATTGGCAGCCTAAGGGCTCAGACCACCTTTGAGAATAATCAATCTATTGAACTTTGTTCGAGTTTATCATTGTTGCTGAAATTCCGTGAGGGAATTAGGAGTGTTCTTCAATCAAGATCGTTCAGCCTTTCCGCTGGGAATTGGGTGCATGATAGATCTTCGCTTGGTGGTCGGCGAAATCGACGCGAGTGTGTTTTGGCGGATTAAAGAGTGTTCGTCCCTTGCATTGGCATTGGAGGATCATTGCGATTCAACAAGACTCCCGCGAGTATCCATCCTACGTCGAGAAGATCGGGCGACCCCGTATCATCTGGTATCAGAGCGCGGTTTACTCGGTAGGATCTTATCCCTTTACTTTTAGATTGATTTATTTCTGTCCTATAGTCCAATAAACCAAAAATTGCAACAAAAAATTCAAACCCTAGTTTCGCATCTGTTATTTTCGTGAGTTTTATTAAGTTTTGATCCATTAGAAATTTTGTTTACGTGCTGATCTTAGTGTCCTTTTGCGTTGCTTCATCGTTGTTATTTTAAACCCTTGAAAATCCGCTAGTTGATCTTTCAATTAGCATCAAAAAAAAAAGTAGATTCAATTTACTTTTTGAAACCTTGTTCTTGCTGTCCACATAAGATCTTTGTGAATCTTGAAAGAATATCGCATCCGAATATATCTGGGTTTCCTTTTTCTTGATTCATTTGGCCACAAGAATCTTAGTTGCACATATTCCGATCTTCACTTAAATCCTTTGAACCTTGAGACTAGTCTTTGATAATTGCTTTAGGGCTGTTCTAAAATTATCTACACATTGCTGAACAACTTTGGACTTACGAACAATTAAACCTAGTTCGGCCTTGAGTATAAAAAAAAGAGAGCCAAAAAAAAAGAAGGCAGCCAATTAAAAAAAAGAGCCACGGCTTAAGCAAAAAAAGAAAGAAAGAAAGAAAGAAAGAAAAAGAAAGCAAGAAGAGAAAGCATTGGCCGAATTTGGGTGAGTTAATCTTAGTCCATAAATTCAGATTGTGTATTTAATTTCTTTGGACAATCTTGTGCCCTCAAATTCATATTATTGCAATTGGCTAGCGTCTCTCCTAGTACTTGGTGCAAAACGAGCTAATATTCCCGATTGTTTCCTTTAGCTCATTCCTTTTGTTTGCATTGAGTCACATTGATCATTGCGTGTGCGTTCATATACTCCACTTATATCATTTGGATCGGCACATAGGCAATACTTTCTAGCTTGGATTATTACTTGATTTAACAATATCGTGAAATTCAGATTGTGTAGGATAAACACTTCCTAACCAAGCTCCACTAAATATCCTTTGCCGTGCAATTGTGGGTCACTTTTAAATCCGCTTGATCATCACTTGCTATTGTAGCCACCACCAAGTGTAAGTTTCTTTTGGGCCTCAATTCACTTCGGAAAGGTAAGAACTTTACTTGCTGAGGAAAAAGTGAGATAGAGTGAACTCCACATATTGTATGTTGTGGTATTTGTGCGTTCTTTGTGCCACTAATCATGATAGGTGGAGACGATAATATGGAAGAGAAGCATACCCCGGTGGATCGTTTTCAATTCCACACTTTGAGGGGAACTTTGCACAATGAGTTCACCACCACTTCTTCCACCTTGAAAGCGCAACTCAAGACCAAGATGAACAATTTCGCACAAGATATGCGCATTGAATTCAATCATCAAATGAAAGTGTTACGCTCGAACATCGTGAATGATGTTATGCGGGCACTTCATCCACAACAAGTCGAAGATAGCTTTAATTCTTTTATGGCGGTGAAGATCCGAGGAGTATCTTGAGTGGGAATGGCGAATGGAGAAAGTATTTAGATTTCAAAAGCTTCGCAAAGACCAAGAGGTGATGTGTGCCACTAGAGAATTTGAAGATTATGCTTATAGTTGGTGGCATCAACAACTGGAACGAATTCATTAAATCTTGGTCAGATTTGAAGGCACTCATGAGGAGAGAATTTGTGCCACCCTATTATGCATGTGGATTGCTTCGCTATTTGGAGAGTATCACACAAGGGAGTAATACTGTGCAAGAATATTATTTTGAGCTACAAGATGCATTACGTCGAGCGGTGTCATTAGTGAACTACAAAAGAAGACATACTTCAAAAGAGGATTGAATTCTAAGATTGCCGCTACACTTCAACATAAATATTTTGGTAGTGTGCAAGATCTTGTGAATTGTGCTATTCAAGAGGAGAAGAGACTTATGGAGAGACGTACACCACAGTTTTCTCCCAGCCCATACTTCACCTCGCTGCCTCTACTAGTGTGACACATGAGAAGATGACCGAGCATGGGACTTTCCCTTCGGTCAAGGAGATATATAGTATTCCAAAACTACATATAGCTCCTAAGATACACCACAACCTATGTGAGGATGAGAGCCACATAGCCAAATTGAGTGAGAGTGATAAAAGATCTGAGTGTGTGATTCCACCATATGTGAGGTTGAGAGCATCCAAATTGAGAGTGTGAGAGACACATCAAAAGAAAAGAGAGAAGTAGAAGATAGACAAAGTGAGGATGCATCTGAAACTAACACATTAATATCTACTTCTAGTGTTGTTTCTCACATTGTGCAAAGTTGACATTAAAGATGAAGAATTGAACATTCAACAACCGGCACCTTTGAAACCAAATGAGGAGGAGATAACCACGGGAAGGGATAAAGTGCTTGCTGCCCCGTGGGTGCATCCTAATAATTTTAAACACCCAGCGCCTACATCATTTGACGAGGACCACAAAGGTAACACTATTGGTGCTGAATTTAATTGTGTAAAGGTAAGTAATTGTGAGAATTCATATAATCAACTGAAAATTCCATGTTCTGAAATTTCCCTGCTCAATTTACATAATGTGGAATTGATTACTCATAAGGAAGTTCTTACTAGAATATCTCCTAATGATTCTTTGTACTATATCATGTTTGATGATCCTAGAGAGCTATCTAGTGTGATTGATAATGTTGCTGAAATTTCAAGTTCAAAATCACTAGTTAGTACATATGCCTACACATATAAGTTCAATTTGATTGGAGATTATGGTGTAGATAACAAATTTTATGTTCACAGAATTTGCATTACATGTGATAAGCTTACAGAATTGAAATCGCATATTATGAATAAACAATTTTTTATGCCATGTTATGATCACAATGAGATTAATTTCAACAATTGCACGTACTGTTTACAAAGATTTCATATGTCTACTTGTTCAATCTTTAATGTACAACCATGTAAAAATAATCAGAGTAGCGCAGTTGAAGCATGGAGGCTGCTCAAAATTTTCTTTCCTATGTATGATTTGTCTATAGAAAAGTCGAGGACGACTTTCTTTTATGGGAGGGAGAATGATGTGAAAAACAATATCGCAATGCATGCATATTTTGGTTGCTACTATATTCATCGGTTTATGCAAAATAATGAAAATGGCACAACAATTGACTCTTACATATACCATGCGTATGTGTTGTTCTTTTCATTTATTACACCTTCAGATGTTCATGATGTGCTAACAAGAAGTGTTGATGACAAATATATATACCATGCATACACGTTGTATTCTTTGTTTAGTACAATTTCAGACTATCAAAAGCCGAGGACGGCTTTTCTTGAAGAAGGGGAGGATGATGCGGATACGCACGTGTCATGTACTTTTCAGTTAAATATATTATTCAGCTGGAAAGAGTTATTGAGCCGCATCAAACATTGCCAGGTGAACTCATTCCAAACTAAATATAATGTTGTTATTAATAAGAATAGAATACTACCTCATATCATTAAATGGTGCATTCTTAGGTTTGTCGATGGCAAAGCAATGGAGACGCAAAATAGAGAGGAAAACCACATTAGGTGTCAAAGACATGAAGGAAGAAAGTTCATTCAGTGGGAGAGCAAAACGGAGAAGACCAAGGACTTAAACTACAAGTTTTGGATAAGATTATTCAGCCAAATTCATACCTCCCACAAGGTCAATTGGATTCAAACTCGGATTCAACTCAGAATTCAATTCGGATTCGGTTCGGGACAGCCTGACAGGCACTTACTAAAAAGGTCATAACTTTCACAAACGGAGTCCGATTTGGGTGTTCTTGTACTCCTTGGAAAGATATTTTCAAGGGCTACGCAATGGATCTGGTCCCAACATCAAATTCATCACGGATCAAAAGTTATGACCAAAACAATGTAACGGCTGTAAAATCTAGTTTCCTTTTTGTGAGAGTTCGTATCTAAAACCATATAGGGTTGAGTTGTACTAGGTTTGTGGACTCTATGGACGTCCCAAGGTCCTATATAAGCCATGTATTGGCAACCTAAGGGCTCAGACCACCTTTGAGAATAATCAATCTATTGAACTTTGTTCGAGTTTATCATTGTTGCTGAAATTCCGTGAGGGAATTAGGAGTGTTCTTCAATCAAGATCGTTCAGCCTTTCCGCTGGGAATTGGGTGCATGATAGATCTTCGCTTGGTGGTCGGCGAAATCGACGCGAGTGTGTTTTGGCGGATTAAAGAGTGTTCGTCCCTTGCATTGGCATTGGAGGATCATTGCGATTCAACAAGACTCCCGCGAGTATCCATCCTACGTCGAGAAGATCGGGCGACCCCGTATCACCAGACCCGACTTCAGGAGGGAGTCGCCCGTCTAAGTCTAAATCCGATGGGACCAAGCATCCTCACCACCCTGGAGATACAACCTGGCTTGCCTGATCAAATTATGGAAGCCTAGAAGGTTGACGAGGATATCCAGGAAATCAGAAAGAATATGAGAAGGGGCAAGGCCCCGGGATTCAGTGAAGATGAGCATGGTACCGTCTGGTTCGAGAACCACATCTGTGTGCCAAATAATCAGGAAATCAAAACCATGATTCTGAAAGAGGCCCATGACACCCCATACTCAATCCACCCAGATCGTACTAAGATGTACCAGGACCTAAGGAAAAAATATTGGTGGGTTAGTATGAAGAGAGAAATAGCAGAGTTTATTGAAGCCTGCGATACCTGTCAACGAGTCAAAGCCGAACATCAAAGGCCAGCTGGACTCTTGCAACCCCTGCCTATACCAGAATGGAAGTGGGAAGAAATCGGTATGGATTTCATAACCGGACTCCCAAGGACACAATCGGGTTATGATTCAATCTGGGTGATCATAGACCGGTTAACTAAAGTGGCTCACTTTATACCAGTCAAGACCACTTACTCCGGGAGTAAGTTAGCTAAGCTGTACATGTCCCGGATTGTGTGCCTGTACGGCGTTCCAAAGAAAATAGTGTGAGATCGAGGAAGTCAATTTACTTCTCGATTCTGGTAGAAGCTGCATGAAGAGTTAGGGAGTAAGCTCAATTTCAGTACCGCTTACCACCCCCAGACAGATGGTCAAACGGAGAGAGTTAATCAAGTGCTCGATGATATGCTGAGAGCTTGTACTCTGGACTTTGGAAACAATAGGGACCGTTCATTGCCTTATGCAGAGTTCTCGTACAATAATAGCTACCAAGCCAGTCTGCGGATGGCACCATTCGAAGCCTTGTACGGCCGAAAGTGCAGGACCCCATTGCTTTGGGATCAGCAAGGGGAATCTCAAGAAGCTGGGCCAAATCTGCTCCAAGACGCAGAAGATAAGGTTAAGAAGATCAGAGACCGACTGAAGATAGCCCAATCTCGGCAGAAGAGTTATGCGGACAATCGTCGCCGAGATTTGACCTTTGAGGTCGGGGACTACGTCTATCTTAGAGTATCCCCACTCATGGGTGTAAAAAGGTTCCAAGTCAGAGGAAAGCTAGCGCCGCGTTATGTGGGACCCTTCAAGATTCTAAACCGAAGAGGTGAAGTCGCGTATCAGTTGGACTTACCGCCAAGCATGTCAGGAGTGCACAATGTCTTCCATGTCTCCCAATTGAAGAAGTGCCTCCGAGTACCCACAGAGCAAGCAGCATTAGAAACTATGAACCTTCAGGATGATCTCACCTACCAAGAGCAACCAATCAAGATTCTTGAGACAGTAGAGCGTCAGACTAGAAGGAAGACCATAAAATTCTGCAAGGTTCAGTGGAGCAACCACACCGAAGACGAAGCCACCTGGGAGCGAGAAGAAGATTTAAAGCCCAGCCATCCCCATCTCTTTTGCTAGCCGGTGCAAATCTCGAGGGCGAGATTTCTTTAAGGAGGGTAGGTTTGTAACATCCCAAAAATTTTATTCCTTTATGAAAATTATTCTGGAATTTATTGGATTTTCCTGGAGTTTATTTCAAAGTCCTGATTTAAAGAAAATTAAAAACTTCTGTTATTAAAAGATCAAATTAAGTTCATTGCATTTCTTGTAAATCAAACAAATGTATTTCACTTTCCTAAAGTCAAATATGTAATTATATTAATTTTCAGAATTTTATAAAGAATTAAAATATACTTATCAAATTGGGTGGAAAATATTTTTATTAAGTCCCAATTAGTCCCAGAAGGTTCTCTGAATTGTTCTGGATTTTTCAAAATTTATTTGGTATTTTTCTGAGTTTTCTAAAGCTAAATAGCATTTCTGAAAATTAAAAAGGAAATTAAAACCCAAACCCTCCCTCAGGCTGCCAAGTGTCGCCCATCGGGCCGCCCCGCGCCGCCGGATTCCCCCTCAGCCGTCTGATCTGACTTAAACCCTCTCCCCGCCTTCCCTCTCTCCGCTCGTGACGCGTGTCGCACATCGGGCCGTTCGTTCGCCCGCCCGACTCGATCCTGACCACCCGCTATCACTTACCGCTTCGGCCGCCTCCCCCTCCGCTCTTGCCACCACGCGGTTCGATCGGGACCATTCGTCGTTGTTGGATTCTATCCTGGCCGTCTGCGTTCACTTAACCCTCCGTCCGAAACCCCAACGGCTCAGATCAAGTCTCCCTTGCCGGATGGGATCTCAGCCGCACCTCCTCACTTACCCCTTCGCGCATCACCCGACGACCCCGATTCCCCCCCTCCTGCCACGCGTCGCTAATCGAACCACCGCCCGATTCCTTTCCCGTTTTTCTCTCTCGCTGACGCGCGGGCCCCGCCTGTCAGGTCCTTCGTCCCCGGTTGCCTTCCTTCTTCCTCGCGCGATCTCCGCCACTGCTGCCGCCATTGACGCCAAAAATCGAAGCTTTTAAAGCTTCGGTTTCCTTCCAAATTGATGCCCGCGCCGATTGCAATTAGTAATTGACCCTTCACGCGTCGTTCTAAGGCATCATTTCCCTCAATTACGCCTCCCTTCACTGTCGCGTTAAACCTCCCGTCGTTCCAACTCCGGCGAGATGGGCGCGACCGTTACTCCTCTCCCCGGGGTATAAAAGGGGTGCCCCGAGGTCCCTCTACCCACACCGCCACTCCCCGTGCCCCCAATTCGCAAAAACTGAGCCTAGAGCCTCCCCTACGCTCGCTTTGGTCCGCCGGCCTCCGACGACTCCGGCGAGCAATCGCCGTCGGCTCGAGCCACCTCGCCCCTCGCCAACACCTCTCCGACGTAGCTGGTGCCCAGGCGACCCTCGGCGACCTCCTTCCCGAGCAAGTGCGCCATCGGAGCTCCCCGCCGCCGTGAACCTCTTCTCCGGCCGCCGCCCCTCTCCGCCGATTCTCCTCTCCGGTCACCCTCGGCCTCCGCGCAAGGTACAGATGCACTCCCCGCGTCCTCCCCTTCATTTGGTACCCTCGGCGGCGCCGCCGCACACCGAGCTCGGCGACCATCGGCCCCGAGCGCGCCGCGCCGGCCGGGCCACGTCGGCCGCCGGGGCAGAGCGGTGCGTGGCGGCCGGTGGCGGCGATTGGCGCCACGCCGGCGCCACCCGCGACCCCCGCCACCTCACGCGCACGCGCCGCGCCGGCATAAAGGCGCGGACGTAGCGACCACGCCGCAACCACGTGGTGCCACGCGCGCCCACGCGGAAGCCACGCCGATGCCACCTCGCCCCGAGCGCCCGCCGCCACCTCACCTCTTTCGGTCCATGGACTCAGTCCACGACACCCGGGCCCCACCTGTCAGCCTCTCTCCAGAATATATTAACCCTAGGGCTGACGTCATAATCTGTATTTTTCTTTAGAAAAATAATTCGTGCTGACGTCATAAATCCTTTTCGGTTTAAAATAATCCGAGAATACCCCTTTTTCTTTTAATTTGAATTAAAACTTTGGAAGGCTATAACTTTTGCATTTTAACTCCAAATTGACCCATTCAAATTTCTAAATTTTTCTAAAATCATAATCTATCCATTTCTGGAATAATTTTGAAATTTATTTAAATTTTGTTTGAATATATTTTGTAATCCTAAGATTTAAATTTAAATTTAAATTTCCAATTTCTTTTAAAAGCCTCAATCCCTTTCCAAGAATTGTTAGTCCACATCCAAAATTCAAAATTCTGTCTCCCAGTTTATTTTATAATTTTTGAAAGTTATTTGGATTTCATTTGAATTTCGTTTTGATTTTCTTTGAAATGGCTCTTTACGTTAGATTTCGACGATTCTGGAGACGTTGAGTTCGACGATTCCCCGCAGGGCTTCGATCAAGACAAGTTACACCTTTGACCATGTTGAACCTAATATTTCAAATGTATTTATATTATTTTACTGTATATGCATGCGTATCTTTACTCAAATATAATTCAAATTTGTTTTAAAGCTAGTTATACCCATAATCCTTTGATTATAGCCCAATTTGAATCTCGAATTCCTATACCTTGTCACCCTAGCTGAAAACTAGTTAGTACCATAGTATTGACTAGAAAATTTTATAGAAATGCTTAGCCTGGCTTAGTATAATTTAGGTGGGATCATTCTTTCACATGAAATGACAGACTTTAAAAGTTGATATCTTGACCTCGGTGAGTCAAGGATGGTTTATGAAAATTGTTTAAAAATGAAAATAGAAACTTATGTTTTGGACTTAGGCTAATGGTTAGGTGGTGGGTACCGGCATGCCTCGTGTTTGGTGACACCTGGTTGATTGTCGTGTACGGGGGAATGTGGATGGGCCTAAACCAACATAAGGACCGTTTCTGTGATTCATTTTATGAAGTCACTTCGTACTACTACAAGTCCGGTATGGGACGGACCTGGCTAAGTAATTTGTGAAGTTCCAAACATAGTCTCGCTATAGGCTGGATGTGAGCGCGGCGTAGGCTGTGGGAAGACTCACATGGCACCAGAGGGGGCTCCAACTCGTGGATTCGAGTTGTGATGAAACCTTAGTGGCGGCGTGATTATTTTAGCTATGGATCATCGGAACGGCCTTGTCATGAACTCTCCGCCGTACACCTAAGGCAGTGTGTTGATCGCATGGCTCAAGTGAGAGGGAATGTCTTGTGGGTAAAGTTGTACACCTCTGCAGAGTTAAGAACCTATCTAGATAGCCGTGTCCATGGTCATGGACATGCAGAGTAAAGTTGTCACAGATTATACTTGGATTTTATAAACTTGGTTTTTGAGCAAACAAATGACGGTCTTGGTTCTGGTCCGGGTGGATTCCCGCGGATAGGTTAGTGTAGGTCGGAGCCTACGCTAACGATATTACTTGTTAAAAATAATGTTTTATATACTGTATTAAAAATTCAGCTCTTTGTACTTACGTTGTTGTATTTAAATTCAAGTACTACTTTCCGCACATTTGCCCTATTAAGCCTTCCTTTGAAATCCATTATGCATGCATCAACTCTGTTATAATTCCTGGTGTAACTTGCGTAAGCATTTGCTTGCTTACCTTGGGAGTACTCTTGTACTCACCTTGCTTAATCTGTTGCCAGACTTCGAGGGCGACTACGACGGTGAGGACTACTTCAGCGAGTAGGACGCGTCTTACAGTCATTCGCCTGTGGGAGGCTGGATGGGCTGTTCTGCTACCTTTATTTGCTTTCCGCTGTTTTATTTCTTTCGTTGGCCTTGTGCCCCTATATTGTAAGACTTGGCCTTGAGGCCGTACTTTGTCTTTTAATAATATATTCAATGGTGATTTTTGCATGATATACATTACTGTGAACCCTGTGTGCACTAGCTTTTCTTGGGATAGTGCGATTTACACAGAGGGACTTGGAGTTGTTGTTCCGGGTACCGACACTACCACGTGGCGCTGATGTGGCGCCGAGGGGTGGGTTCGGCTGACATGGCGCTGACGTGGCATGCCACGTAAGCTTAGGGCTGACATGGCAGGGCTGACGTGGCTCGGGTGCGAGGGCGCGGTGCGGCGAGATCCGACGGCTGGGGCTTGGGCAAGTGGCGTGATCTAGGCCGTCGATCCAGATCTGGATCAACGGTGCCGATTGGGAGCGGCAGCCGTTGGATGGGCGACGCGTGTCCCGGCTCGTCGCGGACGTGGCGCGGGTGCAGCGTGGGGACTGAGGGTGGGTGCGCGGCGGGGTCCGGCGAGGCGCGTGAGGAGCATGCAAGCGCGACGGCGGCGGGGCGGTCTCCGGCGACCATTGCGCACGGCGGTCCAAGAGGCGGCGGCGGGTTCCAACAGCGGAAGGGGAAGGGAGGTTCCGGCGGTGCGGCTTACCGACAGCGGCGGAGGCGGCAGCGGCTACACCGGTGAGGGACGAGGCGGAGAAACTCCGGGTGAACGCCGGCGACAGCGGAGGCGAACGCGGCTGAGGCTCGGAACGACGACGGGGGATAACTCCAGCGACGACACGGGCGCGAGGATGGAGGCGACGGTGGTGGCGGTGCTTCGAGTGCACGAACCGAGGACGACGTGGCTTTTAAAGCGTGCGAACCGAGGCGCAGTCGGGGACGGCACTGTGAGGGTTCGGATCGGGGACGACGACATGAGGAGGTGACGCGTGGTAGTACGGACGGCGGGGAAGAATTTTGTTTTCGTTTTCTTTTCGAGAAATCCAAATAAAATATTAGGAGCTCTAGAAAATAGCAAATAAATCCCAAAAATACCAGAAAATTCCTTGAGACCTGAAGAATCCAAATAAAATATTTTCAACTTATGTTAAAGTTTATTTTATTCACATTAAATCCTTTTAAATTCTGAAAAATTCAAATTAAGCTTTATTAATTCCATAAAATTCCAAAATTTTATTTTTAAATTCCAGGCTTCAAAAATCCCCAAAAATCAGGATGTTACAATGGCACACTAATTTTAAAACCATGGCTAAAAATACTATTCAATATCTTATTACGTCAAATTAACTAATTGATCACATGTAATAATGAACCCAACGTAATTATAGGAATGGCTAAGCTTTATTAATCGTATAATCCATGTGACAACTAGCATTGTATCTCTAAATAATTTTCCACTCTATGGTAACAATGGTATTATGGTATTCAAATTATCAAGGCGGAATTAAGCAATTGGGATTATAGCTACCAGATACAAAGATTTGTAATAAAATAGCAATACATAATAATTTAAAATAAAATAAATAAAGAATAGATTTAAAAACTAAATTCAACATAATCAAATGACACGACTTGTCTTAGCCTTGCTCAGTTACCACTTCTTGTTCTTCAGGTCCCACTTTTGCTCCTTTGAAATCATTATCTATCGCACGAATGAACACAATTAAATTTAAATAAAATTCAAAAATTACAAAACTAGAACTAAAATATATATCTCAATTTTAGATGAATTTAGGAAGAAGAATAGGTTCAATCAAAGTTCATACAGAGAAGAACGAATGATTAGAATATCAGTTGGAAAGAAAATTCTAGAAAATTAAGAAACTATTGGAAAGAAAATTGTAGAAAATTAAGGAACGAGAGAATATTTCCTGGCATATCCTTTTTTGCTGGGATTTTTTTACTTATTGGAGAGGATGACGTGTGGTGCCCACTTGGAAGTGACTTGGAGCAATCAAAACATGAAGGCAACATGGAGACAACAGAACAAAGCTCACGCATGCATTCAGCCATGGCCGTGGTGCGTAGCATCACTGGCGAGGGAGCACGGGGAAAAAGTATTAGCATGGGATAGAACGCGGCATGGTGAAGCTAAAAAAATTATCGACTAAGCTAGAAACCTACTGAAGGTGATACAATCGACGTTTGAATGACGTCGATAGGGAAAAAGAAAAATCTTTGATATCTCAGTGCTCAATAGGGAAAAACTTGGTACATATATATGTATATGTATATATATATATATATATATATATATATATATACATATATATATATACATATATATATACATATATATATATATATATATATATATATATATATATATATATATATATATATATATATATATATATATATATATATATACATATATATATATATATATATATATACATATATACATACATATATATACATATATATATACATATATACATACATATATATACATACATATATATACATATATACATACATATATATACATATATATATATATATATATATATATATATATATAGTGCATCCCAGCTGGCTAGCCCAATAGCTTTTAGTCCATCTGGAAGCCTCTCTCTCGTCGTTAGGCGGCGGTGCCACACGATTCCACGAGGTAACCTGGCGCGAAGTGAGGCAACTTGGTGGCGAGGTGAGTTGGCTAGGAGGTAGAAGCAAGGAAGCAAGCGCCAAACAAGCGAGCGGCAAAGAGCGCCAAGGTCCCAAGGAGAGAGCGTACGGTGACGGTCAGGCCGGTGAGGCAGGCCACACGTCGATAACAATACAAGCACATCCCCATTCCCCAATTCCTACGCCCTAAATTCTCAAGTCAAAATTTTTTCTTCATTTTTTTTGTAATTTGTCTAGGTTAGTTGAGATGTTATCTCTAGTACAAATAATTTGTACTTTGGTTTTTGTTGCTATGGACTTTTACTTTTCTATTGAACAATGTTTTATTAACTTAGAACATCTATCTCATAAATGCAGAGTGAGCCACAGATTTACCAGGTTAGACACTAATTTTAGATTCCTCCAAAATTCCTATGGAAGAGACTGTTAGTCGTGAATCTCGATCTTCGTTAGGAACCATTTGTTCTTTCGAAACACGAATTAGCGGTGAGGGAATGTCGTGTACCTACAACTAGGTGTAGCAAGGTTTTCTCTGGAATTTGGCCATTTTTTTTAGCTTTTTTATGCTTTTAGTTTCGATTTATTTGAAAGCAAAAAAAAAACAGAATAACTTCTTCAAACAGATTTGAGAAGCCGTTTCTCCAAATAGCTTCCTGATCATAAAATCGTATGCGCCGTTCATATCAATGTTCCGTCGTTTAACCAAAAGCTATAAATCGTAACAAAAAAAACTATCAGCTGCAACCCAAAATAACATACCTCGATCTCCTGCAAAGCATCCCAAATTTACACCAAGCGCTGCACGTAACATAGCATCCTCCGCAGAAAAGAAACGGAAAACAAAAAAGGAAACGAATGTAGAAGCTTGGCGTGCGAAGCAATTGCGCATCTGAGACAAGAATTAGAGTTAGCGTGTCATATAACCTGGAAACAAACCGCAGCAGAGCAGTTCCGACAGTAGCTACGACCGGCAGACAGCACGTGAGGTACAATCTCGATGAGCAATGTTAGCGTGTCCGGTGGTCCACCGCAGGGGGTAAACCCAGCAGCTAGTACCCACTCCTACGCCATCATGCCTGTCCCCCGGACGCCGTCCCGTCCCGGCCAGCCCGTCTCGTCTACGCGCGCCAGACTCCCAGCGTCCCTAGGCGCGCGCCATCGATGGGCCCCGCGAGCACGCGCACCACAAATCTGACCCCTCCGCCGCCGGATGCAGAACGAAGGCCCGGCCCTGCGTCCGCATTGTGTGCACCTACTTTAGATGTGTTTTTTTCGACTGTGACTACTATATTATAGATATGATTAATAATTATTAGTTTTAGTATAAATATTTACGTTGATAAATTAAATACCGATAATACGATGAGTCATTTTTAAAGACTGTTCTGATAAGTCGTTTTAAAAAGATGATAAAAAATTATCTTATTTATTTATTTAAAAAATTATAAATTATAAGCTATGAGCTTAAAGAAAAAGAGCCATTTGATTCCGTTACGCTCCCTCCTACCCCGCCCAATTCATTGCTCCTTCCATCACTGCACTGCACTGCTCGCCATCCTCCTCTCCTCTCTTCCTCTCTGTATGTACTCAAAAGGAGTGCAAAGAAAAAAAAAAGGAACGAGAAACGGAGACACCAATTCCAGAGAGCATCCAAACACATCGGCTCCTGGTTCATCCGTTGTACTATAAAACCCCGTGGTGCGGTGCGGTGCGGTCAACCCATTGCAGCAGGCTCCATCCATCCATAATCCATTCCATCCCTTCCCGTCCCATTGCTCTGCTTCCACCCCTGCCTGCTCTGGTCCAATCCGCTTACACACCAACAGTAGTAATTCTTGCGCGATCCAGCTTTGCAGGGAGCCTTGATTTTTGGTGACATCTTCGTTCCATCACCTGCTCTTGCACCTTGCATTCATTTCATGGTTGGTTTGTCGAATGGTTTGTGAGCGGTTCGTGCCATGCCTTTCTTTCTGTGTCCTCTGTTTTCGTCGCAGGCATATACGGAGGAGGCGGGGCTGGATGCCGTGGGCGGGGACGGTCGTGCGGCTGGTGGTTTTCTTCCGAGTCATCCTGTGATCGTGAGCGCTCCTCCGTCCATCGATCGATCGGCCGGCCGAGCGTGGATTCTTGGGGGGGTTCGTCCGTCCGTGGCCGAGGATATGTGCGTTGGGTTCAATCGGAGGAACCTTGACGTCGTTGTTATCACAAGTGGCGCCGTCGCGTACAAGTACAGATCGATGCAAAGTACGCCAGGTTAGCATCCTCGCGCTACAAACAACGTATTAACTGCTTCTCCTCTTCTCCGTCCCTCTTTACGTTGCATTGTTTAATCTTCAATATATATATATATATATATATATATATATATATTCCCTCCTTACCACCGCCGCTGTCGCACCCGCGCAGCCGTGCCATGGCCATCCCTGGCACTGGTGCTACCCACCGACGAGCCTCTGCCGTCACTGCTCCTGCTTCACTCCCTCCTGTGCCGCTCTTCTTCCTCTTTGACAAGCCGCTCTGCACCCCCTTCTTTTTCCTCTCGGGCGAACCCCCCCCCTCCTCAAGCCGCCCTCTTTCCTTGCCTTTAGCGGCTACCACCGCCTCGTCCTAACCACTCGTTTTTATCTCACCCGCTGACTTCCATCACCCACCACCCACTTTCAGCCTCTGACAGAGGTGGCACTACCATCGTCTCGCTGCTCCACTGCGGGTCTATCACCGCTCTTAGACTCCCTCTAAATCTAGGAGACTTTGGTGAAGCCAACCCAAACTAGAACCTTAACTCTAACTCACCAAAGTCGCCTATGGAGCTCTTATCGAAGCTAGGGAGAGAGGTGGAGTACGAATCTAGAGACAAAATCCTATGATGAGAAACTCAAATCCTCAATCGAAAAAACACTCGAGTACTTATTAGCTATTCTTTTTTGTTAGCTGTAAGTATCGATCTTTTGCTGGTGGAGAACCATCATCTCATCCTCTAGATAAGCAACTCGTTACTTAGTGCTGTCTGTTATTATAGATAGGGAAGAGAATGTGCTGCATGTAGTAGATAGGAAAGTGATCAGGGTCCACTACAATGGCGAAGCTCGACGTCAACGATGACGGCCAGCGTGTTGTGGGTGGTCAAAAGATTGTATCTTTTTAGCCTCTGGTCAACAAAGAAGACGCAGTGCTAATTTACAACGTTGTGATCTGTACTTGCCTCTGTCAGGGGAGCATGTTCGTGTTTTGTTTGCTTGTGCTAACAGTAGACTAAAGATACTAGTGCTACTATCGAAACATTTCATTTGATTAATTCATATGTGCCGTTTATCACATCAACATCAACGAATAGTGGGTTGTTGTAACTGTGGTAAGTAGTAATTCTTTCAATGGTTGCACATTCTCTCGTTTCTGCTTGATTTACTCCGATATTTAGAAAAAAAGGGGATTAATCTGTGTTATCCTGTTGACGAGGACGGCACAGTGCATCATCATATCAGATTCACGCGCACACATTCATATGGTGATTCATACATTGTAGTTTCAGACATTTTCGGGTGCATGACATGCCTTCTTTTGGACAAGTCGCTAGATACTAATGCACTTATTTGCATTTGCTGCCATTCCAGGATCTATGATGGTTCTCTTAGTTTATAGCTTTTGATTTATATTATATTAACTTACTTTTAAATTATATCTTTTTAAAATAAGGTCTACAAATCGATTGTAGTAGACACTATATAGAATTTATCTATATGGGCTAAAATCACATATAAGTATCTATCTCCGTACTCTCTTAAAAACAACTAAAATTCAAATTTTAAGCTAAAAGTCATAAATTATATTCCAAAAGAATCTACCCATATAGTTGTTCCTAGTCTTAAAGATCAGGCACTATCTCTGCCTGCGTGTGCAACTTGCTTTAGACAACCTTGGCAAAGCTGATCCTATTGTGCACACTTTAGAACAAGTTGATACATCAAAAGGGGAAGCAAATTTGCTGGGGGAAAGCCCTCTCCATCCACCGTCCATTCGGTGTACCACATACTGGATGGACAGTGGATGAGGAGTGCCTCACGTTACTTTCATTTCGAAAACTTGTGGGATTCAATTACTATGTTATATACAAACATCAAATATATGAAGAATTACATTTCTTTGCCAGCCATTTAACTCTCGTCTTAATTAGTAATACTACATTGTTCTCTAATGTATATTTGCATTGGCTACTGATTGCAGGCCGAATACTTCCGCCAGCTACTCAAACCCGTAACGTGGAATCGACCTTCACTCCACAGCTCACACATTCCGTCCAAACAACTTCAAACCCAAACAAACCAACAAAATCAATTTTGAATTGAACCACAGAAAAGACTAGCTCCATTTAACAAAACACCCTTGAATTCTTGTTCGATTTCCTTTCAATCAAACGCAAAAACCTTTCTTGATTCCTCACACAAACAGCCAAAAACTCACAGGAATTGAGCTGCAGCACTGCATAAGTTAATCGATGCAGGGAGACCCAGGGTACGGGTACGGTGGCTACGGCCACGGTTACGGCGGCGGCGGCGGGGACGGCGGCGCTGGCGGCTCCGACATAGCCGGCTACGGCTCCGGGGGTGCGTACTACGGGAACGGTGGGTACCTTGCGGCGCCGGCTGCCTATGACGACCCGCTAGCCGGTCGGAGGCAGCACGACTTCCCGGCGCCGCTGACCGGGCTCGAGTTCCAGCCGTCGGACACCTACCCCAAGAACTACGTCATCTTCGACCAGACGTACGACCGGAGCCGGGACATGTTCCACCCTTCCCTGGCCAACAACTTCGGCTCTTCCGGCGGCTATGATCACCACTGCTACGGCTTTGATCAGGACTACGCCGGCAAGAGCTTCAACTACGGTGGAGGCGACGACGGCGGCGGGTGCTCGATCCGGCAGAAGGAGGACACCGACGAGATCGACGCGCTGATGAGCTCCGAGGACGGCGAGGAAGACGACGTGCTGAGCACGGGCCGCACGCCGGGGTGCGGCACCGGAGGCTCGCCGGACTCCACGTGCTCCTCCGGCGGGTACGGGGTGAGCGCCGGCGCGAGCGGCGGCCGGAAGCCTGAAGCCACCGCCGGCGGCGGTGAGAGGAAAAAGGAGCGGATGAAGAAGATGATGCGGACGCTGAAGGGGATCATCCCCGGCGGCGATCGGATGGACACGCCTGCCGCCCTCGACGAGGCCGTCAGGTACCTCAAGTCGCTCAAGCTGGAGGTCAAGAAGCTCGGCGTGCGCGGATGAAGCTGGCATCGGCAATTACCTCAACGACAGCCGAAATCCTTCTGCGTTGCAACAACGGTAAACCTCACCTTTGCATCTCATGGCACGAAGTAGGCAGTTGGTACTTCTTTCGGCACTGCCATGATCATCCTGTGAAGCTCTCGAGGATCAGTGGAAGGGAAGGAGGATATGGAAAGAGCTCAGTTGCCGCACGCGTTCTTGCTTTATTTTGTCAGTCTTGTGGTGCCCCTGGCTCTACTGCTGCCTGTGCGTGCGTGCTTGCATGGATTGTTGCTTTGCTTGTTTAGAAGTTGCTGTTTTTTTTTTCTCTTTCGTATCTCTTGATGGTGGCTGCCTGGCCGGTGTTGTAACTATCATGCTGATGATATACACCGTGTTCTCGTCATGTTGGGCTCGGCAATACAGAGCTGGCATGGCATCTTTTTCAGGGGAATTGCTACGGTCCTGACGTCCAACAAGTGAGCCGTTCGCTCGGACGGTCCATCTCCCTTCGTGGCTAGAAGCTTCGTTAATCCTCACAGACTTCTCTCACATCTGACCACACTCACACAGAGACGAGTCACGCTGCGCGCACACACATAGCTAGAGGCAGGTGGTGCCGCCTCAGTCCAGGCCCTTCCCGTTCTTCTTCTCCAGTCACCATCTCCTCCAACCGCTCAGATCTCGTCTCGTTCTTTTTGCCCGTGCAGGATCCAGTGAGTGATGTCATCATTTATAGTCGATTTGGCAGGGAGGATGGTGTTGGAAATGTAAACAAAATTTTAATATTAAATTTTATTAGGAGGTAATATAATAAACTAATGATGCAAAATACATAACTAACAGCAGACTATTTATAGTACTTCGGAAAATGCACAAAGAATACAATATTAAAGTCGATCGAACGAGCGAACGATTTACTGTTAGGTTTGATGAAGAATAGGAAGCACCACATGTTCAATGCAGTGTAGAATATAGATGAAGCAATGAAGTGAGCGGTCGTACAGATGTGCACTGCCCAGAAACCTTATTACCGCCCATGTGCAAATCTTCACGGCAGCAACGGCTTGGAGATACCACCCCCTTCTCGGTGCACGCCGAGAAGAAGAGTCGACGAGGCTCAGGCGGCGCAGACAACAGCACAAGTTCACAAGAGGAAGAGAATGAAGGCAGTGAGATTCTTAGCTATACTCTGGACATCTTCAGGCATATATATAGGCATGTTGATAATTGACATGATTAAAAATAATTATTTATCCATTGGTAATTAACATATTTAACCAGTCATTTACCCATTGGTAACTGCCTAATATCAACCCCAATAAAGCCCTAAATTCAAACATTTGAATATTATTCAAACAGAGAGAAAGTGATACACATTTCAACAAAAAAAAGTGGACTTGGTCTGCCAAGTGGCATGACATGTCATGGTACAGAAGTCACAAGTCACGTGATTTTCACATGAAAATATGCGAATACGGGCGTGTGTGTGCACGTCCATGTGTAATTAGCCAAAACTCTCTTCATATCATCCTATCCATAATTCAAATAGTGGCATAGACTCTATCTATAAATTGATCTTCCCCACATTACCTTAGCAATATAGTACTAAATCATGAATACTTTGGAATTAAGAAAATGGCCCCCTGAGCTTATTTCTAACAAAGGGGACCAAGGATCATTGTTCATCATTTCGTCCAAAATTTCGCGAATGAACCAAATTTTGTCCCTTTCGATACCCTCCGAAACACATTTTATCAACCAAAATTTGGCCGAATTTGGTCCTATTTGAAATTTATTCAAATTTCATCTAATTTTGGTTAAATTTATCAAAAAATTGATTTTTTTATCCAAAATTTCGACGAAATGAATGAAATTTTGTTCATTCGTTCCTTTCGCCAGCATCCAAATGTTTTTCCCATTCGAAAGTTTTAACCCTGCCAAGGATGGGTGGGACCAGCACTAGCACCTTCGTCATCAGGTGGATCAACTTCATCACCATGGTCAGTTAGCTTATTTCCTGGCTTTCTTCCACTCCCCCTTTTGCTTGCATCTGATTCTTGCTTCCCAATGGCGCACCTCATTAAGATTCTGCTGTTCTTTCCTCGTCATCAGCTACTAAACTCGCTAGATCTATTACCACTATAGATAAAGCGGTTAGATCTAATCATTTTTGTTGCAGATCTATTTCTTGGTGTTATATTTTTTGTTGTGATATTTTAATTTTATATATACAACAATTAGCTGTAATTGATGCAACATTGAGATTTTTGTCAAAATATTTCGTTTCATACACAACGAAATTGGTTGCATACATAAGTGGTAAATGTTACGACCGACCATACGGTGCTAGCGCTCGGGTCGGATATCTAGGTGTTAGCAACACCTTTCTTTTAGTAGTACCTGAATCTCTGAATCTCGTACTAAAATTAAGGAGAGGTTATCTTTCAGTTGATTGGGAAGGTCAACACGATGCTTAGCTAGCAGATACTCCTTTCAATTACAAAAGAGTGACATTTTGAGTATTGTCGTGGTCTTCAAAATGTAATTTTGACAATTAAATTTATTGTAACATAATAATAACATTATAATATTATAAAAGACTTTGTCCCTTTTTATCCATAACGTATCGTGAGACGAAGGATGGCTCTACGTACATTCACATCAACTGGAAGAGGAAACAATCTCTATAGTTTTTGCCGCTCTTATCATCGTGCTCACCAGGGCAACCTAAATGGTCAGTGCTTCAGTGGTTCGGCCACTGCATGTTCGCATGCTACTTGTTTGATGCTTTTGCCACTATTTATTGTTCAGAAACCTGGGTGTAGGTCCGTAAGCCTGGTCTATTGATGGACATCCTCTATTTAGTTTATAAATAGGGGTCTTAATCATTATAAAGTGTACCTTGTGTTAAAAAGCAATAAAGAAATAGGAGTTCTCTCATCTCTTGTATTCAATCTATTGTTCTATTGTGTTGTATTATTCTGTGATTGATCTATCTCTCTTACATAGGAGGAATCGCTCGGACTGGCCTAACTAGTGACAGTTCCTCAATACATTATTAGCACGAATCGCTTCGTGGATCAAAAGGTAATCGTCAAAGCACGACACTTGTAAATTGAATCGCTATCTATATTGCGCTTATTCCATACAATCTTGCATTCTATATTGATTTGTTTATTTCCTCTAATCTCCACGAGCTGACTTGGAGTCGCTGGCACAATGCCGATTGGATGATTCGAAAAAGAGGGACTGTTGATTGCATCATGCAAAAAGAAAAGAGAAATAGGGAAAGCCCCACACAGCGTCCACACGTAGCATGCCATGGCCGCCACCAGCCCTGCATGGCGCCGACCGCACAGGGCATGACATGGTTACCGCCGCCTGCAGTGCTCCGACCACCACCATGCGCCATGCGCGTCATGTGCTGCCATCTCCCGTATGAACCGCTGGGCCGCCTACACGTGTCGCTGAGCGTCGTGCCACCCACATGCGCCGCAGAGCCACTAGCCAGCCTCCACACAACCGCCGCCGTGTGAGCCATCGCCGCACAGCAGGCCTCCGCGCAAGCCACCTTGCACAGCAGCTCACTGCGCTGCTCAGCCACTCTGGCTCCGCCCTGCCAGCCGCCTGTGCATGGCCGCCACCCAACGTTGAGCATCGTCATTGGCCCTGCATGGCCACCGCTGCCCAACGTGAGCGCCACTATCAACTGTCGACCACGCTACTACCACCACGCTGCGCCGGTGCCGGCCGCACCAGCGTCGCCCGCCTGCCTCCGTGCCTGAGTCGCCACCGCCGCCCAGCCAGCCTCCGCATGCATGAGCCATCCACCCACTGTGCCACGACCGCTGGCCTTCTTCGCCATGCGTCGCCATGAAGTGAATAGGGGTAGGGGAAAGCTTACCCCTCCCTCTTGAATTGATCAAAAAAGAAATTTGGACCATCTGATCGGCCAAGGAAAGTTCAAATCATTCTGATTGGCCATAGGAAGTATGGACTATCCGATGGGCCATGGACCATCCGATCGGCCATGGGACGTTCGGACCATTCTGATCGGACATAGGAAGTATGGACCATCCGATTGGCCATAGGATATTCGTACCAGTCCCATCTGCCGAGGAAAGTTTGGACCATCCAATCGGTCGAGGGAAGTTTGGACCATCTGATCGGCTAGGGGGCTCCAGGAATTTGCAGAAAGGCCCTCAAAAAATAAGAAAATTATGTAAAATTTTTCTCATAATTGAAAAATAGTAGAGAAACCCTTAAAATTACAGAATTTACTAAAAATACATATTTTTAGCATAAAAGGGCCTCAGGAATTCAAATGTTTGGTTTTTTAGCACTATTGTTATTGTTTTCTATGCTTTTCTATATTTACTTACAATTTTTCATTAATTGTAAATATTTAAATTACCTTTAATCATTGAAATTAACATTAAAATTATAAAAAATACACAGAAAATTCTAAAATATCACAAGAATATTTTGTATCATTATATAATTCATTTCATGCATATTTACTTGCAGAAAATTTATATATTCCTTTTATGCACATGTAGGTGACTAGTATCACGAACCGGGAGTTTGAGGAGCTTACCGAGCATGGCCAAATCTATTTAACTTGAGCTTTTGATGTCGAGATCATACTTGAACCCAAGAAGCTTCACACTGCCATTGGGATTGGTGCACCACCGGATGCCAAACCCACACTTGAGAAAAATGATCAGGCACTTCACTTCCTCACCTTAGTATATGGTAGAAAATAGCACGTTAGCCTTGTGGATTGGATTGAAGAAGCAATCCAAGAAGCTCAAGTACACCATTCTTTCTCAGGCATACTAGGAATGAATTCGACTATAATTTGTTGATTTCAAAATGTTTGGGGAGTACAACTTTGCTTTGCATAGAATTTATACCACTCATGAACTTTGTGGTAGGTAGATCACAGATGAGCAGAAGATTGAGAAGACTCTCTTCACCTTCCACCCTAGTGCAGTGCAATCTGCATGTAACTATCGTCAAGATGGCTACAAGAAGTATGTTGAATTGATCGATATCATACAGGTTGCAGAGGCACAAGATGAAGTTCTCTATAAGAACTTTATCGCACAGCCACCTGGGAACTCCACTGGCCGTAAGTTCAACGTTGGAAGCTATAAGGTGTGGAAGCCTATAATGATAAAAAGGAAAAGGAAGGGCAAAGCCACAGCCAAGAAAGATAAGTCAAATGCTCCACCTAAGAATAAGGCTAGTAAACAAAAGTAGGACGACATGCCCTATGGTCAACAAGATCAAACCTGCTACAAGTGTAGCAAGTGGGGGCACTGGTCGCAGATCTACAAAGAGCCAGAACATGTCGTCGATGCCTTTCAGGCCAAAAAGAAGAAGGGTGGCAAAGGGAATTATGAAATCCACTTTGCCTTTGTTGAGGGGGAGAATTATGAGCAATTGCTTGCACCGATGGAGGTGGACTCCACTCCTGCAGCCGTACCCCCTCTTGACATTGCAGCCGCCGCCGCCGCCATGATTTCTCAGAAAGAGCATCTCACCCCTGAGAAGATAGCAGCCGAAGTCTCATATTTCTTAGAAAATTCAATCTAATGCACTAGCAAATTCAATCTAATGCATAGAGTGCATATAGATTTTAATTGTCATTTATTTCGTGTGCGAAAGGAATAAGTTAGATTTGCAATAATGATACTCAAGTAATTAATTCTTGTGATAGTTGGATGATGTTAATCCATTCATTTATTCGGTCAATAATAGCATGATATGTTTTAATATTTGAAGTATTTTATTTTATATGTTGATTGTCTTGTACTGCATATTAATAAAGTATTTCATATTAGAATGCATGTGGTGCCCTGTGGAGGAAGTGTACTTAGCTGATAGCGGCACAACGAATACCATCTTGAGAGAGACAAAATTCTTTCAGTCGATTAGTAAGAATGTTGGTAGCCTTACGACAATAGCTAACAGCGATGCCTGTATGATAGACTTAGGAAGAGCCACAATTATACTCCCGATGGGCATAACTTTGGTCATTAAAGAAGCCTTATTGTACGCAGAATCGACTAGCATTCTCCTAAGTTTCAAAGACATTCGCACTAACTGTTTCTGTGTTGAGACTGAAGAAGAGTACCGTAAGAAATACTAGCTCATTACAAAATGTTCAGTAAGTTGAAATGGGTATTAAAAAGATTTTCTTCATTTGAATATGGGCTATACTATACTAATATTAAGGCACACTTAGCCTATACTACCCTGAAAACTATATTTAGAAGCTCTGAACTTTTTTGTCTCTAGTATGATAGATTAGGCAATCCAGATCTTAGGATGATGAGAAGTATAATTAACAATTCACAGGAACATAATATTGATGTAAAGAATTTTCCGAATCATGAAGATTTTATGTGCCTCGTATGTGCCACCAGGAAATTAATTACCAGACCTTCTGCTCTGAAAGTGAAGGATGAAGTCTCTACATTGTTGGAATGCATTCAAGGAGATATTTGCGATCCTATACAATCTCTATCGGGGCTATGTAAATATCTTATGATGCTCATTGATGCTTCCTTGAAATGGTTGTATGTATGTTTATTATCTATGAAAAACTATGCTTTTGCAAAACTGATCTCGTAGATAATTCAAATTAGAAATAATTTCCCTAATCATCACATAAAGTCCATCAGAATGGACAACGCTAGAGAATTTACTTCAAATGCATTAGATAATTATTGCATGGCAATGAGAATTAAAGTTGAGCATTCCGTCTCGCATGTCCACACCCAAAATTGACTAGCAGAGATATTAATTAAGAGGATTAAATTCATTGCTTGACCGCTCTTGCAGAATTGTAATTTACCAACTACATGTTGGCGACATACAGTCCTACATACAGCAACTCTCATCAGCTTTAAACCATCGGCATATAACATCCATTCGCCTATGCAACTCTCTGAAGGTTTAGTTGCAAAGTTTATGTACCTATACCCCCATCATGGCGTAGTGCAAGGGGCCCTCTCTGAAAGTCCGGGATATATGTTAATTATGAGACAACATCCATAATTAGGTATTTGGACCTTATGACAGGAGATTTGTATATCACCTGTTTCGTTGATAGTATATTTGATGAGGATAGTTTCCCGATATCAGGGGGAGGAAATCGACCCCTTAATGAAAAATATCAAAAATTATGTGGCAAGCCACGAGAATTTATGCACATGACCCGTGCACTGTGAAGCAAATAGAGAAGTCTAGAAGGTCATTGATTTGCAGGCATTAGTAAATCAACAACCTGATCACTTTAGTGATTTAAAGAGCGTGACCAAGTGACATATGCCTACACACAATGCACTGAAGAGGGTTGAAATACTGAAGAAATTGAATGTATCTCTAATCCCGTCTAGAGGCCTCAGAATAAAAAGGACAAGAACTCCAGCCTCTCGAATCCCATGTAGCCGTGGACGCATAGTGAAAAAGGATAAGAAGGACTTGACATAGCTAATCACCGAAGTTCCCAAAACCATCAGGGGAGCCAGTTGAGACCTGGCACCAGTATTGCACCTCCAAAAAAGGGCCTACTGGATCTAAACATTCCCATAAAGGGAGAAATTAGCATAAATGTGTGCGCACACATCGGAGCGGAAAAACTAAAAGGACTTGTACCCACAACTAGAAGGAGCGGTGAGCAAGTATAAGAACTACAAGAATCATCCTACGATAAAATAGCTATAAACTTTGTGCACACGGGAGAATCCATGAATAGGACAAAGCTAATATAGATATTTATTTTGTAAAAAATTTGCCACAATCATTGATCTTGATCCAGAGCCTACATCGCTCGCTGAATGTAAGAAAAAATCATATTGGGAGGATTGAAAAAAGACAATAGAAATTGAATTGTTATCTCTGAATAAAAGAGATGTGTTTGGACCTGTAAGCCACACGCCTCCCTAGGTACACCCCGTAGCGCATAAGTGGGTATTTCTTCAGAAGAAAAATGAGAAAAATAAAGTTATAAAATATAAAGCAAAGCTTGTTGCACACGGTTTCACTCAACGTCCAAGAGTTGATTATGAAGAAATCTATTCCTCGGTCATGGGTGGCATTAAATTTAGAAATTTAATCTTGATGGCAGTACATCTGAATTTAGAAATAAAATTGATAGATGTGGTATTGGCATACCTTTATAAAAACTTGGATTTCGATATTTACTTGAACTAGAAATATGTATAGTGTCAAACTATACATATTTACCTTTATGAAATAAAAATATGTATAGTGTCAAACTCAGAAAATCACTATACGGATTTAAGTAATCAGGTAAAATATGGTATAATCGTTTAAGCAACTTTCTATGCAAGAAAGGCTACACGAACAATGATAATTGTCCCTGTGTATTTATATAGCGATCCCAGAATGGGTTTTGTATAATCTTACTATATATAGATGATCTGAATATTATCGAAACCCTAGAAGATATAAAGGAAGTGAGTTCTTACATAGAATCAGAGTTTGAAATGAAAATTTTGGGTAAAACCAAATATTGCTTAGGCTTACAGCTCGAGCATGTTCTTGAAGGAATATTAGTACATCGGTCGGCCTACACTCAGAAAGTGTTAGAAAGGTTTGGCTTTGAAAAAGCATACTCTTCAAAAGTACCAATGGTCAGAAGATGTTTGCAGTAAGACAAGAATCCGTACAGATCTAAAGAAGAGGCGGAGGAAGTCCTAGGACCAGAATTCCCATACGTAAGTGTAGTAGGAACACTCATTTATTTATCAACTACACTAGACCGGATATCGCATTTGCCATAAACCTATTAGTAAAGTTGCTGTAGGGGAGGCCCCCACCTAACCCCGGTAGGCATGTTAAAGAGGTTGTAAAGCATAGAGTGAACATGCGTAACGACACAATTACCCTTGGGGGATGTTTGGATGTAAAGGTACGGTTGCAAAGACACTCCCTGCAGCGCAAGGATATATATATATACGTAATGCTAGCCATGGGAAAGGGCGAGAGGACAGCATTCCTTACCAACTTCCCACTACCATCTCTCTTTGTTTGGTTTGTAACCACAACAGTTGACGCCATCCGTGGGGATGACAGAGCTAGCCTCAAGGTCTCAAGAAGGATGGCACCGAAGAAAACTTCATCATCGACGGCGAAGAAGAAGAAAGGGGTCGCAGCGAGGTCCCGCGTCAACACTAGGGCTTCGACATCGGTGGTCGCGGGTGCGAACGACGACGCTCATCGCGCGACGATCGACCCCGCCACCGCCAATGCGACGATCGACCCCGCCACTGCCGACGTGACGGTTGACCCCGCCACCGCCGACGCGACAATCAACCCCGACAGTACCGACCGGGTGCTAGGGAGCGGTAGCATCGGTGCCCGTGGAGGCGCGACCGCCGTCCTTACATCTAGTGCGGGAGCACCAAGCAGTCCCGGAGGCGACACGGGCCCCGTCATCGACGCCGGAGTCCATTGTGTCGACGCGGCGGGCAACCCAAGAGCACAAGCCGTGGTCACGGCTACCCCGGCGGTGCGACCAGGTGTGCCAATCGCTTTATCTACGCCGGCAGTGGAGAACGCCCTGCTAGCGGCCCTCGGCATGCTCTAGCAGGAGTTAGCGGATGAAGGGTCAGAAATGGCAACAAAGGGGGGGTGAATGGTGCCTTTTAAAATTACCCCGAGGTACTCATAGAACTTTTTTCTCCGATAGCTATAAAAGCTATGAAGCAAGATGATAGACACTAACTGGAAGCTAGAAAGAAAATTAGTCTTGCCAAAGCACAAGGGCTACCAGCTATAAAAAGGTTCTCGCTAAAACAAAAGAGACAACCAACTGAAATAGCACAAAACTACTGTAATTAATGCTTCTATGCTCGGCTAAAAGAAGAAAAAAAGAAAACCAACCAAAACTGACTGGATATGCCTTAAAAACTGAAAGCAAACAGAAGATGAAAGCAGTTAGTCCTGCTGGCGGACCTGCAAAACAACTAGCATCTGGTGCTGCTACTGCTGAACAGAAAGGACAACCTGAAAAGCTTGACCAACCAATACGAAGAAATGTGAAGATCAGCGCGCCGAACAACACTTACACCAGCCAAAAACAGCAGAACAACAGAGATCTAACTGCACCTATAGCTGCCGAACAGCAAGCAGACCAAGGGAACTACTGCTAACCGAAAATAGTAGCTGTCAAGATCTATGCATAGCAGTCGAATAGGAGAGATGCTGCCTGACCAAACTGGTTAATCTAGTGTTAGTTTAGCTTATGGATGGGAGGTCCATAAGCGGTTGGTTTAGCTTGTGGACGGGAGGTCCATAAGCGGTTGGTTTAGCTTGTGGATGGGAGGTCCGCAAGTGGTTAGTCAATTTCTTTGATTATTTATTTATTATTATTTTACTTAAAGTTCGGTTTCAATCTAATTACTGTATTTACCTTTAAATGTTGTTTTATACAAATTAACCTTTCAGCCTTCCATTGGTAAGCCTTGCATACTATATTGCATTCATTTGTTACAAACGACTTGCTGAGTACCAATGTATTCACGGCTTTATGCCCAATGTTGCTCAGTTGAGGAAGAAGAGTATCACCAGCAGGAGGTTACAGAAGGAGAGTACTTCGACGACTTCACGGATTAGGCTTCGTTCTCCACTCGATAGCCTGTGGGCTTTTTCGATTGGCCACTACGCTTTATTTTGGATTTCCGCTGCTAGTTTTGTTAAGCCCTTCGAGCTAGTCTATTGTAAGCTTGACCATAAGGTCGTACCTTTTGAGATTTATTGATATTTGAGATTTTCCTTTATTTTATCGTGTATATGGTTGTGATGACATCTATGTTTGACTGTGTGCACTAGTGTGATCCTAGGACTAGTGCAGTATACACACAGAGTCCGGATTTGCATATTCGGGTCTCGACAGGTTAAGCGGGAGAGGCATGACAGTAGTAGGCACCAGATTGATTGGGAAATTTGTTCCCATTTGGAACCCTATCCTACGGTTTGAAGCACATGGCGAGCTCACCGAGCAGTACCTCTGGCGTGTCTGCGTCTTCTTGTTAGCCCCGGGTAGACGGTGAAGAAGCCCACTCCTCCTCCCCGATTCCTCACAGGGAGTGCTCATTGGAGTATGTACCGGCCATCTTTTGCATGCGCAAGGTGAAGGCAACTCGATGGATTTCTTAGAGTAATGCCAACCCTAGGAGGGGGCACTTGACTTGTGTGAAAGCTTGTGTGAATCAATTGACTTATGATTGAGTTGAAATTTGGCTTTTTTTCAAACTTGGGGCTTTGATTTGGCTTGTAATTTGTGATGAAAATTCTTTTCCATTGGTTAGGCTTGGGGATGCAAGTTCTAGCTATGGCTCGACCTGGAGACACCCCTATTTTTGAAGGAACTTTTGAGTGATCTACAAGACACAATTAGGGGACTTAGGAGTGGGAACATGGATCAAAGAGCTTGCGTTGGTGATAGGGACGTGCAGCTAAAAGGGCTAACGGTTGTTCATGGGCCTGTTCTTTTGGGTTGAGGCCTATGGCTTTTGGCTATTCGTGAGAGAGAGTACGAAGAGATAGAGACTCGCGTGCAAATTTGGTTGATATAAATGAAGTCACTGTAGTGTGTACTGCCTTGAAAAAATACTCTATTTTGAAATCTAGTTACTGTAGAAAAGCACTTTACGGTAGAAAAGCACTTTACGGTAGAAAAGTGGTTTTTAGAAGCCAAAAAGAAGAGGGTGCATAACACAGAGTTAGGTGCTTGCAGACGAACTCTAATTGAAAAAGTGGCTATAGTAGTTGAACTCACTATGAAGGTGAGGAAGCTAGAAAAGGAGAGAATGGTGTTCATGTTAGTGTTAGTCAAAATCCTTGTCGTGTTTCCTGATTGATGTTGAACTGGTGAACACAGAGTTTTAAATGTAATCTTGGTATGTATCCCGTTTGTAATATCCAATATTTGATTGCAATGAATGAATTTGTCTACCTCATGAATGCATATGTAAACCTATGGGATGATAACATTTTAACACATGACAAGTGAAATTGAGACAATTTAGTAGTTAAGGCTGTAAAACAAGCTCAAGGCTCGTGAGCTACTCAAGATCGGCTCGTTCTAGACTCGATTTCAGCTCGGCTCGAGTTTTAAATGAGCTGAACTCGAGCTTGATCTTGAGCTCGCAAGCTTCACCGAGCTGAGCTCGAATAGTTCGCAAGTCTTGATGCGAGCTTAAATAGTGATACATATTAACTCTTACCAAGCTTACTCGTGTCGAATTCGAGCTTGAGCTTTTTTTAGTATTGAAAATGAGTGCATATTAGAATTATTTGACTGTTATCGAGCTTACTCGAGCTGAGTTCGAACTTGAACTTTTCTTATTGTTGAAAATTAGTGCATAAGAAATTATTTTAATTATTATCGAATTTCAACGAACCGAGCTCGAGCCCAGGTTCAAGTTCGGATACCAACTTGAGGTTAGCTCGAGTTTCTATCGAGCTCGAGCCTAGAAGGCTAGGCTCGCTTGAGCTCAAGCCTAGAAGGCTAGGCTTGCTCGAGCTCGGTTTGTTTACAACCCTATTAGCAGTTCACATAAGAACAAATGAAATAGCCATAATTTCAGCATATGACATAACACACAAATAGACATTAGCTTGATCCATCACATAACATAAGTTTGGCACCACATAATTCTGGCACAACACAAGTTTGGAACAACATAACTATACCACAACATAAGTCTGGCACAACCTTAGACACAATGAGACAAAGCTGGAGCCTGGAGTGGCACTGTAATGTCTTGAACATCTTTACAGTGTCCCTAGGAGTATTTAGCGGAAATGGGGAGTGTTGGGAGTATTTAGCGGAATCGCGGAGTTTCTCGGTTTTTCGGTGGATCGCGGGAGGCAGGAATAAAATTTTAGAATTGTCTAAAGTGAAAGAAAGAAATTAATTAATTAGAAATTAAGTTTTGGGCTGCCTAGAGGGGTGGGCTAGCCACTTTGGGCTGGCCAGCCCAAAAGGGGCCCAAGCCACCCCTTTTTCTTCCCCCAGACCATAGCCAAGCCCCTCCCACCCCCTTAGCCACCCCCACCCCCTCTTGGATGTCCCTCCCTACCCTCTCTCTCCCCATGGCTAACATGGCTAAAAAGAAAGGAAGAAAAGGAAGAAGGGAAGAAAGGGAGGAAGAGAAGGGAGAAGGAGGGAAGAAAAGAGGAAGAAGAAGAAGTGGGGTGATCTTGAGGGATCACCTAGGTAATTTTCTCACCTCAATTATCCCTATTTTAGATGTAATTAGGGTCCTTGGCATGGGATTAGAAGGGTTCTAATGGAGAAATTAACCGATTAGGATTTTCTGCTGTCTACGTGTTGGCCGTTTCGTAAAATGCGACTGTTTGTATAAATTAGGATATCGAAACGATTTTTACTGTGGGTCTCGCCAACATGAATGTTGTAGGGGACGACGAGACCTAGAATCTTTAATTGTTTTAGATTGATTGCTATTTGGGTGTAGTTTCAGAGGGGTAGATGATTTTTATAATTTTGGCCACAATTATGAAAGCTATATAAAATCTTGTAATCTAGCTACTTTATAAAAATCTTGAATTTTAGACCATTATACAGAAGATGGGGTTCGGTAGAAGATGACTGGCCAGATTGCCGAAACAGAGTCTATCCTCTGTTTTGCGCGATAATTTACACCCTTTTAGCAGCAAGATAAAAATAAGTTATCTACTTACAAATTTTAGGTATTTCACTGTAGTTTCCAGAAATATCTCGTTTGCTGTGATTGACCTAGTAGTTTTAAAGACACAAAAATAACAAGCAGCACTGCTGCAGTGGGCTAGGCATAGGATCGTTGAGTGGAGATGGTATTGTCGGGATTGGGGTTTAGCGGTGTTTTATTTTTCTTGAGTTGAGGATACCTTGCTGTAGCGTTGTGCTGAGAAGTACTTTTGGACAGATGAGTTCGCTCCTGATCATACGTGAGCGCTTCGCTTCATTGGTAGAGGCAAGTAAACGTAGCAGATGATGCTACTGTTTAACTCGTTAATCATACTATATTCACATTAGATAATTCTCTTAATCTAATATGTTATGCCGTTGTTTCATGTTTCTTTAATATGGTCTATGTGGTAGCATTTTAAGAATCAGTTATTTATGCTCTTGATTGATTAATTGTGGATATGTGATATTGTTATTGATGAAACAAATATGGTTGTGGGGTAGTATTATTTATGAGGATATTGAGGACTGAGTGGTGGTATTCTTAATGAACATATTGTGGTCAAGTGGCAGTATTCTTAGTGAATATATTGTGGTCTTAGTGGTGGTATTCTTAATGACTATATAGTGGTCTATGTGGCAGTATTCCCTATGAATCGATTGATTATGATCTTGGTGAATCAAATGTGGATTATGCGGTATTGACCTTATTGAATCATATGTGGATATGAGGTAGTATTCTTGATAAATATATTGTTGATCTTTGTGGTTAAATTCTTATTAATCATTGGTATCATATCATGCACATTATGACATGACATTTGCACAGTGGATGTCTGTAATACCCTGATCGTGGTTTCGGCGTAGGTTTAAAAGAAAGAGAACATATATTCAAACATATACTTTAAAACGCGGAGTCGCCGGTTAATCGGTAAATTGCGGGAAGAGGAAAAATTAAATTTATGAGTTAGCCTTAGAATAAAAAAACATATATATGTTTTAAATAAAAAAAGGATTTCTAGGGAGGGTGGGCTGCCACCTTGGGCCAGGGGGCCCAAGGGGTGGCCGCACCCCCCCCCCCTTGTTGCCCTAGCCGCCACCCCCCTTATACCCCTTTGGCCGCACCCCCTCCCCCTTCCTCCCCCAAGCCGCCACCCCTCCTGCCCCTTGCGCCCACCCCCCCAAAACCAGTGCTGCCCCTGTGCAAGGAAAAGGAGGAGAAGGGAAGGAGAAGAAGGAGAAGGAAAGGAGAAGGACAGAAAGAAGATGGTGATCCCAATCCCCTAGGTAAATCTCCCTCACCTCAATCTCTCTGTTTTATGCTGAATCTAGGGTTCTTAGCCCCAGTTTTGAAGGGACTAGCATGTTAGAAAACCCTGATTAGAGAATCCCGATTTGCTGTCCGTAGATCAAATCATGTGATGTTACTGTTCATGCAGTTTCAACCCCTAGAACGATTTTTCCCGACGCTTTCCCCAAAAGGAAAAACGTAGAGGACGACGATATGCATCTACTGTAGTTTTTTCAGAATTTTTGAGCATGTAATTTAGGCGTACCAGGGTCTGGAATCTCGCTGTCCGTCAGGGGCGCAGACAGGGACAGACCGCTGTTCAGATGGGAATTAGGGATAGAAGATGAATTTTATATTTTTGGTCACCATTGAGAAAGTTTTAGAGAATTTGGTAAGCTAGCTTCTGTAAAAAAATCAAAATTTCCATAGCCCTACTCTGTTGTTGGGAAGCATTTGAACTTGACTGTCCTGACTGACAGAACAGAGGATGATCTCTGTTTTGAGCACTGAGATACACCATGCTAAGAACAAAATTAAAATAGGTGATCAACATGAAAAGTGTAGGAAAATGAGTAAGGAAATCAGAAATATGTCCCCCTCTGTAAAAGGTTTAGTAATCTTAAAGATACAAAAAAAATAAGTGGCGTTGCTGCAGCGGGACGAGGTTAGGACCGCAAGTGGAGAGGTTCGATGTGGGGGTTAGGGTTTTGACGACACTTTTCTTTGAGAGTCGTGATTGTATTGCTGTTTATTGTGCTAAGAGATACCTTTTTGGACAGGCGGATTTGCTTCTGATCGAGCGTGATCTCGTCGCCTCGTCGGTAGAGGCAAGTAATTATAGCAATAATGCTATTGTCTAATTGGTTATTCTTACTATTTGCAATCTACATGATATTCATAATTTGAAGTATTATGCCATGGATGGATGACTTATATATATATGAGATGATAGTAGCAATTAACAGTTGAATGTTATGCTTTGAATGACTTGCTTGTAGTGATGAGATAGTTGCTATATGTGCCAATTGTGGAAAAAGTTTATATACTCATGGTGGTTATGTTGATGTTTCTTTGAGGGTATATTCATGTTAATCATGTTGATGTCCCTTCGGGGTTGAAATATATGTGATTTATGATTATCATAACTGTTGTGGCTACGGGCCAAACAGTAAAGAAGGGGACTCGTAGGAGAGGAAGATGAGAGCCAGATCTGGGGAAGAGTTGGTAAGAATGAGGGAGTCGTTCCCCTCCTGCCCCTCCTGGGGGCTTATATACATGAGTGGGGTAGAATAAGAAATCCCCATTCTACCCCTTAGCATTTACAAAGGCTGAGGGTACATTGGTATATTTACACCTCTACACTATTGAGCCTATTATATATTATGCCCGTTGTGAGGCCTAGTCACGGGGGGTTGGGCCACCCCCACAACAGTACTCCCTCGTCAGTAAGCGCAGAGGTCCCGATGGGCGAGCTGGCGCACCACACTATCTCAGCCCCCCGTTCCCTGACAGCAAGTACCGACGGGCCGAAGCAACTAGTAGCTTGCATCTTGTACAGCAGTGCGTACGAAGGTGTACTCGGAATCCCACTCGAAGCCGAGTCGTCCCGCCGAGGCCGTGCCTACCAGGCGAACGACGAAGCCATCGCGGCCCCGTCGAGGCAATGCCTACGGGACGGGCGGCGAGGCGCTGCTCCGAAGCCGGGTCGTCCCACCAAGGCCGTGCCTACCAGGCGGACGACGAAGTCATCGCCGCCCCGCCGAGGTAATGCCTACGGGACGGGTGGCGAGGCACTGCTCCGAAGCCGGGTTGTCCCGCCGACGCCGTGCCTACCAGGCGGACGATGAAGTCGTCGCCGCCCCGTCGAGGCAATGCCTACGGGGCGCGAGGCGCCGCTCGGCCGGTCGTCCCGCCGAGGCCGCGCAACCAGCGGGACAAGCCGCCGCCGCCCGTCGAGGCAATGCCTACGGGACGGGCGGCGAGGCGCTGCTCCGAAGCCGGGTCGTCCCGCCGAGGCCGTGCCTACCAGCGAACGACGGCCGCCGCCGCCTGCCGAGCAATGCCTACGGACGGGCGGCGAGGCGCCGTTTAAAGCCGGTCGCCCCGCCGAGGCCGTGCCTACCAGGCGGACGATGAAGCCGTCGCGGCCCCGTCGAGGCAATGCCTACGGGACGGGCGGTGAGGCGCTGCTCCGAAGCCGGGTTGTCCCGCCGAGGCCGTGCCTACCAGGCGGACGACGAAGTCGTCGCCGCCCCGCCGAGGTAATGCCTACGGGACGGGTGGCGAGGCCCTGCTCCGAAGCTGGGTTGTCCCGCCGACGCCGTGCCTACCAGGCGGACGATGAAGTCGTCGCCGCCCTGTCAAGGCAATGCCTACGGGATGGGCGGCGAGGCGCTGCTCCGAAGCCGGGTCGTCCCGCCGAGGCTGTGCCTACCAGGCGGACGACGAAGCCGTCGCGGCCCCGTCGAGGCAATGCCTACGGGACGGGCGGCGAGGCGCTGCTCCGAAGCCGGGTCGTCCCGCCGAGGCTGTGCCTACGAGCGGACGACGGCCGCCGCGCCCCGCCGAGGCAATGCCTACGGACAGCGCGAGGCGCCGCTCGGCCGGTCGCCCCGCCGAGGCCGTGCCTACGAGCGGGACGACCGTCGCCGCCGCCGCCGAGGCAATGCCTACGGACGGCGCGGGCAGGCGCTGCCCGAGCCGGTCGTCCGCCGAGGCCGCGTTTACCAGCGGACGACGAAGCCGCTGCCGCTCGCCGAGGCAATGCCTACGGACGGGCGGCGAGGCGCTGCTCCGAAGCCAGGTCGTCCCGCCGAGGCCGTGCCTACCAGGCAGATGACAAAGTTGTCGCCGCCCCGTTGAGGCAATGCCTACGGGACGGGCAGCGAGGCGCTGCTCCGAAGCCGGGTCGTCCCGCCGAGGCCGTGGGACGGGCGGCGAGGCGCTGCTCCGAAGCCGGGTCGTCCTGCCGAGGCCGTGCCTACCAGGCGGGCGACGAAGTCGTCGCCGCCCCGCCGAGGCAATGCCTACGGGACGGGCGGCGAGGCGCTGCTCCGAAGCCAGGTCGTCCTGCCGAGGTCGTGCCTACTAAGCGGACGACGAAGTCCTGCGTCGGAAAGTCCGCCTACCTGCAAGAACAGTGCCCGCGGAGAGCGGGTGCTCGTGGCGTAGGCCGAGGGCTCTACGCACACGGAGGTAGGGAGGCGAAGCCGGCCTTCCCCTACCTTCGAAAAGAGTGCCCGCAGAGGGCGGGCGCTACGCACGCAGAGGTAGGGAGGCGAAGCCGCCGTTCCCCTACCTTCAAAAAGAGTGCCCGCGGAGGGCGGGCACTTATAGCGTAGGCCAAGGGCGCTACGCACGCAGAGGCAGGGAGGCGAAGCCGCCGCTCCCCTACCTTCAAAAAGAGTGCCCGCGGAGGGCGGGCGCTTACAGTGTAGGTCGAGGGCACTACGCTCGCGGAGGCAGGAAGGCGAAGACGCCGTTCCCCTACCTTCAAAAAGAGTGACCGCGGAGGGCGGGCGCTTGCAGCATAGGCCGAGAGCGCTACGCACGCGGAGGCAGGGAGGCGTAGCTGCTGCTCCCCTACCTTCAAAAAGAGTGCCCGCAGAGGGCGGGCGCTTGCAGCGTAGGCCGAGGGCGCTACGCACGCGGAGGCAGGGAGGCGTAGCTGCCGCTCCCCAACCTTCAAAAAGAGTGCCTGCGGAGGGCGGGCGCTTGCAGCGCAGACTGAGGGCACTACGCACGCGGAGGCAGGAAGGCGAAGATGCCGTTCCCCTACCATCAAAAAGAGTGCCCACGGAGGGCGGGCGCTTGCAGCGTAGGCCGAGGGCGCTACGCACGCGGAGGCAGGGAGGCGTAGCTGCCGCTCCCCTACCTTCAAAAAGAGTGCCCGCGGAGGGCGGGCGCTTGCAGCGTAGGCCGAGGGCGCTACGCACGCGGAGGCAGGGAGGCGTAGCTGCCGCTCCCCTACCTTCAAAAAGAGTGCCTGTGGAGGGCGGGCGCTTGCAGCGAGGCCGAGGGCGCTACGCACGCGGAGGCAGGGAGGCGAAGACGCCGTTCCCCTACCTTCAAAAAGAGTGCCCGCGGAGGGCGGGTGCTTATAGCGTGGGCCAAGGACGCTACGCATGCGGAGGCAGGAAGGCGAAGCTGCCGCTCCCCTACCTTCAAAAAGACAATGCACTCCCTGGTGCAACGCGCACGAAGATGCGATACCCAGGCAATGCGCCACAACAGCGAGGCACTCCCTGGTGTCTTGGCCATCATGTAGCTTTTATACTCCATAGAGTGCGTGGGAACATCGACCACGTCTGTTTATACTCGTAAAGAGTACACGCAGTGGCAGCACTAACGCATACACAAAAGAGTATGCGGAGTGATATCATCAGCGTGTGCGCGGGATATCCACGTCTTGTTTATACTCAAGTAGAGTGCACAGGGACAGCATCCGCTGCGTCTCGTTTGTACTCCGGAGGGGGCGTGATTCTTCAATCACGGCTTACCGGTCACTCACGGAGGGTACGCCATCGCGTGCGCGGGACATCCGTGTCTTGTTTAGACTCAGTAGAGTGCGCAGGGATAACATCCGCGTCTAATTTGTTCTCCAGAGTATGCGTGGGACTATCGACCACGGCTTAGCTATGCTTCGGAGGGTACGCCAACGCGCGTGCGGGACACCCGCGTCTTGTTTATACTTCGTAGAGTGCGTGCGTAGACAAGGCTCGACGTTACGTCTTATTTATACTCCGTAGAGTGCGTGCGGAGGCAAGGCTCGACGCTACGTCTTATTTATACTCCGTAGAGTGTGTGCGGAGGCAAGGCTCGACGCTACGTCTTATTTATACTCCGTAGAGTGCGTGCGGAGGTAAGGCTCGACGCTACGTCTTATTTATACTCCGTAGAGTGCGTGCGGAGGCGATGTCGACGCCGCCAACGCGAAGTCGCGAAGCCAATGTCGATGCCGCCGACGCGAAGTCGTAGAGCCGAGGTCAACGCCACTAACACGAAGCCACGGGGCGAAGGCGTGGAGCCGGGGTCGACGCCACCAACGCGAAATTGCGAAGCCGATGTCGATGCCGTCGACGCGAAGTCGCGGAGCGAAGGTGCGGAGCCGGGGTCGACGCCACCAACGCGAAGCCGCGGAGCGAAGGCGTGGAGCCGGGGTCAACGCCACCAATGCGAAGTCGCAAAGCCGATGTCGACGCCACTAACACGAAGCCGTGGGTCGAAGGCGTGGAGCCGGGGTCAACACCACCAACGCGAAGTCGCGAAGCCGATGTCGATGCCGCTGACGCGAAGTCGCGGAGCGAAGGCGCGGAGCCAGGGTCGATGCCACCAACGCGAAGCCGCGGAGCGAAGGCGTGGAGCCGGGGTCGACGCCACCAACGCGAAGTCGCGAAGCCGATGTCGATGCCGCCGACGCGAAGTCGCGGAGCCGAGGTCGACGCCACTAACACGAAACTGCGGAGTGAAGGCATGGAGCCGGGGTCGACGCCACCAACGCGAAGCCGCAAAGCGAAGGCGTGGAGCCAGGGTCGACGCCACCAACGCGAAGTCGCGAAGCCGATGTCGATGCCGCCGACGCGAAGTCGCGGAGCCGAGGTCGACGCCACTAACACGAAGCCGCGGAGTGAAGGCGTGGAGCCGGGGTCGACGCCACCAACGCGAAGTCGCGAAGTCGATGTCGATGCCGCCGACACGAAGTCGTGGAGCCGAGGTCGACGCCACTAACACGAAACCGCGGAGCGAAGGCGTGGAGCCGGGGCGACGCCACCAACGCGAAGCCGCGGAGCGAAGGCGTGGAGTCGGGGTCAACGCCACCAACGCGAAGTCGCGAAGCCGATGTCGATGCCGGCGACGCGAAGTCGCGGAGCCGAGGTCAACGCCACTAACATGAAGCCGCGAAGTGAAGGCGTGGAGCCGGGGTCGACGCCACCAACACGAAGCCGTGGAGCGAAGGCGTGGAGCCGGGGTCGATGCCACCAACGCGAAGTCACGAAGTCGATGTCGATGCTGCCGACGCGAAGTCGCGGAGCCGAGGTCAACGCCACTAACACGAAGCCGCGGAGCGAAGGCGTGGAGCCGGGGTCGACGCCACCAACGCGAAGTCGTGAAGCCGATGTCGATGCCGCCGACCCGGAGACGCCCATGCGGAGGTTGCTCTGCTTGCTCCAATGCAGTTATACCGATAGCGGAGACTGCGAGCCAGGAGGGCCGCGGGTACTACCAGATGTCTGGCGTCTCCGCGATGCTGGTCTTCAGTGGCAACGGCTTTTGATCCTATGGCAGGTTGGGCAGCTGAAGGTGCTCCAAGTATTCGACCTCAGCCACAATGACCTCTCCAGCGGCATCTCGCCGGAGCTCAGCGGCCTCTCGAAGCTGCAGAATCTTGACCTGCACCGGAACACCACCTGTGTGGACATCCGTCGAGCAGCTCAACGGAGACAGGTGCCTAGTGGAGCGGGAGTTCCGGGTGGAGGTGGATGTGGAGGTCCCATCTGCCCCGCGCCATGAGAACCTTGTCCCGCTCCATGGCTTTGCCAGACGTGGCCTCCGGTGCGGCCCTGCTGGACTGGCGCGCCCAGCTCAAAATACTGAGATATCAAGTCTAGCAACAGCCTTCTTGACGAGGCGCGCGAGGCCCGTGCCGTGGATTTCGACCAAGCGAGGCTGATCCTCCCCGACAGGACTCATGTTACGACGGAGTTTGGCGGAGTCAACGCGATGTCCGTCCATGAGTATAGGAGCTGACGCGGGGCTCGACGAAGTTGATGCGTAGACCGACCGTGGACGTCGAAGTCGGCGTAGGGCTCGATGAAGACGACGCGAAGCCCAGACCTCGCCAACGCCGAGCACGAGCCAACGCCGAGCATGAGACTTGCTGCCAGCGGAGGCACGAAAGCCGTCACTGCGGAGTCTACACATGCGTGGTACCAAGGCATACATGCATGCACACGCACCAGGCGTGCATGCATGCGCACGCGTTGCTACTCCTGGGCGACGGGACCAGAAGCCAGATCAAGTATAAGAGGAAACGAAAATACATCAGGAAATTCAAGGACTATTCCTACTACTCCCCTGTTATCTCTTTCCTCGACGGAGAGTGCGGACGCCACGGCGAAGGCTTCGGAGACCACGGAGGAAGCTCCGAACGCCTCGGTGAAGACCGCTCTTCAACCTCTGCGGGGACCACGGACACCGCGACTGGGGTGGAGCCGCGGTAGCTAATGGTTGGCTCGGAGTGATGAAGTCTTTGGTAATTGGAGGATGCCGTCGCGGAGTCCATTGTGGTAGAGCTCAATCGAAGAAAGGGGGTCACAGTCCAGCATGTGGAGGCAGTGGCACCGCCAAGGGTCTTCGGTGCGAGGTGGCCCTCGTGGCTCATAAAGGCCCCGCCGTGAGGCGCGGGGACTGACTCAGCCTCTGGTGCTAGTCCTCACCAGGACGGATGATGCGGCAGTGCCAGCTGCTCGGGCCTGCGTTCCATGGTGATATATGTATACGGGGATACGTACTGTGGCAAAACTGATGGACGCGGAGGCCGAGCGGCGTTTGGCCGAGAGCTCCACGATGTAGATGCAGGCCCATGGCATGTGCGTGGACGCCAAGGTGTTGACGCGGAGCATAGTAAGTGGAGTGCATGGAGGCATTCGCTGCTTGACGATGCGAGGGGTCGACGTTTGGGCACCAAGCGAGTCCTTTAGTCTTTTCCCTTGCTGTAGCTTCTTGTCCTGTCCGCACGTGAAAGCCAGAGCCGGTCGGGCGGGCCTACCGCCATGCCTGCACGTGCATACTCGCGAAGACTCGACGTCGCGCGGAGGCTCGGCGCAGTCGGAGCCTGCCAACATGGAGACCTCGCGAGGTGGTGGCACTGCACAGAGACCTAGCGGGGGCACCTCGCGACGCGGAGGTTCGGCGTGAAGGCTGGACGCGAAGACCTCTTGGCAGCGTGTTAAATGGACGCATGCATGTAATACGAAGACGCCGCCTACTACGAGCGCTTGCTGCTATCCACAGGGTAACTCAAACATGGTAGAATGCACGTAGGAAAGTGATGGAATAGCAACACTACGCATCATGTATGCAAGGATGGATATTCCATGCATGCACGTGGTGGCGCATGAACAAATATCTGAGTGCACGCATGTATGGAGATGCGGATAAATACTCTGGACGCGTTGCTCGGCACGGAGACTCCATGTCCAGCGGAGGTCGACGCGGAGGCTCGACGCGCGGCTCTACACCGTGCGGAGGCTCGAGGACGCTTCGACGCGGAAGGCTATGGCGCGGTGGTTGAGGCCGAGACCCCGTCGCCACACTTCACACTCAGGCTTCTCGCCTCAGTAAGACCTCGCCGGTTTGGAGACTCGGCGCGGAGGCTGCGGCGCGAAGGCCCGCTTAGCGAGGTACACTCCACGCGGAATCTGGTGTGGGGAGTCGAAGGCACACGGGCTGGCTGTGCGAAGACCGAAGTGGCGAGGCCTCACCAAATGAGGTCCCCAAATAGCACCTCTGTGCCAAGCTGAATGGTGCCTCGGTGACTTCGGCATCTTCTACCCGTTTTCCCCTACCCGATTGGATCTGCCCGATCTGGATCTGGAAAAGAAATGAGAGCTCACAACAGATCTGTATGCTCACAACACCTCTACCTTATTTACAGGCTAGCGACAAGGTGAACTTATCTGCGATGCCTCACGATACGAACGGCATGAGATCCTTCCGCTCCGCGCTAGGAAGCTCCTTCGGTGGTAGCTACCCCTAGCGTCCTTGCGCAGCCTCTCGCTCAGTCCCCACGGACGGCGCCAACTGTTGTAGCTACGGGCCAAACAGTAAAGAAGGGGACTCGTAGGAGAGGAAGATGAGAGCCAGATCTGGGGAAGAGTCGGTAAGAATGAGGGAGTCGTTCCCCTCCTACCCCTCCTGGGGGCTTATATACATGAGTGGAGTAGAATAGGAAATCCCCGTTCTACCCCTTAGCATTTACAAAGGGTGAGGGTACATTGGTATATTTACACCTCTACACTATTGAGCCTATTACATATTATGCCCGTTGCGAGGCCCAGTCACGGGGGTTGGGCCACCCCACAACAATAACATATATAACATGTCATGTCATTGCATTGAGGATGTCGCCGCTTATAGCCGCGGCCGTACCGGGACAGCATCGTACATTGTCGTAGTACGATGCACACTCTTACCTTGTTGGGTAAGGGTGCAGTGGAGCATAGCATGCATATACATTGAAATTGTGGTTGGAGGCATTGCATTCTTATGTTAAAGGTTTAAAAACCTTATGAGGCAGGACTTGTGATAGTCCTTGTGGTTTAATGAATGAGGATGTTGGAAGTGGTTGTGGTCATGTAATAAAATAAATGAGGTTGTGGCTTTGCTCGTTGTTTGACTATTAGAGGATTGTTGGACTATTGAAACTTGACATCGTTATCTTTGTTAATTATGCTTCCGCTTGATTCTATTTATCCAGTAATTGTTGTTAGTTTAATTTATCTCAAAATTTTGGCTAGCTGTTGAGTAGTTTGGTGACATCCCAGGGTAATGTGGGTCCTGGGGTGTTACAATGTCGCCACACATAGTCGCAATCGTACCAGTACAGTATCGTACATTGCCGTAGTAAGATGCACACTCTTACCTTGTTGGGTAAGGGTGTAGTGGATCATATACATTCATATGCATTTTCATTATGGATGGATCATTTGCATACTTATGCAATGTGTTGTAGATGAATGATTTGCAAACAAATGCAACTTCTTAACTTTTATGTGGAATTGACTCATGAGAGTCCCATGTGATATGAGAAATGTGGCTGTGGTCGTGGAATGGGGTTCACCCCCTTGTGGCATGAGGTAGGGGATGTGGCTGTGGCATGAGGTATTTCTCTTGTGGTAACTATTGTTAGCAGTTGTTGTTGTGGAAAAGAATAAGGTTAGTGAGGAAAATATGTTAATGCTTTATTGATGTTGGTACTAGTGGTGGTTGCGGTTATGAAGTAGGCAATCAAGACCTAATTACTAATGTTTTGTGGTTGTTGGTAGTAATTGTGGCTAAGGCTATAATTGTGGTCAATGTAGAAAATAAATATTGATGTTTGAACTATTGTAGTTTAATTAGCTTGTTAAACAGTTTGCTTATTGAGATTTTTATCTCACTCTTGTTCCCCCCCTTTCAGGTGATCCTTGAGCATGTATGAGAAGAGTAGAGCGGCATATCACAATTGCACACCATCTTATGATTAATGCTATAATAATTATGAGGTATTAGTCATGGATTTATTTCCCATATTGATGTTCGTTTCAAATTAATAATGCTAGATTGTGGTTCGCTTTAATTGGTTAAAATTGTTAGTGGTTGTCCCTTATTTAATAGTTTTCCATTACCTTTGTTTTGTTATGCTTCCGCTTAACTTACATGTTTTAGGAGATGTTACCAATTTATTTTACCTTGTAGTCTGGCTAGTTGTGGAGTGATTTAGTAGCATCCTAGGGTAATGTGGGTCCTGGGGTGTTACAGGCACAACTTAAGACACAAGTAGACATAGCTGGAGTTTGGAGTGACAAACAATATTACACAATCAAGACATCACATCAATCATCAAAAAAAAGCCCTGGAAGGTTTCTAGCACTTTGCATTGCACGTTTCTTAATTGGTAGGCTCCTAGGCTTTCACTTGAGCACTAACAGTCCCAGATGTCACATTGGCAGTAACCCTAGTGTAACACCCCAAGACCTAGATTACCCTGGGATGTCACTAAACTACTCTACAACTAGACAAGTTTACAAGATAATTTAAACCGACAACAATTACAAACATGACGAACTAAGCAGAAGCATGATCCACTAAGGAAAACCACGATATTGATAATAAGTTCAATAATTGAAACAAGCTCCAAAGTTTAACCAACGGAATAGTCCACAATTCGGCATTATTATTTTAAGGCATACATCAACAAATAGCGAGGCAAATGACTATAGTCCCATTGACTTTATTACAGCATGAGTCAACGAATCAAGTGTATTATTGTGTTGCTACTCTACCCTTCTCATGCATGCTCAAGGATCACCTGTAGGGGGGAAAACAACAAGGGTGAGATAAAAATCTCAACAAGTAAATTGTTTAACAGGTTATTCAAACAACAAGCAAAGCTACAACAACATCTATGTTATTACATGACCACAACCACATTCCATATCCTTATTCATTAAACCACAAGGACTATCACAAGTCCTGCCACATAAGGTTTTAAACCATTGGTATATGAATGCAATTTCCTCCATCCACAATTAAATGCATATGCATGCTATGCTCCACTGCACTCTTACCCAACAAGGTAAGAGTGTGCACCGTACTACGGCAATGTACGATGTTGTACCGGTACGGTCACGGCTATAAGCGGCGATATCCACAATGCAATGTTATGACATGTTATGAATGATATGATAATCATAAACCACATGAATCTCAACCTCATAAAAGGGTCATCAACATGATTAACATGAATTCATCCTCAAGGAAACATCAAGACTACAAGCAAGTCATCCAAAGCATAACATTCAATTATTAATTGCTCCACAACCTCATTTATACGTCAACCAACCATGGCATATTACCTCAAAATACGAGGATCAAGTAAATTGCAAGTAGTAAGAATAACCAATTAAACGGTAGCATTACTGCTACAATTACTTGCCTCTACCAGCGAAGCGACGAAATCACGCACGATCAGGAGCCTAGCCACCTGTCCAAAAGTCACCCTCAGCATACAACTACAGCGACATAATTGTGACTTATATATAAAAAAATATAAACACCGCTAAGTTCCCAAACCCGTCAATCCCTACCATGCCCGTCGAATTTACGCACAGCCCACTGCTGCAGCGTTACTTATTTTTTTTGTAACTTTAAAAATATTAAGCCGAACACCGCAAACGACATCCGTAATTTTCAAGTAGATCATTTAATTATATTTGTTTCCTATCATGATGTAATCTACCGTACAAGACAGAGGACTTGCTATGTTCTGGCATTCTGGACAGTCAACTTCCAACGCTTCCCATTCACAGTACATAGCTCAAAAAAATATAATTTTTATACATTATATATATTACTTATTTATCTACATTTTTCAAAATTACGACCATACGCATAAAAATTATTTACTACCCCTTAATCCCCTCTGAACAGCTGTCTGCCCTAAACTGCACCCCTGACTGATAGCAAGATTCCCGACCTTACTGCGCCCAAATCCCGCGGCCAAAAAATCTGAAACAAATATAGGAGATGCGTAGCGTTGTCCTCTATGTTTTTCCTTTTGGGACAACCCACAGAAAAAATCGTTTTGGGGATCTAAACTACGCAAACAGTAATGCTGCGCAAATTACTCCACAAGCAGATAGCAGGGAATCACTACTTGGGGTATCTAAAATGCTAATCCCCACCATATTTTAGGCTAAGAACCCTAAATTCAACAGAAAACAGAGGAAATAGGGTGAGGGAGAGTTACCTAGGGGATTGGGATCACCCTCTTCTTCCTCTTCTCCTCCTTCCCTTCTTCTCCTTCCTTCTCTTCCTCTCCTTCCTCTTCCCTTCTTCTCCTTCTCTTGCACTTGGGGCAGCACTTGGGCAGGGAGGGGGCGCAAGGAGGGGTGTGTGGTGGCTTGGGGGCGGAAGGCAGGGGGTCGGCCATATGGGGGGGCGGCTAGGGCAAAGGGGAAGGGGGCGGCCACCCCTTGGGCCCACTGGCCCAAGGTGGCAGGCCTACTCTCCCAAAACTATTTTTTTATTAAAATTTTATTTTTTTCAATTTATACCAACTTATTTTTTTAATGCTATTCCCAACTTTATTTATTTATTTTGTTCCCTCCCGTACTTCACCAAAACACCTGTGACTCCGCGATCGTTTTTTTTTTAAAAAATAACCTACGCCAAACGACGATCAGGGTATTACATTCTCCCCACCTTAAAAGGATTCGTCCTCGAATCCAACTCCTCAAACCTCAAACAAAAGAACAGCAAGAAAAGAGCAACCAAAGGAAACCGCGAACCACAACTACGAGTACTCACCAGCCTCGAAGAGCTCGGGGTACTTCTTTCGCATTTGATCCTCCAGCTCCCATGTAGCTTCTCTCTCAGGCTGATTCGTCCAGAGGACCTTCACATACTTGATGGTCTTATTCCTCAAGACCCGCTCCGACGTATCCAAGATACGCTCTGACCGACTCTCCACAGTGAGATCCTGCTCCACTGTGACCTGTTCCAGGCCGATCTTGTGTTCGGGATCCCGCAGATATTTCCTCAGCATAGACACATGGAAAACATTGTGCACACCACTCAACGAGTTCGGCAACTCCAAACGATAAGCCAAATTGCCCACACGAGCAACCACTGGAAAATGGCTGATGTACCGCGGGCTAAGCTTCCCGGTGGTACCAAAACGAACAATGCCCTTGGTTGGCGACACCCGAAGGAGCATAAGGTCACCAACCGCAAACTCCAACTCTCGGCGCCGAACATCCACATAACTCTTTTGTCAGCTCTGAGCAGCCAATAGGTTCTGACGAACCTCCCTCACTTTCTCCATGGTTTGCTGAACAAGGTCCAGGCCAAGCAAGGACCTCTCGCCCACTGCCGCCCAACAAAGAGGGGAAACACACCTCCGACTATACAAAGCCTCAAAAGGAGCCATCTTGATACTCGCCTGATAACTATTATTATAAGCGAACTCTGCCAAAGCTAGATGGTCCTCCCAATTGCCCTTCCAAGACACTACGCAAGCACGAAGCATATCCTCCAAGATCTGAATGGTCCGCTCTGACTGACCATCCATCTGAGGGTGAAAAGTCATCTTGAGGAAGCTGTCATGCCCAACACACCAAGACTCGCGTAACTTAGAGACGAACTTGGCGTCTCGGTCAGAAACAATGGACTTGGGTACGCCGTGCAGTCTCACCACCTCTCGGATATACAATGGGGCTAGGTCCTGCGCTGTGTTGGTCGTCTTTATCAGAATGAAGTGAGTGGACTTGGTAAGTCTGTCCACCATGACCCACACTACATCTCTCCCTCGAGGCGAGCACGGCAAACCTACCACAAAGTCCATAGTGATATGCTCTCACTTCCACTCAGGTACCTCCAAAGGCTGCAACAAACCAGCAAGCCGTTTTTGCTCGGCCTTCACCTGTTAACGCCATAAGAAGCGACATACTTAGCAATGTCCACCCTCATCCACTTCCACCAGAAGATCTGCTTCAGATCACGATACATCTTGGTCTCTCCTGGATGTACCGAATACAGGGTTTGGTGAGCCTTACGAAGAATATCATCCTTCACCTCTAATTTCTGAGGTACACACGGTCGACCCTTGAAACGCACCGCACCACCCTCGTCCACACTGAAGTCTCGGGAACAGCCCTCCGAGATCCTCTTCCGCACCTCCGAGATAAGCCGATCGTGCTGCTAAGTCTCACGAACACGCTCAGGAATGGCAGACTGAATGATCAAATGCGTCTCTGCCTATGCAGCCCCAGTGAGATAGAAAGAAATACCCAATCTCTCAAACTCTGAGATCAAGGGCATCGCTACTTGAGGTACTCCTATTCTGCTCAAGGCGTCAGCCACCACATTAGCCTTATCAGGGTGATACTGGATAGTCAGGTCATAATCTTTGATTAACTCCAACCACCTCCGCTGCCTCAAATTCAAATCTCGCTGAGTGAATATATACTTAAAGCTCTTGTGATCGGTAAAGATATCACACTGTTCCCCATACAAGTAATGCCTCTAGGACTTCAGAGCAAAGATAACTACTGCCAACTCGAGATCATGAGTAGGATAATTCTGCTCATGAGTCTTCAATTGTCTGGAAGCATAAGTGATTACTCGACCCTCTTGCATCAGCACACAGCCGAGTCCAATCCGCGAAGCATCCGTGTACACCGTGAAGCGCTTGCCACTCTTGGGCAAGGATAGGATAGGTGCATTCACCAGCTTGTTCTTCAAAGTCTGAAAACCAGCCTCACAAGCGTCCGTCCACACAAAAGGAACCCCCTTTTGCGTGAGTCGGGTCATTGGTTTAGCGATGATAGAAAAGTCCTGCACAAAGCACCGGTAATACCCGGCAAGACCAAGGAAACTCCGGATCTCTGACACCTTGGTTGGCCTCTACCACTACACCACTGCTGCCACATTCTTCGAATCCACTGTAATACCGTGCTGACTGATGGTATGACCCAAAAATCCTACTTCGGACAGCCAGAAAGCACATTTCTTTAGCTTCGCGTAATATTTATTCCTCTGAAGGGCATCCAGGACCAAACTGAGATGCAACTCGTGGTCCTCCTCCGTCTTGGAATAAACCAGGATGTCATCGATGAAGACCACCACAAAAGAATCCAGGTACTCATGGAGCATCCTGTTCATAGCTTCCATAAAGACAACAGGGGCATTTGTCAGCCTAAAAGACATAACGACATACTCGTAATGCCCATACCTTGTGCTAAACGATGTCTTCTCTATATCCTCCTCCCTGATCCGCAATTGATGGTAACCAGACTGCAAATCAATCTTGGAAAATACTTTGGCACCTCTCAACTGATCGAAGAGATCTTCAATACGAGGCAGAGGATACTTGTTCTTGATCATCACTTGATTGAGTGCTCGATAATCCACACAGAGCCTCTTGGTGCCATCCTTCTTTCCCACAAATAGAACCGGAGCAGCCCAAGGTGACATGCTAGGTCTAATAAACCCCTTAGCTAGGAGTTCATCTAACTGCTTCTTCAATTCCACCTGCTCAACAGGTGCCATCCGGTACGGGCACTTATAGATAGGCCGCGTACCCGAGACAAGCTCAATGCGGAAGATCGGCTCCCGCTCTAGTGGCAAGCCGGGAAGCTCACCGGGAAAAACATCCGGGTACTTGCAGACTACCGGTATGTCCTCTAACCTCAAGGCAGCCTCGTGACCCTCAACCATGGCCCACAGCATCCCTGACTTCTGCATCCGCTGATTGGGAAAAAGCTGGCACAACAACGTGAGAGAGTACCGCGGGGCACTCCCTTGGAAGACAACTTCACGCCCAGACAGAGACCACAAGGTGACCATCTTCCAGAAGCAACAGATAACAGCTTGATACCGCATGAGCCAATCCATGCCAAGGATCACATCGAAGGGCTCCAAGGGTATAACCACCAAATTCACCACAAACTCCTCGTCTGCCAGAATCACCACACAACCGGGGCAAACACGGGAACTGGAAATAAGCCCACTTGGAGAACTAACAACCACTACCTTCCCAATCAACTGCACTAAAAGCCCTGCCTGCTCAACAAAATTCTCCAAGACAAAAGAGAAACTGGCTCCTGAATCAAAAAGTACGTAGGCATCGAAAGAGTCAACAAATATGGTACCTGTCACCACGTCTCCACAATCCCTGTCATCTGACGCTAGCATGGAGAACGCCATAGGGACAGCTGAAGAAGAAGGACCTCCCACACCCTGGTAGGTCGGCGTAGGAGTCCACTGAGGTACTGGCGTCGATGGAGTAGTAGGCTGCTAAACCCAGTATCCTCTAGGTGGGGGCGCCAAGACAGTCGACAAAGGTGCTGAAGGCGCCAGCAAGTAATGCGGTATCGGGACCGCGGGTAGGAACTGCGGGATAGGAGTCGCAACCAGCATCTGCACGGTGCCATCAGGGCGAGTAGATCCCGCGGAAGGTGTAGGCGCCAACTCCCACTGCAGCTTCCCCTTGGGATTCTACCTGCACACCACATCCTTGTGGTTCTGACCACAGATAGAACATTGCCCCTTCCAAGAGCAGTCGCTCCGCTTGTGCGGATCCCCACAGTGAAAGCACACCAAGCCCAGCCAAGGCTTCAAGTGGGCGATGCATCGCAGAGCTCCTCCAAGAGCCGGTTCCGCCCGCACTACCACGGTAGGGCTGGTGACGACGACCCTTTGCCTTCTTATGCATAGGGCCCCCAGAGTGGCCCCTCCAATCACTCTGACCTCGAGGCTGATCTCCTCCAGAGGCCTTACAAGTGTCCTCCGTGTACGCCTACTGCATCTCGATCCCCAAGGCCTGCTCCACTAGGGTACGGAAGTCTGTGATCGGAAAGGCGCCCAGCAGGTGGCGGATCGAAGGCTTAAGCCCCTGACGGAACTGCCTGGCCTTCTCCGCATCGTCCCGAGCCACATGTGGGACAAAGCGGACTATCTGGTTGAAGCCCACCTCATACTCTGCCATAGACTGCTTGTCTTGCGTGTACTTGCTCACGTCGATTTTCATCTTGTCCAGAAAGGTCTCTGGGTAGAACCTCTTCTCGAACTGTCGAACAAACTCCGCCCATGACAGGGGTCCATGTGCAGCCGTGCGAGTAGACTGCACCCCCTTCCACCAGATTTGGGCCTCTCCCTTCAGCAGTTGCGCCACAAAGCGCACGCGATCGGAGACCACCACCTCGAAAGCCTCCATCTTGTCCTTCACATGGGACAGCCAGTCAGCGGCCTGAACAGGAGTGGCCGCCCCATCAAAGCTATCGGCCTCAACCCTACCCACTCACGAAGCAAGATGCCCTAACTGCTCCAGTTGCCGCAACCTCAGGCACCGGAGCAGCATGCCACATCAACCCTACCTTGCCACCTGTCTGATGAGGACATCACTTCTTCAGATACACACAACACTCCTCCACTTGACATTCAAGGACCAATCACTAGAGCTCGCGCCCGACAATTGAATTTACAGGTGAGCTCGTTCCTAGGTACTTCTTTTTGTTCATTTGAGAATCGATTGCTACCTAATGATTTAATTATGATTAGGAACCATAGAGAGGACCTGGAAGTACTTGGAGAAGGGCTACGAGGTGTACAAGTCTAGCAAGGGTGGTCGAATCATGTTGGAGGCCTAACTCAAGCCGACTTCGAATCCAATTCGGAGTCCAGGACCAGGCCGCACTAAAACGGACGCCCAGATCGCATCCAGACTCTGTTTTGGACGTTCCACATATGTATGGAAAGCTGAGAAGACGACCTTTCCAATGGCTCTAATCCCATGTCTAAATTCCTTCTGAGTCAACGGGAATCATCGAAACAAGTGGGCTTTCAGAATCTGTCAGGGTGCTGCGCTACCGTCTTTTGGGCCGTTCGGCTTTGTATCATGTTGGAGCCCATTAGGGCGCATCCAGGAGTTTTGTACGCCCCTCACTCCTCTATATACAGCCACCACCCCCACCATTAGGGTTCAGGTTTTGCTTAGATTAATTCTGTCTTGAACAGTTTCGCCGTTCATCGGTTTGTGAGACCCCAATTTTCGAGTGCTAAAAAAATACATCTGCAATTCCGTTGTGTTCTTCCTTGTTCTTGCTTGTGTTCTTCGATTCGCAGGCGAGGATTAGCCTTCTTGGCGAGGTCAACCGGGCAGCGCACGGTTGATAACCTGAGGAGACATGGTGGTGCGATTGCGGGGTTCGGAACGTGTTGTTCGGAAGCCGAATCGATTTGTGTCGTGCCTCCACCAAATCGAACATATGTAGAACCTGTTGGAAGATCGGGACCCTGTTCCCATCAAGGGGTAATCAGAGCTTTACGTGTTCCTTCAGGTTCGAGTTTACCCTACCCTTGTTGTTTTCGGTTTCATCCTAGAGTCCAAGAAAAAGCCCTACAAAAAAATTGTAGTCATAGGTTGTTCCATGTCCCAGATCTCGTTAGCCTTTTGCACAATTTGATTTCAGAGTCCGTAGTGTTGAGTTTGTGTCCTTAGTCGAGTTGTGTTGCTGGTTTAGATCGTGTTTTGTTTCGAGTTGTCTTGCTTCTGCTACCTCTCATACAAACCCTAGCTGTCAACTTTTGTTTTCCCACCCATATCCCACCCTCTGTTTTTGTCTCGTGATCACCCAGCTTCCCACCCATATCCCACCCTCTGTTTTTGTCTTGTGATTACCCAGCACCATCCCCCACCCTTTTCCCGAGCTTCCGCCCCCAATTTCCACCAATTTCCTCCACCCGATCTCGTTTTGGTCTCCACAGAAACCATAACTCGGAGGCACATCTTCAAACGGTCATAACTTTCGCATACGGACTCGAAATCAGGCGATTTTTTTTGAAATTGGGTGAAATTAAAATTTTCATCCGATACTCCCTAACTTCGTCGGGTTCAGTAAATTTATTTTGCCCAAATTCGGCCTGGAAAGTGCAGTACTCGAGCTCCGAACTTTCGTCACCGAATTTACAGCACATTCATCATTTTCTGTAGGCCACACCTTACATCAGATTGAGGTGAAACTTTGTGTGGTTCCTATTTCTGTGCTCTGCTTTGTGAAAAAAATAAAAGAAAAAAGACACAAAAATAAAAAAAATTGCTTATAGTAGAGAGGAGAGAGTGCTCTCCGTGGCTAAAAAAAGAGCACAGTTTTAGGTGACAGAGCTTCATTTGTTTTGTGCTGTCTTTGCCTGGCCATCGTTGTTGCTGTCTTTGCTTTACTATTCTGGTCGACTCCTTGTTCATCATATCATACCTGCTATAGGACACATTTAGGCCAGCAACTAGGACCAGTACTTTAAACATTTATTCAGCTTTACTATCTATTATTGATTTGTGTTCCACTCACATATTTGGCCTTCGGAACTCCATATACATACTTCCGGGCAGTACAATTTTTGACCCTTGCAATCGCCGGGTCACACTCTCGAGGTATCACGAACCAGCCACCAGTTGTACCACCTACTGTTTGCGATGGTAAGAACACTTGTAAGAGCTTGGTAAGCCACTTCCTTTGCGGATTTCCACTGTCCTCCTTTGTAGTTGATAGGCATAATCCTTTTGTTTTCCCTGTGTTTCCACTAACCATGGCAGGATACGAAGGGGACGGGACACCGGTCGATTTCAACGAGTGTGATAGTCGCGGCCAGCTACAAGCTGCGCTCGACAAACAAAATGCTTCATTCACTGATCTCGTCGCGCGAATGGACACCATCGTCGCCGCCATTGCCCAGTTGAACACCACAGAAGGCATTGAGCGGGTGGAGCGGTGGATGGCTGACCTCACTGGTCGGATGGACACATTGGAGACACGCCTGCCACCTGTCAATGACGGCCCTCGTCATGATGAGGACACAGTGTCTGATGTGGATGGCAACATTGATCAGCGGGCGACACAAGATGCACGACTACGTCGGCGTCTTCAGCAAAATTGACATGGTGTGGGAGATAATAACCAGAACCGTCATGGTAACGACGATCCTTTTGCTAAAGTCAAATTTACCATTCCATCTTTTTCTGTTCTTTATGATGCTGAAAAATATCTTGATTGGGAGATGACGGTAGAGCAGAAGTTTAATTCTCACTTGGTTCCTAAACAACATAGAGTTAGACAAGCTACTAGTGAGTTTAAGGACTTTGCTATTATCTGGTGGAATGAACTGGGTACCATACGTTTACAACCTGATACATGGGAGCGATTAAAAGAAGCTATGCATAATCGTTTTGTTCCTCCCTCATATAAACGTGATTTGAGAAAAAAATTACAACGCTTAGAACAAGGTGATAGTTCTGTTCATGACTATTATGCTGAGCTTCAAAAGGGTATGGTGCATTGTGGGGTTGTTGAGGAAACTGAGGATAAGATTTGTCGCTTTCACGGGGTTCTGCGTGAAATTCAGGACATTGTTGATTATAAAGAATTTACTACTATCAACCAGTTGTTCCAGCTTGCTATGCTTGCAGAAAAAGAATTGCAGGGACGCAAGGAATCAGCGAAGGCAAACACCGGACGACCCTCCTACACGCCGCGAACGACAACATCGACGGGACTGCCCAAGTCTTCTTCGAGTTTTCGTTCTCCTCCACCACCTATGAACAAGTTTGCAGCAGCGCCACCGAAGCCACCTTCCACGACACGCGTTGCAGATTCTACAAAAAATTCTTTGCAGGGTCCAGCCAAGAGCTCTTCTTCCGTGGCTTCAACGGGCCACTCCTCCGACATTCAGTGCCATCGCTGCCATGGGTTTGATCATGTGCAAAAGAATTGCCCTAGCCAACGGGCATACATCGCCACAGAAGATGGAGGCTACATCAGCACTTCGGACGACCCTCCTACACGCCGCGAACAACAACATCGACGGGACTGCCCAAGTCTTCTTCGAGTTTTCGTTCTCCTCCACCACCTGTGAACAAGTTTGCAGCAGCGCCACCGAAGCCACCTTCCACGACACGCGCTGCGATTCTACAAAAATTCTTTGCGAGGTCCAGCCAAGAGCTCTTCTTCCGTGGCTTCAACGGGCCACCTCCGACATTCAAAGGCCATCGCTGCCATGGGTTTGATCATGTGCAAAAGAATTGCCCTAGCCAACGGGCATACATCGCCACAGAAGATGGAGGCTACATCAGCACTTTGGATGTCGAGGAGGATGATGATGTTGCTGGTGCCTCGGACGACAATGGCGGTGGTGATGATGACTTGGTCCTTGGTGGGGTGTCCACAATGACGCCACGAGCATCATTGTGCAGCGAGTCCTCAGACAGTACAACAATCCGATAAGCTTCAACGCCATAATTTGTTTCAGACTTTCTTCGCAATCAAGAACCGGCGTGCACGTGTCATCATTGATGGAGGAAGCTGCAACAACTTGGTGAGTTCTGATTTGGTCAAGAAGCTTGGCTTGACCACGCGACCGCATCCACATCCATACCATATTCAGTGGTTAAATGACTCTGGAAAAGCTAAGGTAACACAAACATGCTGAGTCCATTTTTCTATTGGTGGTTATGTTGATCATGTAGATTGTGATGTGGTTCCCATGCAAGCATGTTCTCTTTTATTGGGTCGACCTTGGGAATTTGATAATGATGCTTTACACCATGGTAGTAGTAACAAATACACTTTTATGCATAAAGGAAAGAAAATTACTTTACTGCCTTTGCCCCAGCTGAGATTATAGAGGCCGACAGGGAGAGAGCTGCTACTGCTAATGATCCAAAGGAACATGATAAATTTGAAAAACAGCAACTAATCCATTTGAAAAATTCTGTTTTGCTTGCCACAAAATCAGACCTTGCTGAAATTGATGATGTTAATGATACATGCTATGCTGTTGTGTGCAAAGATGCTTTATTTTCTCTTGATAATATGCCTTACACTTTGCCTGCTTCTGTCACTAACCTTTTGTAGGAGTTTAGAGATGTTTTCCCTGATGAGATACCTCTAGGACTTCCACCCATTCGAGGGATTGAGCACCAGATTGACTTGATCCCTGGAGCGAGTTTGCCAAACCGTGCGGCGTACAGGACCAATCCTAAAGAGACTAAGGAGATTCAGCGACAAGTCCAAGACCTTTTGGACCGTGGGTACGTACGTGAGAGCCCTAGTCCTTGTGTTGTTCCTGTTCTTTTGGTTCCCAAAAAAGATGGTTCTTGGCATATGTGTGTAGATTGTAGAGTCATTAACAACATTACTATAAGGTATCGTCATCCTATTCCTAGACTAGACGACATGCTTGATGAGTTGTGTGGTGCTATAATTTTCACAAAGATTGACTTGCGTAGTGGATACCACCAAATAAGAATGAAACTTGGCGATAAATGGAAAACTGCTTTTAAAACTAAGTTCGGCTTGTATGAGTGGTTAGTCATGCCTTTTGGTTTAACTAATGCACCTAGCACTTTCATGAGATTAATGAATGAGGTTTTACGTCCTTTCATTGGCAAATTTGTGGTCGTTTACTTTGATGATATCTTGATCTATAGCAAGTCCATGGATGAACATTTGAATCACTTACGTGCTGTTTTTAATGCTTTGAGAGATGCACGTTTGTTTGGTAACCTTGAGAAGTGCATCTTTTGCATGGATCGAGTCTCTTTTCTTGGTTATGTTGTGACTCCACAGGGAATTGAGGTTGATAGAGTCAAGATGGAGGCGATATGGAGTTGGCCCATGCCCACGACGATCTCCCAAGTGCGGAGTTTTCTTGGTCTTACAGGATTTTATCGCCGCTTTGTCAAAGAATTCAGCACCATTGCGACACCGTTGATTGAGTTGACAAAGAAGGGAGTCATGTTCTATTGGGGGCCATCACAAGAGGAGTCCTTTAATCTTTTGAAGGACAAGCTTACACACGCACCATTGCTCCAACTTCCGGATTTTGGTAAGACTTTTGAGCTGAAATGTGATGCTAGCGGAATTGGTATTGGTGGTGTTTTGATGCAAGAAGGCAAACTTGTTGCCTACCTTAGTGAAAAATTGAATAGTCCTGCTCTTAATTATTCCACGTATGATAAAGACTTGTATGCTCTTGTTCATTCTTTAGAGACGTGGCAACACTATTTATGACCTAAAGAATTTGTCATTCATTTCGATCATGAATCACTTAAGCATATTCGTAGTCAAACCAATTTGAATCGTAGACATGCTAAGTGGGTTGAATTTATTGAATCTTTTCCTTATGTCATTAAACACAAGAAAGGGAAGGATAATGTGATTGCTGATGCTTTGTCTCGACGCTATACCATGTTGTCTCAACTTGATTGTCACATTTTTGGTCTTGAAACCATTAAAGGACAATATGCTTTTGATGCTGATTTTAAGGATGTGCTGTTGCATTGTAAAGAGGGACAAGCATGGAATAAATTTGTGATCAAGAATGGGTTCTTGTTTAGAGCTAACCGCCTATGCATTCCAGTTGGATCCGTTCGTCTTTTGTTGTTGCAGGAGGCGCATGGAGGCGATTTGATGGGACATTTTGGTGCTAAGAAGACGGAGGACGTTCTGGCCACACACTTCTTTTGGCCAAAAATGAAACGAGATGTTGAGCGGTTTGTGGCTCGCTGCACTACATGTCAAAAAGCTAAGTCTCGCTTGAATCCACATGGTTTGTATATGCCTCTACCTGTTCCTTCTATTCCGTGGGTAGATATTTCTATGGACTTTGTTTTAGGATTGCCCAGGACTAAGAGGGGGAGGGATAGCATTTTTGTTGTTGTGGATCGTTTTTCTAAGATGGCTCACTTTATACCATGTCATAAAACCGATGATGTCATTCATATTGCTGACCTCTTTTTCAAAGAGATAGTTCGTTTGCATGGTATGCCTTCTACTATTATTTCATATCGTGATGCCAAGTTTTTGAGTCATTTTTGGCGTACTCTATGGAACAAGTTGGGTACAAAGTTGTTGTTCTCTACAACATGTCACCCACAAACTGATGGCCAAACCGAGGTGGTGAACCGCACATTGTCTACCATGTTGAGAGCTGTTTTGAAGAACAATTTGAAGCTGTGGGAAGAGTGTTTGCCGCATGTTGAGTTCGCATATAATCGAGCGGAACACTCCACCACAAAGGTAAGTCCTTTTCAGGTAGTGTATGGATTCAATCCCCGTGCCCCTATTGATATTTTACCTTTGCCTACTAGTGAGAGAGTTCATAATGATGCTAAGGAGCGTGCTGATTTTATTGTCAAAATGCATAAGACTACTAAGACAAACATTGAAAAGATGAATAAAAAATATAGGATTGTTGGTAGTAAAGGTAGAAAGGAACTTAAACTTGAACCGGGTCATTTTGTGTGGTTGCACTTGAGAAAGGATAGATTTCCTGAGTTACGAAAGTCAAAATTGATGCCTAGAGATACTGGCCCTTTTAAGATAGTTGAGAAGATAAATGATAATGCATATAAACTTGAGTTGCCTCCCGAGTTTGGGGTTAGTCCCACCTTTAACATTTCAGATTTGAAGCCATACTTGGGAGAAGAAGATGAGGCTGAGTTGAGGACCAGGGGTGCAAACGGAGCGGATATTTTCCGACCGTCCGTCCGTCCGTTTTAATTCGGATAGAATTCGGAACAAATTTTCGGATATCCGGATGTTTTGCCGGATACGGATACGGATTCGGATATTTTTTCCGGATACGGAAACGGATTCGGAACAAACATTATCCGACGGATATGGAACTATCCGGATATTTTTTCGGATAGTTACCGGATATTTTTTCGGATAGTTACCGGATTCAAATTCGGATTCAACTCAGAACTAAATTCGGATTCGATTCGATCGACAGCCCAACAGGCACTTACTAAAAAGACCATAACTTTCACAAGCGGAGTCCGATTTGAGTGTTCTTGTACTCGTTGGAAAGCTTATTTCAAGACCTATACAATGGATAAGGTCTCATCTTCAAATACATCATAAATCATCTGCTATGACCAAAATAATGTGACGGCTGTAAAATCTAGTTTCCTTTTGTGTGAGTTCAAGTCTAAAACAGTATAGGGTTAAGTTGTATTCGGTTTGGGGATCATATGGACATCCCAAGGGGTTATATAAGTCTTGTAATCGTAGCTTTTAGGGCTCAGCCTACCTTTAGGGTTATATGTAGCTAGTTAGCTATTATTTGTTTAACTAGTCTCTATCATTTACATGCTACTTTGCTAACTAGAATTTACTGGTTGCTTAACTTGTCTATTTCATCATATGAAATTTACTTGTTAAGCTACTAATGTAGTTCTATTATGGATATGTACTATGGTGATTCATCCTTACACATGTGATATATATGATTTTTGTTTACGCGTATTATCCGACTAAATATTCGTGACCGAGACTAACCGTATTCGAGCGCTCGTATTCGCCCGTATTCGCGGACCGAGAATATCCGTACTCGTATTCGTATCCGGCACTATCCGTGTCCGATTCCGACTCCGACAAAAAATATGGAAACGGATACGGAATAAGCAGTATCCGTCCGTATCCGATCCGTTTGCACCCCTATTGAGGACAACTCCGCTTCAAGAGGGGGAGGATGATGAGGACATTATTTCTTCGGATACACACAACACTCCTCCACTTGACATTCAAGGACCAATCACTAGAGCTCGTGCCCGACAATTGAATTTACAGGTGAGCTCGTTCCTAGGTACTTCTTTTTGTTCATTTGAGAATCGATTGCTACCTAATGACTTAATTATGATTATGAACCATGGAGAGGACCTGGAAGTACTTGGAGAAGGGCTACGAGGCGCACAAGTCCAACAAGGGCGGTCGAATCATGTTGGAGGCCCAACTCAAGCCGACTTCGAATCCAATTCGGAGTCCAGGACCAGGCCGCACTAAAATGGACGCCCAGATCGCATCCGGACTCCGTTTTGGACGTTCCATATATGTATGGAAGGCTGAGAAGACGACCTTTCCAATGGCTCTAGTCCCATGTCCAAATTCCTTCTGAGTCAATAGGAATCATCGAAACAAGTGGGTTTTCAGAATCTGTCAGGGTGCTGCGCCACCGTCTTTTGCGCCGTTTGGCTTTGTATCGTGTTGGAGCCCATTAGGGCGCACCCAGGGGTTTTGCACACCCCTCACTCCTCTATATACAGCCGCCACCCCCACCATTAGGGTTCGGGTTTTGCTTAGATTAATTCTGTCTTGAACAGTTTCGCCATTCATCGGTTTGTGAGACCCCAACTTTCGAGTGCTAAACCAATACATCTGCAATTCCAATGTGTTCTTCCTTGTTCTTGCTTGTGTTCTTCGATTCGCAGGCGAGAATTAGCCTTCTTGGCGAGGTCAACCGGGCAGCGCACGATTTTTTAACCTGAGGAGACATAGTGGTGCGATTGCGGGGTTCGGAACGTGTTGTTCGGAAGCCGAATCGATTTGTGTCGTGCCTCCACCAAATCGAACATATGCAGAACCTGTTGGAAGATCGGGACCCCGTTCCCATCACTGTCAGCCTAATCAGCTACCACGTCACTGCCACATCAGCCCTAGTCACCACGTCGGCAAGCCCAATTTCCTTGCACTATTCCATGAGCCGAGTTCACCGTAGACTAGGCTTTTCGTGAGCCGAGTCCACAGCACAGTAACCTTTTTCAATTTATAGTATTTTCTTTGGATTTAATTTTTACAAGAGACCATTCTCCTCCATCTTAACTCCGATTGACCCTGTTCTTTTTTCTAAATTAATCTAAAATTGTGCTCTATCATTTAGTTCTAGTTTTCAAGTTTTTGGAGTTCATTTGTATTTTATTTGAATTTATTTTATACCTCATTCGTTTTCTCTCGTTAGATCGCGTCTTCGAAGGAGAGGGAGTGAGAGACCATGTGGAGGTGCCCCCATGTTTGTGATGAGTAATTGACTCGTGTTCTGGAAAGTTTGAGTTTGATTTGGTTGGTTTGAGCCAAGTCGGTGCATGGCGCAGTCTGGTTCGGCTGGACTTGATCGATCTCGGTCGAAAGTGATTAGGGCGCTTGTTTTTCTTCTCGATCGGTCGATTTGGGTATTTAATGTTTGAGTATTGTTATACGGTTTCGAACAGTACTATGTAATGTGGTTCTTGTTCGTGATGGCTGCAGGACTTCGAGGAGGAGTCGTAGCGAGGCACGAGATGACCGGACTAGGCACAGGCAGTATCGAGGTCGGAGCGGTCGGGATATGCTGAAGACGACGAGGACTCGAGGTGGTTGCGAGCCGGGAGATGAGGAACCGGAGCTGGAGCTAGCGGAGGTGGATACAACGGGAAACGGTGAGGAGAACTGGGACTACACTCAGGGAGGAGTTGAGGTCCAGATGGTGGGAGGCCGGGTACGGTCATGCGAGCAGGAAGCTTCCAGAAAGTTGCGGCAGGAGCATTTCAGAAAAATGCGCGAGGCTACAAAAATGGAAGCAGGTTCGGTTGGAATGTGCAGCAGCAGCACTTGAGTCTAAATCTCTATGAGAAGCAGTGGGGTGCAGTCAAGCCTCTTTAAGTTTCCTTAGGTCTGCGTGTGCCTGGGTGTAGGGCGATCTTTTAATTTGTCTTGGGACCGTGTGAGCGAGAAGTGTGGCGTAGCCGCTGCTGGGCCGCATGTGTGTGCAGCGCAGCAGGTAGTATCTTCACTCCCTTGTTTGGTCTTTCGTGTGACAGAAGAGAGCAGCAGCATTTGCAGCTAGTAATGCTAGGGTGGCTGCTTTGAAGAAGCTAGATAGTGAGGTGCGGTGCATGTGTGTGCATGCTAGTACTCTTGCTTTTGTCTATGAGAAAACAAGGGCCGTGGGGCGTCTGAGACCGACTACTTGGCTGTTGGTCCGTGTATGAAAATGAGAGGAGGAAGCAGACTTGAGTGTGTGGTTCACTGTGAGCATGGTATAGCAACACCTGGTTTTCCTTCCATTTGGACAGTCCGAAAGTCGAGAGGCTGTTTCTACTGGGTTGCATGTGGTGACTTCTAGCAAGTGTGAGCTGTGCTTTTTGTCAGTGAGTAGATGAGGATTCTTAGTTAGTTTGTGTGTGTATGTGCTTGGGAGTTGCATTGCGTGTGTGTGCTAGGGAAAAGGTGCAACACTTTAGTTTTGCCTAGGTCCGCTCTTTGTGTGTGTTAATGTCGGCACGCCGACACGGCCGCTATGTCGTTTCTACACATCAGGCTGCTTTTGTGTTGCTATGCTATTCGGCTGTAGCAATTAAGTATTTGCTTCAATTGGAGTATGCAGCAGCAGCAAAGCCTCTTTACTACCTTCGGTCAGGAGTATAAGGTGTCGGGACCTGGAACAACAACTCCAAGCCCCTCTGTGTATATCGCACTATCCCAGGAAAAGCTAGTGCACACAAAGTTTAAAAGAATGTATATCATGCAAAAATAACCACTAGATATTATTAAACGAAAATACACCTTAAGGCCAAGTCTTACAATAAGGGCACAAGGCCAACAAAATAAACAAAAACAATGGAAATATAGTAAAGGTGGCAAAGACAGCCCCATCCAAGCCTCCCACAGCGAATGATCAGAAGACGCGCCCTACTCAAGTAGTCCTCACCGCCGTAGTCGCCTCAAGTCCGGCAACAGATTTAGCAAGGTGAGTCTGTATACTCCCAAGGTAAGCAAGTAAATGCTTACGCAAGTCACACCAGAATTATAACAGAGTTGATGCATGCATAATGGATATCAAAGAAAAGCTTAATAGGCAATGTGCGAAAGCAATACTTGAATTTAAATACAATAATGTAAATACGAAAAGCTGAACTTTAATACAAGATATGAAACATTTCTTTAACAAGTATTATCGTTAGTGTAGGCTCCAACCCACACTAACCTATCCACGGAATCCACCCGACTAATCAAGACCGCCATTTGTTTGCTCAAAACCAAGTTTATAAAATCCAAGTCTAATCTGTGATGACTTTACTCAAGATGTCCATGACCGTGGACACAGCTATCTAGATAGGTTTTAACTCGCAGAGGTGTACAACTTTACCCACAAGACATTCCTCTCACTTGAGCCACGCGATAAACACACCGCCTTAGGTGTGCGGCGAGAGTTCATGACAAGGCTGTCCGATGATCCATCGCCAAAATAATCACGCCGCCACTAAGGTTTCACCACAACTCGAATCCACGAGTTGGAGCCCCTCTCGTGCCATGTGAGACTTCCCACACCCACGCCGCGCCACATTCACCAATAGCGAGACTATGTTTGGAACTTCACAAATTACTTAGTTGTGTCCGTCCCATACGGACTTGTGGTAGTACTGAAGTGACTTCAGAAATGAATCACAGAAACGGTCCTTATGTTGGTTTAGGCCCAGCCACATTTCCCCCGTGCACGATAATCAACCTGGTGTCACCAAACACGAGGCATACCGGCACCCACCACCTAACCATTAGCCTAAGTCCAAAACATGTTTTCTATTTTCATTTTTAAATAATCTCCATAAACCACCCTTGACTCTCCGAAGTCAAAGTTTCATTTTCAAACTGACATTTCGTGTGAAAGATTCATCCCATCTACAGTTATACTAAGCCAAGCTAAGCATTTCTACAAAATTTTCTAGTCAATACTATGGTACTAACTAGTTTTCAGCTAGGGTGACAAGGTGTATGAATTAGAAATTCAAATGGGCTATAATCAAAGGATTATGGGTATATCTAACATTTAAACTGAATTTTAAATTAAATTGAGTAGAAGTACGCATACATATACAGTAAAACAACATAAATATATTTAAAATACTGGGTTCAATATGGTCAAAGGTGTAACTTGCCATGATCGAAGTCTTGCTGCGATTCGTCGAATTCAAACTCTCCGGAATCGTCAATATCTAACGAAAGAGCCAATTTAAAGAAAAATTCAAACCAAAATTCAAACGAAATCCAAATAACTTCCAAAAATTATAAAATAAACTGGGAGACAGAATTTTGAATTTTGGATGTGGACCAACAATTCTTGGAAAGGAATTGAGGCTTTTAAAAGAAATTGGAAATTTTAATTTAAATTTAAATCTTGAGATTACAAAATATATTCAAACAAAATTTAAATAAATTTCAAAAATTCAAAATTATTCCAGAAATGGATAGATCATGATTTTAGAAAAATTTAGAAATTTGAATGGGTCAATTTGGAGTTAAAATACAAAAGTTATAGCCTTCCAAAGTTTAAATTCAAAATAAAAGAAAAAAGGGTATTTTCTGGATTTATTTTTAAACCTAAAAGGATTTATGACGTCAGCGCGAATTATTTTTCTAAAGGAAAACACAGTTTATGACGTCAACCCTAGGATTAATATATTTAGGCAGAGGCTGACATGTGGGGCCCAGGTGTCATGGACCGAGTCCATGGACCCGAGAGGTGGGTGAGGTGGCAGGCAGGCGCGCGGAGGCGGGGTGGCGCTGACATGGCTTCCACGTGGCTGCCACTCGGCACCACTCGGCACCGGCGGCGGCGGCACTCGGGGCTCGATGGTCGCCGGAGCTCCGGTGAGCGGTGGCGCCGGCCGAGGGTATCAAAATGTAGAGGGGAACGCGGGGAGTGCATCTGTACCTTGCGCGGAGGTCGAGGGTGACCGGAGAGGAAAATCGGCGTAGAGGGGCGGCGGTCGGAGGAGGGTTTGCGGCGGCGGAATAGCTCCGGTGGTGCAGATGCTCAGAGGAGTGGTCGCCGAGGATCGCCTGGGCACCAGCAAGGTCGGGGAGGCGTCGGTGAGGGGCGAGGGGGCTCGAGCCGGCGGCGATTGCTCGCCGGAGTCACTTGAAGCCGCGGAGGGGATTCGGGCGCAGGGAGACCTTCGGGGCTTGATCGCTGGGATTGAGGAGTGCAGGGGGGCGGTGTGGGTAGAGGGTGCCCGGGGAGGCCTTTTTATAGCCTGGGGAGGGGAGTAACGGTCGCGCCCATCTCGCCGGAGTTGTAGCGGCTCGGAGGTTTAACGCGACGGTGGTAACGGCTACAATTACGCGCGATTATGCCCGCAATGGACGTGGTGGAGGTGCAATGGCTATTAGCTGTCGGCGCGGGGCATCAATTCGGAAGGAAACCGAAGCTTTAAAAGCTTCGGTTCGCGGCTTCAATGGCGGCAGCGGGCGGAGATCGCGCAAGGAAGAAAGGAAAGGGGGCGGGGAAGACGGAGCCGACACGGAGGGCCCACCGTCACGAGAGAGAAAAACCGGAAAGAAATCGGGCGGTGGTTCGATTAGCGACGCTGCGGCGGAGGGGGAAATCGGGTCGCCGGGTGATGCGCGAAGAGGTAAGTTAGAGGTACGGCTGAGATCCCATCCGCAATGGAGACTTGATCCGAGCCGCTGGGGTTTCGCGAGGGTTGGTGAACGCGACGGCCGAGATAGAATCCGACAACGCATTTAACGGTCCCGATCGAACCACGTGGCGGCAGGAGGGAGAGGAGCGTGAAGCGGTAAGTAGGTGCGGGCGGCGAGGATTAATTCCGGCGCGGGAGTGGACGGTCCGATGCACGACACGCGTCGCACGCGGAGAGAGGGAAGGCGGGGAGAGGGTTTAAGTTTGATCGGACGGCTGAGGGGGAATCGGGCGGGCGGAGGGGGCTCCGATGGCTGACACGCGGCAGCCCGAGGGAGTTTTAGGATTTTTATTTTCTTTTTGATTTCCAGAAATGCTATTTAGCTTTAGAAAACTCAGAAAAATACCAAATAAATTTTGAAAAATCCAAAAAAATTCAGAGAACCTTCTGGGACTAATTGGGACTTAATAAAAATATTTTCCACCCAATTTGATAAGTATATTTTGAAAAAGCACAGTTTGACTTAAGAGGGAAGTTTTTAATTCTTTATAAAATTCTGAAAATATACATAAATATAGATTTGACTTTAGGAAGGTATAGTACATTTATTTGACTTTCATGGAATGCAATAAATTCATTTTGATCTTTTATAAATAGAAGTTTTTAAATTTACCCAGATCAGGACTTTGAAATAAACTCCAGGAAATCCAATAAATTTTAGAATTGATTTTAATAAAGGAGTAACATTTTTGGGATGTTACAGATGACATGTGCATGCACAGTTGCCTTAGGAGGGACAGTCCTATTGCTGGCCATTTGGTTCTCGTGGCTAAGCGTCTTTACCTCACCTTTACGCTTCTTCCCCACAACAACACACATATCACAAGCAGATGGTGACTTTTCTAGAAGGTCCTTAGTTAACTTCACATATTTTTCATCCAAAACAATCAAGTCAGATTTTAGTTTTTTACAATTATTACATGGTGAGCTAACAGGGTCCTTAGAAGCATATTGAGCCATTTTCTTGTTATGATCAACCATTTCTTGAAATTGCTTAGAAACAGATTCAAGCTCAAGGGTTAATTTTGGACAATTGGTACAAGAACCAATGGGCTCAAGTAAGAAAGCTTTCAATTCAGCAATTTTATGATCTGCTCTTTTTAAGTCATTTTCAAGTTATTGCAATTTTCACATGTTTCTGGTAGATCCAGTAGCATAGTGTAAAGACCTCTAAATGTATTGTCCTTATCTTCACATGAGGTGCAAGATGTAGTCTCAACAATAGTAGATGAAAGAGCGGCTACTCTACTTATCTCTAGTTCAGCAAGCAAACTAACATTCTCTACTTTAACCAAATCAAACTCAGAAGTCAGACTACATAAGAGGTCGTTAATTTCGCCATATCTCCAAGCAAAGAAGAACACATGTCACATTCATCACGGGAGGGAGCAGATATAAGTGAAATAAGCTCCCGTGACAGTCTATTTATTTCCTTTTCAAGATCCACAACCCTAACTCTAGATTTAGTATAAAATTTTCCTAGTTTCAAGAATGCATCATTGAGCTGGTCGTAAGAAGAGCATACCTCATCGAAGTCTGAGTAGAGCTTGCTGTCACTGACGTCAGCCTCGTGGGCCATGAAGCACATGCCGATGAAATCATCGCCATCCTTGGGTAAATCAATTCTGAAATTTATTGGATTTCCTGGAGTTTATTTCAAAGTCCTGATCTGGGTAAATTTAAAAACTTCTATTTATAAAAGATCAAAATGAATTTATTGCATTCCATGAAAGTCAAATAAATGTACTATACCTTCCTAAAGTCAAATCTATATTTATGTATATTCTCAGGATTTTATAAAAAATTAAAACCTTCCCTTTTAAGTCAAATTGTGCTTTTACAAAAAACAAATGTCAAAATGGGTGGAAAATATTTTTTATTAAGTCCCAAATAGTCCCAGAAGGTTCTCTGAATTTTTCTGGAATTTTCAAAATTTATTTGGTATTTTTCTGAGTTTTCTAAAGCTTATTCTCATTTCTGGAAATCAAAAAGGTATTAAAATCCTAAAACCCTCCTCGGGTTGCCACGTGTCAACCATCGGAGTCCCCTCCACCCGTCGGATCTATTCCCAGCCGTCCGATACCGCTTACCGGTTCGTCCCGCCTTCCCTCTCTCCGCGTGCGACGCGTGTCGTGCATCGAGCCGTCCGCTTCCCCACCCGGCTCGATCTCGGCCGCCCCGCCACTTACCGCTTCGCCCGCTCCCTTCTCCTCTCCGCGTGACGCGTGGCGTAATCGGCACCGCCCTCTGTTGCCGTACCTAATCTCAGCCGCTCCCTCCCACTTAATGCACCGATCGGCTCGGATTCTCTCACGGTTGTCGGATCGAATCGTGACCGTCCCCGATCACTTACCCTTCGCCGAGCTGCTGGTCCAGACGCTCTCCTTGCCACCCGTCGCACATCCAACCGTCCTCCTCGCCCTTTCCCGTTTTCCTTCTCTCGCTGACATGCGGACCCCACCTGTCGGACCCGTCTTCCCCGCCCCCTTTCCTTTCTTCCCCGCGCGATCGCCGCCCGCTACCGCCATTGAAGCCGAAACTGAAGCTTTAATTGCTTCGGTTTCCTTCCCGTTTACTCCCCCGCGCCAGCAGCAAATTCAACCCCCACCTTCACCGCGTCCGTTTCGGGCATAATCACGCCTAATTGCGCCAGTTATGCCGTCGCGTTAATCTTTTCCACCCGTTGCTCTCCGGCGAGTTATGCGCGGCCGTTACCACCCTCCCCCGCCTATAAAAAGCACTCCCCGAGGACCCCCAACTCACACCGCCTCCCCTGCACCTCTCAATTCCAGCGCTGAAGCCTCGGAGACCTCACTGTGCGTATTTTCCCCTCGCGGCTCCGACGACTCCGGTGAGCAATCACCGTCGCCTCGAGCCTCCCCGAGCTTCACCGACGCCTCCCCGACGTTGCTGGTGCCCAGGCGAACCCCGGCGACCACTCCCGAAGCTTTGCGCCACCGGAGCTCCTTCGCCGCCGTGAACCCCTTCTCCGGCCGCCGCCCCTCTCCGCCAATTCTCCCCTCCGGGCACCATCGGCCTCCGCGCAAGATACCGGTGAACTCCCCGCACTCCCCTCTGTATTTTGCCCCCATCGCCAGCGCTGCCGCCGCGCGGAGCGCCGCGACTCGGTCCTCGTGGCGCCACCGCCGCCGCCGCCCGCCGTCGGCCGCCGCCGAGGTGGCAGCAGGCGTGGCCGCCAGCTGGGCGCCACGCCAGCGTCACCCGAGCGCCCCCTCGCCACCTCGCGCACGTGCCGCCATGTTAGCATATTGTCGTGACGTGGCAGCCACGTTGCAACCACGTGGCGCCACGTCAGCGCCACCCCGCTCCCCGCGCGCCTGCCTGCCACCTCACCCCTCTCTCCAGTCCATGGACTCAGTCCACCAGATCTGGGCCCCACCTGTTAGCCTCTCCCCGAATAAACTAATCCTAGGGCTGACGTCATAATCTGTTATTTTCTTTAGAAAAATAAATTCGGCTGACGTCATAAATAATTTTCCGAATAAAAATAAAATTCAGGAAATGACCTTTTTCTTTTTATTTGAATTAAAACTTTGGAAGGCTATAACTTTTACATTTTAACTCCAAATTGACCCATTCAAATTTCTAAATTTTTCTAAAATCATGATCTATCCATTTCTGGTATCATTTTGAAATTTTGAATTTATGTAAATTTTGTTTTTGAATTTTCTTTGAATTTGCTCTTTACGTTAGATTTTGACGATTCCGGAGTTTTCGAGTTCGATCAATCGCAGCAAGACTTCGATCAAGGCAAGTTACACATTTGACCATGTTGAATCTAATATTTCAAATTTATCTATGTTGTTTTACTGTATATACATGCGTACTTTTATTCAAGTATAATTTAAATTCCGTTTAAACTTTACTTATGCCCATAATCCTTTGATTATAGCCAATTTAACTCTTGAACTCATACACCTTGTCACCCTAGCTGAAAACTAGTTAGTATTAACTAGAAAATCTATAGAATTGCTTAGCCTGGCTTAGTATAATTTTAGGTGGGATCAACTCTTCCACATGAAATGTCAGACTTTGAAAATGAGATCTTGACTTCGGTGAGTCAAGAATGGTTTATGAAAATGATTTAAAAATGAAAATAGAAACTTATGTTTTGGACTTAGGCTAATGGTTAGGTGGTGGGTACCGGCATGCCTCGTGTTTGGTGACACCTGGTTGATTGTCGTGTACGTGGGTATATGGTTGAGCCTAAATCAGCTTAAGGACCGTTTCTGTGATTCATTTTACAAAGTCACTTTCGTACTACCACAAGTCCGGTATGGGACGGGCCTGGCCAAGTAACTTGTGAGGTTCCAAACATAATTCCGCTATAGACTGAATGTGAGCGCGGCGTAGGCTGTGGGAAGTCTCACATGGCACCAGAGGAGGCTCCAACTCGTGGATTCGAGTTGTGGTGAAACCTTAGTGGCGGTGTAATTATTTTGGCTACGGATCATTGGAACAGCCTTGTCACGAACTCTCCGCCGCACACCAAAGGAAGTGTGTTTATCGCGTGGCTCAAGTGAGAGGGAATATCTTGTGGGTAAAGTTGTACACCTCTGCAGAGTCAAAACCTATCCGGGATAGTCGTGTTCATGGTCATGAACATGCTAAGTAAAGTTGTCACAGATTAGACTTGTCTTTACAAAACCTGGTTTTAAGCAAAGTGATGATTTTGGTTACTGTCCGGGTGGATTCCCGTGGTTAGGTTAGTGTAGGTCGGAGCCTACACTAGCGTTAATATTTGATAAAACATTGTTTCATATACTGTATTAAAGTTCAGCTTTTCATACTTACATTATTGTATTCAAATTCAAGTATTACTTTCCGCACATTTACCCTATTAAATGTAGGCTGGATGGGATGTGCTGCTACTTTTACTGTTTTCCGCTGTTTTATTTCTCTTGTTAGCCTTGTGCCCCTATATTGTAAGACTTGGCCTTAGGGCCGTATTTTGTCGTTTAATAATATTCGGTGGTGATTTTTGCATGATATACATTACTGTTAACCCTGTGTGCACTAGCTTTTCCTGGGATAGTGCGATTTACACAGAGGGACTTGGAGTTGTTGTTCCGGGTCCCGACATCATCCGTTCTTCTGCTATTTGTTCTTCATCTACTTTCTTACCTTCTACTGTCTCTTCTTCCCCTGCTCTTCTTGCATCTCTCTCTTTCGGGAGTGTCAATATCTTATGAACACTCTTGAAAGGTTTGTAGGAGGTAAGAAGAAGCTGAATCTTATTCTAGACCAGTTCAAGATTTGCAAATTCAATCAAGGTCTAGGATATGATTTTCTTGAGGATGTTAGGAAGCATCCACCTGCTGTTCTCAGACCCACAGCAGCAGGTGTGATCGAGGTCAAGCCTAGAACTGAAAAAATTCAATTCAAATCATCGGGCTTTGTCCAAGGAATTTCTGACAGTAAGGTGGTAACACCTGGTGCTTCAACCTCTCAGAAGACGAAGTTTCACTGTACCTTCTGTCAGAAGGATGGACACATGATCGAGAGATGCTTCAGGCGTGCCAAGACTGCGCGGAGAGATCATGTTCATGATCTTAGGCGTATTCAGGGTCAGCCTCAGACCTTAAGTGCACCTAAGACCAACACGAGGTTTAGGGTTGATCACTCTGAGGTATTTGGGCAGCATCGAGGACTTGACTTTTTTGGTGTTTCTGATCTCTGTCCTCGTTTTGTCTCTGGTCGTGACATCTGCCGTCCTGAGGGTAGATCTCGTTTCCCCCATCGAGACAGCTACCTGCGGTGAGATCAGCATGTTGCTGATAGCAGTCGGACACAGCAACAGCCTCAGGTCTACTTATAGACCTTCTGGTTCTTTGAGTGACGAAGAGTGTAGGGTAGTTAGAGGTCAGTCGTATGTGACTACTTCTTCTGCTCGGTGTGTGACTCGGTATTGGGTGCCAAAATCTCTTCTGATTTATTCTAGTACTGAGCCTTCTCTCTTTTATTGACTCAGGTTCACCGGGCAGGGAAAGGAGAGGTTTGGCTTGTTGACTTCGGCTATTCTCGACACATGACCGAAGACTCCCGTTGGTTCTCTTCCCTAGCCCGAGCTCCAAGTGTCATACTATCACCTTTGGAGACGCTTCTTCTAGACGCGTCATCGTGAAAGGTACTGTGCATGTTAATGATTCATTTATTCTAAAAGATGTTGCCTTAGTGAGTAAGCTGCAATATAATATGTTTTCGGTTTCTCAGCTTACCGATGACGGTTTCGAAGTGAGCTTCAAGAAAAATGCTTGTAAAATTCTTGATTCTTCAGGGAGTCTGGTTTACAGGATTTCTAGATATGGGAGGATCTTTCGTGCTGATTTTGTTGAGTCTTCCAGTGATTCTCTCAGGTGTTTAGTTGCTTCTGAGACTCGTGACCTTACTTTCTGGCATAGGAGACTTGGTCATATTGGATTTGACCATTTGACTCGAGTTAGCGGTCACGATCTCATTCGTGGTCTGCCGAAACTCAAGATGGTCAAAGATCTTGTTTGCGCTTCTTGCCGGCATGGCAAGATGGTTGCCGCTTCTCATCCTCCAGTAACAGTGACTATGACCGATGCACCAGGACAGCTACTCCACATGGACACAGTTGGTCCAGCTCGAGTGTAGTCAGTAGGAGGGAAGTGGTATGTTCTTATTATGGTCAATGACTTCTCGAGGTACTCTTGGATGTTTTTCTTAGCCTCGAAGGATGAGACATTTACCCATTTTCGGGGTCTTTTTCGTAGACTTTCTGTTGAGCTCCTAGGTGCCTTACGAGCGATCCGCAGTGATAATGGCACGGAGTTCAGGAATTCCTACTTTAAGAGTTTTTGCGATGAGACAGGTATAGAGCACTGGTTCTGTTCTCCATACGTCCCTCAGCAAAATGGCGTTGTGGAGAGGAAGAAACGTATCTTGGTCGAGATGGCCAGGACGATGCTTGATGAGTACTCTACACTGAGGAAGTTTTGGGCTGAGGCGATAGCCACCGCGTGCCATATTTCGAACAGAGTTTTTCTGAGAGCACACTTGCATCGCACCTCTTCTGACTTGAGATACGAGCGAAAGCCCAGTGTCTCTCATTTTCGCGTGTTTGGTTGCAAGTGCTTTATTCTGAAGTCTGAAAACCTAGATAAGTTCGAGTCACGATCTTGTGATGGGATCTTTCTAGATTACTCGACTTCTTCGCGGGCTTATAGGGTCTGGAACTGTGAGTCTAGTAAATTGGTAGAGACCTGTGAGGTGACCTTCTACTTGTCCAGATTTATATGGATGATATCATCTTTGGCGGCTCTTCTCATGCTCTTGTTTCACAGTTTTCGGATGTCATGAGCACCAAATTTGAGATGAGCATGATGGGCAAGCTGACCTTCTTCCTTGGCTTCCAGATCAAACAAACTCGGGAGGGTACCTTCTTGCATCAGGGTAAGTACACTCGAGACCTTCTGAGACGCTTTGACATGAGTGATGGTAAGACAGTGTCAACTCCGATGGCATCATCAGATTCACTTGACCCAGACAAGGATGGCGAGCTAGTTGATCAGAAGGAGTATCGCAGCATGATTGGCTCCCTCTTGTACCTCACTGCCTCGAGACCGGACATATACTTCTTCGTGTGTCTGTGTGCTCGATTTCAAGCTTCTCCTCGCGTGTCTCACCGCCAGGCGGTGAAGCGCATCCTTCGGTACCTTCGAGCTACTCTTCTTCATCCTGTCTTTCTCTCAGAGCCTACTCGGACGCAGACTTTGCTGGCTGTAGGATAGATAAGAAGAAGACTTCTGGCACCTGCCAATTTATTAGCACTTCTCTTGTTTCTTGGTCTTCTAAGAAGTAGTCTGGTGTTGCACAGTCCACCGCAGAGGCCGAGTACGTTGCTGCTAGTTGCTGCAGCCAAATACTTTGGATGGTCTCGACCTTGCGGGACTTTGGGTTAGTTATAAACAGTATTCCACTCTTTTGTGATAACACTTCTACTATTAACATTGCTAAGAACCCAGTGCAGTATTCTCGGACCAAGCATATTGATATCCGATATCACTTTCTTAGAAACCATGTGGAGAAGGGTGACATAGTGCTCCAGTTTGTGGAGAGTGACCACCAGTTGGCCGATATCTTTACCAAGCCTTTAGATAGCTCTAGGTTTTCAACCTTGCGGGGAGAGCTTGGGGTGGTTTGTCCTTATGGATTGTTGTGAGGGGAAGCTTTGTGCTTTATGTTTTATATTGTATATTATGCTCTTGCTCCTGTCCCTTTCTGTTGCATTGCATATGGGTGCATTTGGGTTAGTCTTCCTAGCATAGGTTAGAGTGATTCTCTTGTCTTGTTGCTTACATTTCTTGCTCTCATCTTGTGGTTCTAGGATGCTGCCTATTAGCTGTCTCTTTTCTCACTAGGTTGAGCTCACTCACTTCTTATAGGTTCTAGCAAGGGTTGGGCCACCCTAGGGTAGACAGGGAACGTGTTTGCTCCTTAGTGTGTTAGAGGAATAGCTAATAGTCTTAGTGTCATATGGGGTTGATGAGAGTCAGTCTGAGCAGTAGTATCCTCTATATCTTATCTATGCTGTTGTTGTGGCTACAGACCAAACAGAGAGAGGGGTATGGTAGTGGAGAGTTAGGTGAGCAAATGACCTCTTGGGTCTTTCCTCTGGGCCGATCACGGCATATATGCGTTCCTTGAGGAGGAGCGCCTAACCCATCGTAACCTTACACCGAGCTTTCCTTCCAAGACAAGCTACATCGCTTACATGGTTTATAACCTTCTCAATAGGCTAGCTGGGTTTAGGTGGGGGCCACCCTACAACAGGAGCCTCTCATGGTGACGGGCTTCACAGGCCGAAGCCATGTTGCCGAGCCCTTTGGCCCCCTCCGTCCCTGCGGCCTGTGACGTTGTGTGGTTGTGGGAGAAGTGGAGTCGAAGCCAGGGGCCCGCCGCAGAGGGCGGTCGCAGGCGGAGTCGCATCTGTGCTGCGGAGGCGAAGGCATCGCCGATGCGGGAGGAGCGGGCAGGCGTTGGAGATTGGGGCGTGTGGCCGGACGACCGCGGGTACGCGTGCCTTTTTAGCGGCTAGCTTCACGCCGGTTGGAGCGGACTCCCGCCGACTGGCCCGCTGCGCCAGCGCTCTCTACAACCTAGAATGCATGGAAAGGCATGGGATATATTAGGATACGAAAATAGTTGTGGCAAGAGTGAATGGGTATTATGTGCAGGAAGCGCCGGGGCTGTCCCGAGGGGGCGGAGTTGTATGTGGCCTGCGGGGGCGAAGGCCTCGTCGACGCGGCCAGGTGCGCAGGTGCAGCCAAGCTAGAACGTTGCCCGCGCATGAGCGGCGGCTTCCGCCGATTGCGCTTCTTGACGTGTGGACGATGCTTCGGCTTCCGCCGATTACGCTTCTTCACTCGTGGACGATGCTTCGGCTTCCGCCGATTGCGCTTCTTCGCGTGTGGACGATGCTTCGGCTTTCGTCGATTGCGCTTCTTCACGCGGGGGACAACTGTATATATATTTACCCGAAGGGCCGGGGCGCCTCCCAGGCGTGGCTGAGGTGGTCCTTGATTTCGAGGATATGCCTTCTTCAGTTCATGTACATGCGGAGGGATACTGCCATGTTGATGAACTGACGGAGGCCTATTCTCGAGCACAATGCTCCGACAACCGCCGGTCGCCGCGCGCTTTGCGGGGGAGGCCGCTGCGCTGCAAGCGGTTGGCCTCCCGGTACGTCTTGGGCGCGCGGCGCTGGCTTGCTCTACAGCGGCGGGCGTAGAGTCTGCCGAATGATTGCCCGCAAGTGCTCCGGAGGCGAGGGCGCTCTTGGCGCGCCGCCGGCAGCATGTGCGTGTCGTCGTCGGGGTGGACCCGGATCGTCTTCTTGCGGCGTAAGATGCCGCCAAAGATGGAGCCAGGTTGTTTTGCATAGATTCCCGAGCGGACACATGCCGAGGCGCTATTTGCGCGCCGTGCTCTTGCAGGCCCCTTGGTTGGACCGCCGCTTGACCGGGTGTGGCGCGCACGGATGGGTGTGCCACTACCGTGACGATTGTGGGAAGGTGGGCGGTTCGCCTTCCAGCTGTTATGTTCATATATGGCGTGGAAGACACAGGGGTATTAAATACCCCTTGCCTTATGCCCCGTGGATCTTCATCGCCTTGCCTTCTAGCTCCCATTCACGCGCCCGTCTCTTTTGTCTTCCTTCTTCCTCCCGCGCCTCGGAGTTGTAGGAGAACAATGGCGTACGACGGGGCGCACGCACTGGCGGCCGATGACGGTGTCATCTTCTGGCAGGCGTCGCCGCTCAAGGTGAGGTACACCCTCGAGGGGCGCGGCTCCGCGCCTATGGACAAGTGGTGAACGGCAGCGGGGAGAGTAGGGGGACCGTGCTCCCGCATCCTGGGCTCGACACTGGTGGCAGAGGAGATGATCCGTGGCCTTCTGCGTGAGGGGAAGCTGTCGGACCGCCGGGAGGTGCGACTGCCCATGGGCAACGAGACCGAACCGCACCCCGAAACATCAGAGGCGATCGTGTTCGTCGCCTACCTCGAGGCTGGGCTACGCATTCCAGCCGCCAGACTTGTCGGGGACGTCTTGCGAGCCTTTGGGCTTGAGCTGGCGCAAGTAACGCCGAATGTGATAGCCCGTCTTGCCGTGTACAGTTGGGCGATGCGCACGGAGGTGTGCTGGCCGACCGCGTCATTGTTCGCGTTCCTCCATGATGTTCGGTGCGCGGCGGAGGAGCAGGGGGACGGGGCGCTGCCCGCCTTCGGCGGCGTCGATCTCGTGCTGCGCCCGCAGTGCAAGAAGATATTTCCCGCGGAGTGGAGTCGAGCAGAGTGGGGGCCGGACTGAACGAGGCAGTGGTTTTACCACCGCGTGGCAAGCGGTAGCGGCCTTGAGTGCTCGGGGCAGCCGGTGGCGGTTAACGCCATGCCCAGCGCGCCCCTAAATGATGATGACGAGTGGATAGCTGTCGGACCCCGGAGCAACGACTCCTGGATCCTCTGTGTAAATCGCACTAGTCCAGGATCAAGCTAGTGCACACAGTGGATAACAAAGATTCATATCATGCACAATGACATTGATTTATTAACTAAATATGGGCCTGATGGCCAACGGTTACATCAATGGTTCATAAACCAAAAATAAATATGAACAGCGGAAGAAAACCAATGAAGCAAAGACCCATCCCGCCCGCCCACAGCGAATGATCGTAAGACGCGCCTAGTCGCCACCATCCTCACCGGTTGTTGACGCCATCCTCCGCAACAGATTTTAGCAAGGTGAGCACATAAAGTACTCCCAAGGTAAGCACATAAAGTGCTTACGCAAGTTACACCAGGAGTTTTAACAGAGTGAATGCATGCATAGGGATAACAAAGGAAGGCTTATTAAGTTTATTTGTGCGAACAGCAGTACTGAATTTAAATACAATACATAAGTGCAAAAGCTGAATTTTATACAGTAGATAGAAATAACGATTTAACAAAATAATATCGTTAGTGCAGGCTCCAACCAAACACTAACCTAGTCACAGGTATCCCACCTGGTCCATCTTTTCAAAAGATTTCACATGGATTCCATCTATCCATATGCTTTTCAAAATCTCTTATGGATTCATTTTGTTAGTGCAGGCTCCGACCAAACACCAACTTATTCACAGGTATCCCACCTGGTCATGGATTCCATCCATCCATCCATAAGCTTTTTCATAAACCATTTTAAAAACCAAAGTCTAATCTGTGACAACTCTACTCAGCATGTCCATGACCGTGGACACGGCTATCCAGATAGATTTAAACTCGCAGAGGTGTACAGACTTACCCACAAAGACACGATCATCCCATATTGCCACCGGATAAACACACTTCCTTTGGTGTGCGGCGAGGAGATCATGACAAGGCTGTTACAATGATCCATAGCCAAAATAGTCACGCCGCCACTAAGGTTTCACCACAACTCGAATCCACGAGTTGGAGCCCCCTCTGGTGCCATGTGAGACTTCCCACAGCCTACGCCGCGCTCACATTCAGCCTATAGCGAGACTATAATTGGAACTTTACAAATTACTTAGCCAGGTCTGTCCCATACCAGACTTGTGGTAGTACGATATAGCTTTGTAATAGTAGCTCACAGACCGGTCCTTAACTTGACTTAGGCTCAATCCACATACCCCCTTGTGTCTGACAATCAACCAGGTGTGATCAAACATGAGGTATGCCAGCACCCACCACCTAACCATTAGCCTAGGTCCAAACCAAGTTTTTATATTTTTCTTTGAAACATTCATATTCATTCTTGACTCACCGAAGTCAAGAATAGATTTTAGAAACTTACCATTTTCTAGTGAAACAAATATTCCCACTTAAATCATTATAAGCATGGCTAAGCAATTCTATAAAATTTCTAGTCAATACTATTGTACTAACTAGGTTTTCATCTAAGGTGACAAGGCATAAGTAAGTTCAATGTCAAATTTGGCCATACACAAAGGATCTGGGTATAACTAGAATTTAAATCGAATTTAAACTATATTTGAATAAAAGTACACATGCATATACAGTAAAATAACATAAATAAATTTGAAATATTAAGTTCAACATGGTCAAAGGTGTAACTTGCCTGCTTCGAAGTTTGCGGAGATTCGTTGAAGTTATACTCTCCGAAATAGTCGTAGTCTACACGTGAAAAGCCAGAACAAACTAAACTCAAATAAAATCCAAATAAAATCCAAATTTTATAAAATAAATGCTGGGAGATGGAATATGAATTTAGAAATTTGGATGGGTCCGATCGGAGTTAGAGCGAAGAAGAAGGACTTCTGATAGTTTGATTTCCAAAGAAATGAATAAAAGGAATTCTTGGAATTCTTTTCTTTATGAAGAAAAAGTGGTCGGAAGCTACAATATTTGTGTATAGTTGAAAGCATGATTGAAGGCATAGTCAAAGACATGATCCAACCATAGTCGAATCAACTGCTGAAAATGCGGAGGTCTAAGTCAAAGACAAAGACTCCAAATACGGGTGCAGTCGAATTCGAAGATTAAGATTCAGTCGAAGACTTGCTCGAAACTGTACAGGGGTCAAAGAATACTATAACAGTTAAGAACAAATGGTAATCGGAGTTGAGTGGTCGGGACGACAATGAATGCCGGTGGTGGAAAGCGAAGGTACTCAGAGTCGGCTACGACTTTGACTACCGAGTATTCTTCCAACTACTCCTCGCTGAAAAAGCGAAGGCACTCGGAGACTTAGAGCGAAGAGTGACAGTGGTCGGAAGCGACTACGGTCGGAGGTAGATAGAGACGGCAGTGGTCGGGAGTGACTGTGGTCGAGAGTGACTATAGTCGGGAAAAAACAATTGTGGTCGAAAGGATTGGAGTTTATGCAGAGTGATCGAAAGAATCAAACGGCTCGGAGAGGTCGGACGGCTTCGAGTGGTCGGAGAGATCGAAGGGTTCAAAGAGGTCGGAGGGTGCGGAGGTTAAAACGGTCTAACAACGTTGGTCGGTTCAAAGATAGAGGTCGAAGTCGAAGGCTCCGAGATTGAAGACCGAAGTTGAAGTCTTCGAGGTCGAAGGTCGAAGGCTGGAGTCGAAGTCTTTGAAAGTCAAAGTCAAAATCGGAGTCTTCGAAGGTCGAAGTCGAAGGCTCCGAGCGGTCGGAGTCTAAGAAGCCTCCAAACGGTCGGAGTCTAAAGATCCTCCGGATGGCGGAGTCTGAAGAGCCTCCGGACATCGGAGTCTTATAAGCCTCCGAATGTCGGGGTCTAAGAATTGGAGGGCTGGGAAAGTCGGACAACTTCACGTGACAAGATCCGAGCGATCCAACGGCGGCGAAGACCGGTGAGATGTACAAAAGGGGGAGAAGAGTATAAGTCCGGTTTCACCTTGGCGCAAGGATCGGGCTGCGCAGAGTTTGCTGGTGGCGAGGGTGTAGCGGAGGCGGGGTACAATCATCGACGGCGGAGACTCTCCAACGATGGCTTGCTCGGAGAAGGGGCATCGAAGGTTCGCACGGGCCTGATTAAAGTTACCGGCGGCGGGGTACTCTGGTCATGCTCTGGCTCGGGAAAAGGGTGAAGGAGGTGTGCGCGGTCCTGTCGAAGATTTGGCGGTGGTGGCGTCGGCATGGTGGAAGAGACACTCCGGCGGCGGGATTGCTTGACGGAGGGGTGGCAAGGTAAAGAAAAGAGAGAGGGGATTGTGAGAAGTGCATTCGTGCTCTTGTGCATCACCACAAGTGGTTGGAAGGTGGTTGACGACGAGATGAAGCGGTGGCGCAACTCGGGCGGCGGTGGCGACGGTGTTCCGGCGGTGAGGAGACTCAACCAAGGGCGGTTGAGAAAATTCAAAAATTATGAAATATATACTGAAAAATAGATTATGAATTTAGATGAATTTACAAACTTTAATCACTTGATTCGGAGTTCGGACGAAAGAGAACGAGCGATTGGAAGATTGGCGGATCAGAAAATGCTGAAAAAGGAAAAATCAGGAATATTCTGAAGGAATATTCCTTCGTGAACAGTAAATGGCAGCGGCTCTTTTCACTGTTTTTGGCCGTGTCGTTGGCGAGAAAAGGCACAGGAGGTGAAGCCAATGGGTTGCTAATGACCCAAGGCACATGTAGGAAGTGACGGCACGTCAAACGGAGCACGGTGACGACGTGTACAGCGACAACGGCATAGGGTGTGGAGAGAAGAATAATTTTCGGGCACGAGATATGGAGAAGCAAGGTAACCACGGCCTAGAACGCGGCGAGGCGAGGCTAGAAAAAATTATGGCTAAGCCGAAAACCCACCGGAGGCTACGCAATCGTCGTTTGAACGACGACGGTACAGAAACACTACAAATTCAATATCTTTTTACTCGGTGAGGCGAATCCAAAACCGTCTGAAACATAACCACCTGGGATGGTTTGGCACGTTTTGACATGAACGGATTGTTGAAAGCATTCCCGGACAGGCGGGGACGCGCAGTGCCATTTGCGGCAATGGCGAGGTGTCGGGCGCAAATAGTTGTGGATAGTTTTTGGACAAACGGAGGAGAGCACGGCGTAGAACGCGTCGAGATGAACTCAACGCCGCAGACGGCTCGGCCAACAGACAAGCGAAACACGGTGGACAAGACTTTATGTAGCCTACAGGCTGACATCGGCGTTCCGGGCAAACGGAGAGGAATTAACATGCGAGAGTTGCGGCGAATCGAAGAGTAGAGCGTGGGGATCGTGATGCTCACCTTGGTTTTGGTTGGGCATGCACGGTCGGCCGGGGCGACGCGACGAACGCGGACCCGATGTGGCCTACGGTGCCGATGATGCTCCGGCAAAGTTCCGGCGAAGGCGAGGTGAGCACCGCGTAGAACGCGGCGAGGCGAAGCCAACGGTGTGGTCAAACGTGGCGGCGCTCCACCGGATGAGGCACAAAAGGCCGAAGAACACCGCTTGAACTACAAAAGTAAAATTCTGATTGCGGCCAATAGAGAGGGAATTGGGACTTGAGATTTTCGGGGTTGAGTGAGGATGAGGAGAGGCTCACAGGGCTCCCTTTTATAGGGGTTGAGGAGGCCCGAGGAGGGAGATCAACGGGGCATGTCTTTGAATGGCATGGTTTAAATCCCGCGAAAATAGCTCATGAATGAGGGGGAAACGGTAGGGGAATGAAAGAGCTTAATAAGGGGAATTCAATGCAATTTATTTCGCTAAAAACCGTTGAGTAAATCACGAGTTATGGAGGTTTGAAGAAGCTTCACGATATTTTTTTCATGGCTATTTGTTCTGTCCAGAGTGCACGCACGATGGCTTCATGGAGAAGAAAGGAAAAAGGAGGAGAGAGAAAAGAGAGAAAAGAAAAAAAAGAAAAATAAAATTCAGAAAAATTCCAAAAAAAATATTTTTAGAATCCTTGGAACCTGAAAAGAATAAAAAATATTTTTGGAATTTTTTGACTTTAATTTTAATTTTTTAAAAAAATGTTTTCCTTTTTCTAGCTTTAAATAATACAATAAATAACAAATAAAGGCTAAAAATCCTAGAAAAATTCATAGAAGTTTCTAACACTATTTGGAACTTATAAAAAAATTCCAACTCAAATTTTCATATTTTTATTTATAAAATATTTTTTTCTTTAACAGAAAGGTTCTTTTCTTTTTAGTAGAAAATTAAGCTAGCTCAAAATTTTAAAATTCAAGAAACCAAATAACTTTGATTTTTGCTTTAAACTAACTTATTTAATACCTTATTTTTTTTTTGTTTTTATTTTTTTTAAATCACCTTTTCATAACCTTTTTTTTGCCGAAAATCAGGCAATTAATTTTTTTTAATAACTTAAAGAAACCAATAGTAAATGTTTTAATTTAAATTAAATCAAATATTTTGAAATAAACAGCTGGGCTGTTACAATAGCACAGAGGCTTGTGGGGATCACCGCCCCTTCAACATGCGCGACCTCGCTGAGGAGTTCGTCATGTAAGGCGTGGCGCCACTTGCCGCTGAGTGGCATGTTGCTCCTGGGAGGCTTCGGCGCGACAATGTTCGCCCTTTCGTGTCTTCGCTGCCGAGGCCCTCCGGTCCGCGTAAGTTGTCTTGTTTGCTTTCGTGTGGTATTCTCGAGGCTGTTGTTTTTGCATCGTGCCCCCGTGCCCTTCGCAGGTACTTCCCTGGGGGACGCGGAGCGTGTGGTGGGTGCATTCCTTGGACCGTACACAGCCAGGGATCACACGCTGCGCGTGTCTGTGACCACGGAAGTAGGTCTGGGCGGTTGAACCGCGTGTGCGAAGCCTTGGGTATTAGGGTGCCAGAACGCGTTGTTCCCGTCCCCAGCCCGCCTCTCCGCGACTCCACGGGGGAGGGGGTACTAGCGGATGTGGGTTCCGGCTCGGTGGAGCATGTAGACTTGGAAGCGAGGGCGAGTGCTGCGTCACCACCAGCCGGTGTTGGGACGGAGCCATCACCCCTAGAGGATGTTGGGGCAGAGCCATCACTCGCGGAGGATGCTGGGGTGGAGCCATTGCCCGCGGCCGTGGGACCTCCTTCTACGGTGGTTTTTGAGGCGGGGCCACCCTCTTACTCACCAAAGGCGAAGCGACCCCGCATACGGTGCCCTATGGGACTCCGACTCAGACACCGAGTGCTTTGGTGCCCCCGCGGCCCCGATCGAGTCTGCGGCTGCCGGTGGCGAGGGCTTGGTGGAGCTAAGCTCCGACACCGAAGTTCCCTCGGTTGGCGAGGTGGGTGGGGATGCGGAGGTCCTTGTGGATTCAGGCGGGGCTGAAGGTAGACCTTTCTTGATTGTGACCTGCTAGGTATTCGTAGGGCTGACCGTCGTGTGCCCTTACAGCAACATGGTTCCCCGAACGCGGGCGGCCCTCGACGCCCGAAGACGGCTGCTTGGGAGGGGCATCTGGCACCGCCGAGACTATTGCCGTGGATGCTGCCCATCGTCTGGCGGACTTTGTCCCTCGAGCAGAGGCGTTGGCGGCGTGGCAGGGGGCCGCAGATAATGCGATCGCGAGCTTAGATCGTGGCGCATTGCAGATCTGTGGGCCTGAACTGCTTGAGGGGGTGCTGGAGGTCTCGCAACTGAGGGTAAGTGTCTAACCCCGAGCGGCACGTAGCCACTGGGAGGTGTACTGATTGCTTCATTATGTAGACTTTCGCCCTCAGCCGGGCGCTGCAGGTGGCCCATGTCCGGGAACGGGAGGCCTTGGAGGGCCGGCTGTGCGCCGTCGAAGGGGCCCTTCGCGCGTCGGAGGAGGCGCACTCCGCTAAGAATGACCGCATGCGGCTCCGGGAAGCGGAACATGCGGCGGCCGTCTCATATGCCACGGAGCGCATGGCATCGACTCAGCAGGCAGCGGTGGTGGAGCGTGACGGGTTGCTCCAGCAGGTTGCCGTACTGGAGGAAGAGAACGGCCGCCTCGCTGCGTCCCTGAGGGAGTGGGATGAGGCGCTGGGTGCCGCCTCGTCAACGGCATGGGAGGCTATGCGGGCCCTGAAAGGTACACTTGAAAATCTCATTGCCGAGGTACCGCCCCGCTCCTTCGGACCTGAAGAGCTTCCACGGACACTTCGACGGATTACGGAAGCTGCCGATCTTGCTCAGGCGGCCGCGCCGTCCTTTGGCAATCACTGCTCCTACGTGACTGCTTGTCTAACGTGTGCTCTTCTCCATCACCGGGGCTGCCGCCACGTCGACAAATTGGGCGACCCGCAGCTGGAGATGCCCGGTAGGGCCGGGGTGATGTCCATTGCCGTGCGCGCCGTTCGGCCCGCCGTTCAGTTTTTTCACGAGCGGATCTGGGAGTACATCGGGGAGGCCGCGACGAAGGTGGAGCTGCGGCAGAACATGTACGGCGAGGGGAACCTTGGCAAGTGTCTTGGTGAGGTTGCCCGGCGCGACAATGACGGGGCCGACGGTTCAAAGCAGGTGTGACCCCCGGGTTCTTGTACACTGGTGTGTGTTGTAAGCATGTGTACTCCATGCCGCGAATGAAGTCACGGTTGCTTTGCTTCTTTGATCGACCTTGCCATTTTGCTCCAAGCAGCTGGCTGATGGGGACCAGCTGCTGGTTTCTGACGTCGTAACCCGGCGCCGCTTACGTCGCTGGTGGCGGGCCGAAGACTCACTCGACTTCTGGGCGAACCGACCCTCGGCAGGCGAGACTTCGGCGCGAAGGTCGCCCAAGCCGGCCGTGATGAGTAGTGCCGACCCACCGGGTTTTGTAAGAACGTTGTAGCAGCGTGGTAGACAAGCCGGGACATTCGTCACCGCCGTCGTTTTTTGGATGCATGCGCTTTGCGCCTTGTTTTTTATGGGGCTTGAGGGTTAGTCGGGGCAGAAGGTTGGGGTAGGGGTGGAGCTAGGGCGTAGTCGAAGTAGACATGCAAGGACTCCGTCCCCTACCCTCTGAAGTGGTGGTAGCAGAGCTGGCGCCTAGTTGAAGTAGACGCGCGAGCGCTCCGTCCCCTACCCTCCGTAGTGGTGGCAGCGAAGCTGGCGCCTAGTTGAAGTAGACGCACGAGCACTCCGTCCCCTACCCTCCGAAGTGGTGGCGCAGAGCCGGGCGCCAGTTGAGTAGACGCGCGAGCGCCCGCCCCTACCCTCCGAAGTGGTGGCGCGAGGGGCGCCAGTTGGAGTAGACGCGCGAGCGCCCATCCCCTACCCTCGGCGGTGGTGGCGAGCCGGGCGCTACTTGAAGTAGACACGCGAGCGCTCCGTCCCCTAACCTCCGAAGTGGTGGCAGCGGAGCTGGCGTCTACTTGAAGTAGACGCGCGAGCGCTCCGTCCCCTACCCTCCGAAGTGGTGGCAGCAGAGCTGGCGCCTAGTTGAAGTAGACGTGAGAGCGCTCCGTCCCCTGCTGCTGGGCAGGATAAGATAAGCTTGGGAAGGGGCAGGGACCTAGCCTCATAGGTCCTGTCCCTGGCGGCCGATGGGGGTCTCACGGGCGCCTCTGTTTCGCTGCAATCCCGGATGCCGATGGGACAGCTGAGGCGGGATCAACGGAGGTCCGCGCGTGGCGCCATACGACTGCGAGGGAGGTGTCCCCTGGCCATCGTCCGTTGCGTTGGGCCCCGCAGGATAAGGGGGGACGCATTGCGTGTAGCAGGCGTAGCCCTGGTGTGGGGCAACGCTATCGCACCACGTGCTCCTGGGGCGGGTGATGGGACTCTTGAAGCGTAATGTTCGCGGTCTTGCTTCTGGGGCTCTTTAAAAAGGGGGCGAGTGGCTGAGTGGAGCGGCACTCGCCTTTCCGGACATCGCACCCCCACAACTTCTGGTAAAACTACGGTCCTCGGTGTGTTCCAACTTCGCCCAGTAGTGTGGAGGGCTCCAGAACACGGCTGATGCCACCTGGGCGATCGCGGGGTGGGGCATCCCGCCCCTGTGGGGGGATGCGACACCGCGATGTGTTTTCACCTCGCCCGTGCGCCAAAGAGCCGCGGTTGGTGCGGGGTAGTGGGTAATTCACTTGTACTTCATCAAGGTCGCTCCTAGCTTCAGGAGTAGACTGCTATGGCATGCTGGCGAGGCCATGCCCCGTCGTGCTATCTCGTACAGGCGCCTGTTCTCTCCCCCAGTTTCCTCCCTTGGGATGAGGGGAGTAGGGGGCTTGGCGCTTGCAGCATCACAGGGGGCCGTGCTGCTCCAAAGACGGGCGCCGACTCCTCGGCTCGGGCGGCACACCCGGGGGCCTTGGGCGCTGTCCGTCTTGTGGCGCCTTACTGTGGTGATGCTGCATCCCGAGCTCGAACGTCAATGGACGTTGCTGCGGGCGCTTCTGCGGAGGGATCGCGTCCGTGTGGCGCCGCCACCGAGCGTTGGTTTCGCTCCTCGCAGAGGCATCGCCATTGAGCTCTCGCGCGCCGCTTGATCGACATGCGAAGTACTAGCGTAAGCCCTGTTGAGCTCTGCGCCGCTCCTACACTCGCGTCGCGTCCATGCGTGCGCGCGTTTCTTTGGGATCGCGCGAAGCCTCTGGAGTCCGTGCGCCGTTGCATGTGGACTCCGGCAAGTGCGTGGGAATATCATCCACGTCTTATTTATACTCCGGGGAGTACGCGTGGTGAGAACACCAGCGCATGCGCGGGACATCCGCGTCTTGTTTAGACTCAGTAGAGTACGCAGGGAAAATATCCACGTCTTTATTTGTACTCCGGAGAATGCGTGGGACTATCAACCACGACTTACTTAAACTCCGAAGGGTACGCCAACGCACGCGGGGGACATCCGCGTCTTGTTTATACTCAGTAGAGTGCGCAGGGAAAACATCTGCGTCTTTGTTTGTACTTCAAAGAATGCGTGAGACTATCAACCATGACTTACTTAAACTCCGAAGGGTACGCCAACGCGCGCGCGGGACATCCGCTTCTTGTTTATACTCAGTAGTGTGCGCAGGGAAAACATCAGCATCTTTGTTTGTACTTCAGAGAATACGTGGGACTATCAACCACGACTTACTTAAACTCCGAAGGGTACGCCAACGCGCGCGCGGGACATCCGCGTCTTGTTTATACTCAGTAGAGTGCGTAGGGAAAACATCCGCATCTTATTTATACTCCGCAGAGTGCGCGCGGAGGCGTCCCCCAGCTGCGTCTTATTTATACTCGTAGAGTGTGTGCGGAGGCGGACCTCGACGCTACGTCTTATTTATACTCCGTAGAGTGCATGCGGAGGCGGACCTTGACGCTACGTCTTATTTATACTCCGTAGAGTGCGTGCGGAGGCGGACCTCGACGCTACATCTTATTTATACTCCGTAGAGTGCGTGCGAAGGTGGACCTCGATGCTACGTCTTATTTATACTCCGTAAAGTGTGTGCCGAGGCGGACTTCCGTGCGGTGCTTGTGTGGAGGTGAGTCTCCGTGCAGTGATTGTGCGGAGGTGAGTCTCCGTGCGGTGCGTGTGCGGAGGTGAGTCTCCGTGCGGTGCGTGTACGGAGGTGAGTCTCCATGTGGTGCGTGGGAATATCGACCACATCTTTATACTCCGGGGAGTACGCGTGGTAGTAACACCAACGCGTGCGCGGAACCCCGCGTCTTGTTTATACTCAGTAGAGTACGCAGAGAAAACGTCTGCGTCTTATTTATACTCCGGGGAGTGCGTGCGGAGGGAAGCCTCCGCACATTTTTGGTGGGCAGCATGAAGAGCTTCGCAAACGGCGAACTTTATTAAATTCTCATTTGCGTGGGTGAGCGAGTACAAAAGGTTATGAACTAACCACTGCACTCGTTGTCGTGGTGGTGAGAAGCGGAGCCTCTGGTGCTGGGCTGCCATAGGGCCTGTATGGGCACGCCTGACCTACGGGCCTCACTGAGCTCCTGGCGGGCCTCGGGTTCCATGCTCCAGGTGCCGGGCCATGTGCTGGTTGCCAAGGACGGTGATGATGCCTCACGGGCCCGGCAGCTTCACACATAGGAAGCCATGGTGTGGTACCGCCCCAAAGGAATTGAGGGTCGGTCTCCCTAAAATGGCGTTGTAGGGGTACTGCATATCGACGACATCAAAGGTGGCGTTCCTGCTCGCCATATTGTCATCCTGGCCGAAGGAGATCTGCAAACATACTTGGCCTGGCGCCAAGAGCGGCCGACCTCAAGTCTGCGGCGGAGCTCTTGAGGGCCTAGGCGACTTTGAGGGATCGCCATCTCGTCGAAGGCCTGTGCGAACAAAACGTTCGCGGAGCTGCCCGCATCGACCAGGACACGCCGGACGTCGCACCCGGCAACCGCGACCTGGATGACTAGGGGGTCCTGATGGGGGAACTCCACGCCTTTGGCATCAACGGCGTGAAGGTGATCGCATGCTGTGCCCAATCGGGCGGCGCATGAGCCGGGTATGCCGCCACGTGGTGTAGTCTCCGCACGTAGGAGGAGCCTCCGGAAATTACGTTGATGACCCTACGCGGAGCACCCTCAAGGGCATGGATCCGCAGGGGGCTCTCCGGGGGCTGTGGAATATGGGCTCATGCTCGCTGGAGACCCTCCTGAGGCTGCGGCTCCTGATCCCGAATCCTTAGGGGACCGTCTAGGGGCTGCTGAACATGCGCCGCAACGGGCGGGCGCGCCTCGAGATCCCTGTCTTTGGCGACGCTTTGGCGAATCACCGCGATGGTGGTGTAGGAGCAGGTGTCATGATTACCCTGTTCGTGCACCTCGCACCACTGTGGGCGGTGTTGGTCGCCATACTCCGCGTGGGCCCAGCCGTCGCGGCCTCGGCCTCGGCCTCGTCCCCGACCTCGTTGAGCCCTGGCCCCGCGGTTGGTTGGGGCAATGTCTTCCGAGCCGCCCTTGACGTCGAAGACGTAGTAGGGTCGCCGAGATGTCTGACGGCCACGCTGAGGCTGTCAGCCGGCGCGTCCTTGCACTGGGAGGCGTCCCTCGACGGCTCCTGCCTGCGCTTGCTCCGCGAGGAACTTGCTTTCAACGGGTCGACGCTCCTCGCGGCACCTTCCGCTGGGTTGGCGTCGGCCTCGTTGTCGTGGCACCGCCTTGCGTCTTTTTTCGCCCGCGTGTATTCCTCCATCTTGTTGAAGAGCTTTGCGACTGTCTTGATTGGCTTCCGCGCATTGTACTCGGAGGCCCTGTACCGCCGCGTTGATGATTGTTGTCTCATTGACATCTTTGACCTGGCAGCGGACCTTCGCGAAGCGTTTGAAGTATTCGCAGAGCGTTTCCGCTGGTTTTTGCTTGACCGTGAAGAGCTGATCCGCGTCGACACGCTCGACGTAGTACCTTTGGAAATTGTTGTAGAGGCGATCGCGAATCTGCTCCCACGCGTATATGGAGTTCGGCTCTATGGTGAAGAACCATGAGAGCGCCACTCCGTGCAACGCGAGCGGGAGTCCCTTCGTTTTGGTGGTGTCGTCTCCGCCTGCCGCCTCGATAGCGGTCTCGTACACGCGCATGAACTCTCGGGGATCCGTGTCGCCTTTGTACGACGTGACGGAGCTGGGGAATTTAAAATCCTTCGGCCACGCTGCCTGCTGTAGGCCCGCCGATAGCGGGGACTCCGGGTCCACACGCCGCAGCAAAGCGCGACTAGATGTGGGGGCGTCCCGGCTGTCCGTGCGCTCGGGCATGGGCTCCGACGAGATTACCGGTGGGGTCGGATGACCCCGAGCCTCTTGCATGCTCCGCACGGCTCCCCGGAGATCCGCCAATTCTTGCTGGAGCGTGCCGAGGGCTACCAGCAGGGCTGCCTCCACTACGGGCGTAGGTGGGACAATGGGCGCGTCTGGTCGCACGGTCGAGGCAGTCACAATCACTCCGGCGGCGACGGTAGGGCCCATGCCGCCGGAGGGGCCACCTGGTGCTCTCGTAGCGGGTGTAGGGGTGGCGGTCGCGGCTCGATGGGCGTCGGGGCTACCGCTCCCTAACACCCGAACTACGTCGTCGGAGTTAGTTGTCGTACCAGCGGCGGGGTGGCGCATGACGCGCGAGGTGGGGTCGGCCGTCACGTCGGTGGCGTCGGTGATGGCGGGGTCAATGGTCACGTGATGATCGTCATCATTTTCGCCCCTGACCACCGACGCCGAAGCCCTGGTGTTGACGCGGGGCCTCGCCATGACCGCCTCCTTCTTCTTCGCCGCCGATGATGCTTTCTTTGGTGCCATCCTTCCTGCGATCTCTAAGGCTTGCTCCCGTCATCCCCACGGACGGCGCCAACTGTTGTGGCTACAGACCAAACAGAGAGAGAGGGGTATGGTAGTGGAGAGTTAGGTGAGCAAATGACCTCTTGGGTCTTTCCTCTGGGCCGATCATGGCATATATGCGTTCCTTGAGGAGGAGTGTCTAACCCATCGTAACCTTACACCGAGCTTTCCTTCCAGGACAAGCTACATCACTTACATGGTTTATAACCTTCTCAACAGGCTAGCTGGGTTTAGGTGGGGGCCACCCCTACAACAGCTGTAGTGACTGCCTTTTCTGATTTTCTTGCCAGCTTCTCATTTTGTTGCTTTGGTTCAAGGGGAGTACTTTTGGGATTTTCTGAATCTTAATCTTGTCATAACTTACTTGAACTAAAAATGCATCTCAGGCTGAGGGAGAGCTGAATTTTCTTATATAACTTTTTGCATTGTAATATAACCTCATGGAGCCTTGATTATTATCCGTATATGACATATTTTCAGAGCCTTACATCTTGCCATGATCTGTGTTCACTTGCTAGCTTTATCATGACTTTATATGTGTAATCTAGTTTTTGCCATGATAAGTTAATTAAAACTGCTCAACTTGAATTAAATCATATCATGTTAGCGTTTGAGACTAGTCTGTTTTTAGTTATCCTTTTATGTTTCATGCCATGTCAAATATGCTGAGTTGACTCTTGAATCTATATTGAGCTTTATATTGAATTATACTAGGTTCTTGATGAAGCATGAGTTCGTACAACTTTTAAGAAAGCAAAAAGATCTCTTTTGTGCGAAAAAACTGATCTCACCAATTCTTTCTCATGAGACGGCTTGCCATAGCACTAGGCATGAACTCAGAGGAAGTTTTGGAAGACCAAGATCATCTTCTTAAGCTTATTGCTTGGAGTGGTCGCATAAGGCTTGGAATCTAGCACATGACCAAACAAAATTTTGGTTGGAAACAACTATGAGCTTCTACAAGAAAAATCATGCCAAATGTGCTCAATTTGCTAAAATTACCAAACTTACAAGTACTTGAACGAATGTCTTATTCTTAAACTTGTAGCACTCTAAATTGACTCAATAATAGCTTCCTGGTTCCACTTAGATTATTGACATTAGTTTGCATTATCCTTGGATACCTTTAGCTAAACTATAATCTTGGTTGACTTGATATGCTAAGAACTTTGTCTAATTATTAGAATATGACTTATTTGGCTTAACTTAACTATACATGCATTGTCACGATCTAGATAGCATTCTGTTGTGTTATAGCTTGGTGTAATACTCAAAGGTCATTTTGGATAATCTTCATAGCTCATAATGCTTAGCATGAATAAAATTCAGTTATGTCATACAAATCATGTTCTATTTTCCTCCTTACCTCTTGATGACTTTATTGCCAAAAGGGGGAGAATATTCAAAAAAAACTTTGGAGAACAATTTGCTCTTTTTGTTTTTTCTCTGGTGCTCTCTTTTGTCAACATGGTCATAAGCTTCATTGTCCTTCTTTTAGACCATGTGTGAATCTCTTTCTTTTCCTTATTTTTAAACAAACTCAATTTTACGCTTTTTCTGTGTTTGTCAATATACTCATCAAGGGGAGATTGAGAGACCATGTGGAGGTGTCCCCATATTTGTGATGAGTAATTGACTCGTGTTCTGGAAAGTTTGAGTTTGATTTGGTTGGTTCGAGCCAAGTCAGTGCATGGCGCAGTCTGGTTCGGCTGGACTTGATCGATCTCGGTCGAAAGTGATTAGGACGCTTGTTTTTCTTCTCGATCGGTCGATTTGGGTATTTAATGTTTGAGTATTTTTATACTGTTTTGACCAGTACTATGTAATGTGGTTCTTGTTCGTGATGGCTGCAAGACTTCGAGGAGGAGTCGTAGCGAGGCACGGGATGACCGGACTAGGCACATGCAATGTCGAGGTCGGAGCGGTCGGGATATGCTGAAGACGACGAGGACTCGAGGTGGTTGCGAGCCGGGAGTCGAGGAACCGGAGCTGGAGCTAGCGGAGGTGGATACGACGGGCAATGGCGAGGAGAACTGGGACTAGACTCAGGGAGGAGTTGAGGTCCAGACGGTGGGAAGCCGGGTACGGTCATGCGAGCAGGAAGCTTCCAGAAAGTTACGGCAGGAGCATTTTCAGAAAAATGTGCGAGGCTGCAAAAAAGGTAGCAGGTTCGGTTGGAATGTGCAACAGCAGCACTTGAGTCTAAATCTCTGTGAGAAGCAGTGGGGTGCAGTCAAGCCTCTTTAAGTTTCCTTAGGTCTGCGTGTGCCTGGGTGTAGGGCAGTCTTTTTAATTTGTCTTGGGACTGTGAGCAGAGAAGTGTGGCAGAGCTGCTGCTCGGCTTCTGCATGTGTGTGCAGGCGCAGCAGGGTAGTATCTTCACTCCCTTGTTTGGTCTGCGTGTGTGACAGGAAGAGAGCAGCAGCATTTGCAGCTAGTAATGCTAGGGTGGCTGCTTTGAAGAAGCTAGATAGTGAGGTGCGGTGCATGTGTGTGCAGTGCTAGTACTCTTGCTTTTGTCTATGAGAAAACAAGGGCCGTGGGGGGGCAGTACAGACTGACTACTTGGCTGTTGGTCTGCGTGTATGAAAATGAGAGGAGGAAGCAGCACTTGAGTGTGTGGTTCGGTCTGTGAGCATGGTATAGCAACAGCTGGTTTTCCTTCCATTTGGACAGGTCCGAAAGTCAGAGAGGCTGTTCGGCTGGGCTGCATGTGGTGACTGCTAGCAAGTGTGAGCTGTGCTTTTTGTCAGTGAGTTAGATGAGGATTCTTAGTTAGTTTGTGTGTGTATGTGCTTGGGAGTTGCATTGCGTGTGTGTGCCAGGGAAAAGGTGCAACACTTTAGTTTTGCCTAGGTCTGCTCTTTGTGTGCTGTTCAGCTGCTGCTGACGGCTGCTGCTATGCTGTTCGGCTGCTGCTGTGCTGTTTTGTGTTGCTGTGCTGTTCGGCTGTAGCAATTAAGTCTTTGCTTCGGTTGGAGTATGCAGCAGCAGCAGCCCCTCTTTACTACCTTCGGTCAGGAGTATAAGGGTAGGAGTGCAGCAAGTTTTTGGATGGAAGTTTGAAGGGGAAGCAGCTACAACATTTGGGGGTTTTCAGTTGGGGGTAGAAATAAGGAGCAGCAGTAGCACTTGATTTGAGGGGTTTGGTGGAGATAAGCAGAGAGGGGTGAAGAGCAGCTTTGTGCAATTCTTTTGGTCTGTGTGTGTGTGGGTAATGAGCCGCGGGTGAGTTGCTCAAGCTGTGTTAATGGATTGAAAAGTTGTAGCAAAACACTGTGTAATCATTCATCTCTCCTAATCTATATGAGAATGACTTTGTCAGAGATGATATGGTTTCATACCTTCGTTTGCTGTTTTACGACTTCAGTTATTTATGTTATCATTCTCTTGTTCCTGAGTTTATTTGACTGTTTGTTATGAAGTCTGCCCAAAAATCCAGAGAGGGGCCACGGGAATATAATGAGTTCTTTGTTTTACGGATGCCTTCAGATTTTACTGTGTTAGCAGTCTTTTTGTCGGATTGCTTTCTGTCAAGGCTCCGATTCTGAAATTGCAGGCAACTACTTTCTTCTTATTTTATTTCTCTCTTTTTTTTAGTAAACTTCTATCGGTCTTGCGGTCTGTTTATCTACTCTGATTTTGTCGATATGTTGTTAGGCTTCTAGTTAACAGACTTTTTCTGTCTTCATAGCTTCTGTAGCTATCGGAAGTATGTGGATACTGAGAAGCGATTTTTTAAGGCATCATTCACCCCCTCTGTTGCCATTTCCGATCCTACAGGGAGCACCATCAGAGAATCAAGATTTCATAACTGAGCAAGACCAAGGCAAGTCATGTTCTTTGATCATGTTAAACCTAAATTTCAAATATATTATTTATTTATTTTATTTTAAATTATGATGCATTGCTATTTTATTACAAATCTTTATATATGGTAGATTTTGGCCAATTTGATTAATTCCACCTTGATAAGTTGATTGCCATGATTTCATTATCACCATAGGATAGAAAATTATTTAATGATACCATACTAATTATCATATGGGTTGTACGATCAATTTGCTTAGCCATACTTATAGTTATGTTGGACTTATCATTACATGTGATTAATTAATTAAATTGACTTAATGATATATTGAATCGTGGTTGTAACCACAGTTATAAAATTTATATACCATGATATTGGTGTGTTATTAGTTTTGGTTATAAAAAATTAGTTTTCACTCAGGCGTGTAATCGTACAATAAAGAGGAAAGTGTGGATTCACTTCGAGGGATGTGGATATCTCGTCTGGGTATGTCTAAGGACTTAATTTTATGCGCCATTGATCTAAAGTTTACCGTGCAAACCACATGTCTAGTATGGGATAGTTCTGGCTGACTAATTTATGATATTTTAATTTCAATCTTATCATTGTGATGAACATGGTTGCTAATTTTTATAAGGTGCAAGGGGGGCAAAACTCTAGTGGATAAAATTGAGTCGAGGTTGAGCTTTATAAAGGCCTTGTTGTAATTTCCTTTAGCGTGGGGATGACCACATTGTGTGGATACAGTTGTGTAACCTCTGTAGAGTGTAAAACTATTCGAATAGCCATGTCCCTAGTTATGAACAATGCTCAGTGATTTCACACGAATGGTAGATATTTCATAAAAAGTTGGGAAGTGATTGTTTAGTTCACTGGTTGTTCATTACGTGAATGGTTAGTTCACGTATGATTCATTGGGTGGATAGTTAGTTTACTCGTGGTTCATTCAATTTCTTTGATTAGTTATTTATTATCATTTTATTTAAAGTTCACTTTTAATCTAATATTATATTTACTTTAAATTATTACTTTCTGCAAAATAATCTTTCAACCATCCATTAGTAAGTCTTGCATAGTATATTGCAATTTTGTTACAAACGACTTGTTGAGTATGAATGTGCTCACGGCTTTATGCATATTGTTACTTAGACAAATAGAAGAAATCATATCAGCAGGAGGTACCAGAAGGAGGATACTTCGACAGCATCGCGGATTAGGATTTCGCTTTTTAGTCGATTATCTATGGGCATATCGAGTGGCTACCATACTTAATTTTGTTTTTCGCTACTAGTTTTTTAAGTCCTTCTAGCTATTAATTGTAAGTTTGACCATAAGGTCGTACTCTAATAACTATTAATATTTGAGTTTTTTCTTTTATTAATCGTGCATATGGTCGGTATTTCATCTATATTTATACTATATGCACTTGCGTGATCCTGGATTAGTGCAGTATACATAGAGAGTCCAAATTTGCATATTCGGGTCTCGACAAGTACATAGAGTACTCAGTAAGTCGTTTGCAACAAAATACAATATAGTTATGTAAGGGTTAACAAATATAGCTGAATAGTTATTTTGCAGAAAATAACAATTTGAAGTAAATATTATAAGTAAATAGATTAATATTAAGACAAAAATTAGTTTTTTATTGGACTAGCAATTTCCTCTTTTTTTCATCCGTCCCACTTTCCTTTTCTATATGTGTAATCCTTGATCTTTCTTATCTTTATTCAATTTTCCGTACTGATTTCCCATTAATCGATTGCTTGACAGTTGAAACCCAGAATCCCCGAGATAACCGCCACGCATGGAACTTCACCGTACCAGACGCAGGAAAATATCCCTACCACTGTTCCATTTCACTTGCCCTCCCATCCCCGTTACCCCAGCTCCGTCCGCTGCCGCACAACACGCCGCCAAGACGCCCTCGCCGCCATCTCCCCAGTCTCCTCTCCTCCCCTCCCCACGCGCGGCGCCTCCTCCCCTCAGATCCGAAGCCGAAGCGACTGCCGCCACATCCTTGTCTTTCTAAACCCTACAAGTAGCCGGCCGTGGCAGCGGCCGCGGCAGCGACGGACGGCGGCGGCGTGGGGTGCATGAGGAGGAGGTGCAGGGACGACTGCGGCTCGCGATCCGGAGCAGCAGCCGATGGGGCAAGTGCGGCTGACTTTCGCCTGAGCGAGAGAGCTCCAGGGCCGGTCTGGTGGGTGTTCGTGAGACGAGGGGAAGAGAAGGAAAGAAAGAAAGGTCGGATCTTGGGAGACTTCTGCTGGTGGCGCCAAGATGCAGAACAACGATTGGCGCAAGAAGGTTCGAACTCGGCCTCTCAGCTTTCTTGGATTCTTCGATCTTGCTAGTTCAGACGGGATTAAGATAGGGAAATAGCTGGAAATGATGGCAATAGACTAAAAGAGTTCCAAATTTGGTGAAAGATTAATTTAGGCGACTAAAAATTAGTGAGATGTTGCGACATATGGGTTTCTTTTTCAATAATTTGGTTTGAAGAACATGGAAGAGGCGTGAGAGACATGCACTTTCGCCATCCTATAGCACACTATTGCTACTTGCACACCTAACCTGGATGAGTCCCACAAAGGTGGTCAGCTTCAAAATTAAAGAAAGAAGATGAGTCCCACAGAGGTGGTCTACTTCAAAATTAAGCTAATTTGGATGTTAATTTTGATATTTTCCTTCCAAGTTTCGAAACAAATATTTTCTGAACCCACAGACGATAACCCTTTCTCTGAGCTACCATCTTTATTGCTGCCTAGCCAGTAGCCACTACAAGCCTTGCTCTCGTCTGACAGGCGATAAATCTATGCATTGTGTGTTGTGCCAATGTGGTGGTTGCCACACCCAAGCCAGTCGTTGCATTGCACCTCAACCATAATCCTGCACATCATGCCCCAGTTTGCCCACATAATGCACCGCATCTGTAACTTCTTTGTTCCTTCATGCTTGTGAAACCTGCCTTGCACCAAACTAGCAAAACCCATGTCTATATGCCATCGTGTCCACTATCAAGCCCACAAGGCTGATGAAGCTGGTGCTGTTGACACTAGGTTCCAGAATTAATAGGGGGAGGTAAGCAAGGCTGTATATGTTAAGACATGAGCAGGGCTGTAATGTGTGGGATGTGAGGTAATTTTTTTGCAAGAGCAGATGTGTATGGTTAAATTGGTTATTTTGGCCATTTTGTGGTCATGGCTCCTCTATGTTAAAAATTGGTTCTGTAGGGGTAAAAGGTCTTCTTATGGGTCCAGCAAGGCTATTTGTGCAGAGACCAGCTTTTTCAGGGTACATTTGCAACTTTTTATTATGGAATTGGCAAGCATGTTTTCCAGTACACTTATTTTTATTTTTTATTTTTCTGTTCACCTCCTGTTCTCTCGTTTGTGGTAAGGTTCACACCTTGTACCTCAACAAGCATGGCCTATTTATAAATTTAAACAGAAAAAACTTTTCTACTCTCAATTATAGGTAGGAGGAAAAGGGCCTTCTTTTTGTAAAGCAAAATGGTTTTGCTGTTTGTTGCAGTGACAGGAGATTCATAATTTTAAGTTCTAACCAAACAATTTGAAAGGTACACAGAGTAGAAGATTTGCAATTAAAGATAGTAGATACATATTTATCCGCTGCAATCTACATCTGTGCTGTCCTGTACATATAAGTCCATTCTGCTGGGAAGCCTCATCCCACAATATTGGGATAACAACTCTTCACTCTTTGTTATAATTTTATTTCTGATTAATTTACAGCATTATTGTGATTATAGGCTAACCAAATGGTGCTATCATTATTGATGTACACTGTTCTTCTCAGTTCTGTAGTTTTTAATATGTAGCTCGTATCAGCTCTCTGATTACTATTTATTATTTCAGAATGCACCAGAGATGGATTTCTTTACTGAATATGGTGATGCTAATCGATACAAGGTTCTGGAGGTCATAGGCAAAGGAAGCTATGGACTTGTATGTTCTGCAAATGATATGCAAACTGGAGAGAAGGTTGCGATAAAGAAGATACACAACATTTTTGAGCATATATCAGATGCTCTACGCATACTCCGTGAAATAAAACTTCTCAGGCTTCTTAGGCACCCTGACATCGTGGAGATAAAGCACATCATGCTACCCCCATCCAAAAAGGATTTCAAAGATATATATGTTGTCTTTGAACTTATGGAGTCGGATCTTCATCAGGTCATAAAGGCTAATGATGATTTGACGAGAGAGCATTATCAGTTTTTCCTGTATCAGATGCTTCGTGCGTTGAAATATATCCACACAGGTATCCACTTCCTCACATTTTTGAAGTTATCAACATCAATGTTACATGTGCTTTTATTCATATATAACTCTTGCACCATGTAGCAATTTGATCCTTGTTTTCCTTTCTTTCGCTCGCATAGTTGCATGCTAGTTATTTGCTGTAGATAGCTCTTTGACCATTCAATAAATTGATTTTTTTTTCCCTTGGGCCCTTCCCTTTTATTTGTTTTCTTGACTTGTTACTGAATACTGAAATAATTGTAGAATTTGTTTTTCCTGTGGCAAGTAAAACGTCTTGAGTTTAATGCTGTCGCATATTTTTATTTAATGCATTACAACTAGCTATATAAATTGCACTTGTTGACATGGTTAATATACCTCTGATACTACTGCATGATTTTGTTTTCTGATTCCTTATAGTATTGGACTTTTGAATATTAACTCTATTAGTCAGGTTACAAGATTGACTGAACTGAAACTAACTCTTTGATAACTTTACAAGATTAATTGAGCTGAAATAATATAGAAGTATGGCGTATTTATAGTATTTTTTTTAAATTGGCACATTTAAGTGTTAATAAGGAAATTCACATTTGATTTTTGATAAGAGTAAAATACATATATCTAAATGTGTAGCTTATTAGGTCAAATTGAGCTAATCTATAAGGCTATAATTGATGCTTGTTTGGATCAATTTCATTTATTACATAAAGAAACCCGACCTACGGGGGGTAAGACGACCCCCGGGCATTTACTTAAGAAGATCTTCTCACGTAGATCGAGAAAACCTCCGAACCCCTGCTCCACCCTTACACAGCGGCACCGTTGCCCGCGTGAGAACGACCAACGACCTAGGCCGAGTCTTAGACCTGTGCTTTGGTGTGGTAGCAGGCGAGGGGATTTTTTTCCCTCAGCTTGAAAATTCGCTTCCATTGGGAGTCGAACTCAGGACCTAAGGGGTGCTACTAGAGTGCTCTAACCATTATGCTAGAGGCTCGTTCGCATTTCATTTATTACATGACTATTGTGAAATTAAATAGTAGCTTCTTGCCTGTGATCTCTTTTTATTGTTGTCAAGTATGTGAAAATTAGTTAAAAGGGAAAAAATACCAAAGGCCAGGTTACCCTGATATGGGAAACGGGTACAATGATATGAATATATGGCATTTCCAGAAAACAAGGATACAGTGACATATATATATCAAAAAATATAAAGTATTTATATAAAGCATGATTCATAGATAATATTACTATATTAATAATTAAAAAGTCAAGCACAACCCATGCAAGCATAGGACCCAAATGTAAATGTTCCATGGATCATAGACAATAACAAGAAGTGTGAATCCACGAATGTCTATCTCATTCTCCTCTCCATGTTAAGGAAACTACACTGGTATCAGGGAAAGCATGGAAGGCGTATTGGGGATTTACTTTCTTTCTTTATTAAATAAAATAATGCGATAATGCTCTGATACACATTGCGATACAGACAAGGAGGCAAACTGACATATCAGGGTGACCTAGACTAGACAAAAGGAAAAGCAAGATCAGATAGTAAAGCAAAAAACTACCCTATGGTAATTTGAATGTCGAGCAAATAGCAAATTAGCAACCATAAGTTGTTGGTCCTGCACGTCTGCATCTTTCAGTAGGGTGGATTTCACTAGATAGGTGTATAATATATCCAAAAGGACATAACATTTACTTAATTGTACTACTAGTTGGATGATATTTCATTAACCCACATGTAGGGGGCGTTTGTATTGGCTTATGGTGATGACTTTTGTCTGCGGCTGATGGATTTTGGCTGAAAATAAATAGTAGCATCTGAAAGAAGTGGCTTTTAGAATGAGAAGATGAGTAGTACAAAAAGTGAGTGAGAGATGCGTCCGCGAGACGGAAGCAAGAGGAATGTGGAACGTGATGCGCCTATGATCCTCCTAACTTATCCTCGGAGCAAGACGAGAGCGAGAGGAGTGGAGAAACTATTTCGAGAAACTAGGTGTTCATATTAGCTTTTGACTTCTCTAAACAGAAGTTAGAAATAGAAACCAATATGAACAGGACCGTACTTAAAAGTTGAGCTAATCACACACTTGTGCTTCACTCTTCTATAGGCCATCCATAACTAAATGTAGTGATGTTTATGCAATATCAAGATAGAAGATGTTATATTTCTCTCAACTTAGACTGAGAACTACAAAGACATTTTTGGCAGCGTGAATAACCAACTTTCTTCTATGAAACCGTAGCCTCTGCGTATCGGTGAGCCAAATGCATAGTTTCTGTTTTTGTGGTACCGGCTGTACAAATGGTGCACAAATTCATATTTGCATGCTAGATTATTAATATTTGGACAGAATATATATAATATTATCTCATTTGCTAACTATGATCAGAATTGACTAAATACTATTTGTGATTTGATGCAGCAAATGTCTATCACCGAGATCTGAAGCCCAAAAACATACTTGCTAATGCAAATTGCAAAATTAAAATATGTGACTTTGGCTTGGCAAGAGCTGCATTTAATGATGCACCTACTACAGTCTTCTGGACCGTAAGGATTTCTTTGTTGTTTTATCTTAATAATCTGACCATGCATTATTTGTGGATTTTGCAGTCATCAAAGTTTATTATCTCAATAGTTTAATTACCCATACCATCAGTTATTCGTCAGAATTAGTAGTCGATTGAATTTCCCTGTGATATCACATTACATGATATGGCTAGCAAATAGATGATAGTGTATGCGCTACAACTTGTCCTTGTGAGTTGTGACACCTGTCCTTACCAGTGTTATTAACTTGCCTGCATTGGAGCTTTAGGTATCATGCACTGTTTCCCAGCTGTCATATTGAACTTCAGGATGCATCATTCGATACGATGGTTGAAACAAAAAGGAAAGTGAAAGTCGAATGATCAATACGTTACCACATGAAGATTTAGAAAATGACATGAAGTGCCACTTTTGGTGGGTCTAGCATTTCAGATGACAATTGTTAAGGAAGCCTTTTTCCCTTGGGTTTTAGGGTGGGGACTGGGGTGGGGGTGGGGGATGATGGTTGTGTGACTAACCAGTGTTACCTAGACACGCATGTCTGAAATTTTTTTTCCCACATCGACACGTGTCCTAGTGTCGACGTGTGTTAGACACAGGGCGACACGCCTCCGATTCTTCTCTGGCGAGTCTGTCGGCCACCCGTGCTACGCCAAGCCTCCCGCTCGGATCCAGCCAGGTCGGCCGCCACCGCCGCCGCCAGATCCGGACTCCCCGTGCCGGATCCCGCCGCCACCGCTCCCGTGGCCGCCGGTGAGGGAGACGTCAGGTGGTGGGGCAGGACGTCGGATCCGGTGGCTAGGAGGCAACGGGTCAGGCCGATGGCGTCCGGCGAGAGAAAGGATGAAGAGAAGGGAGGTGGCCGGTGAGGGTGAAGGAAGTGGAGAGGGAGAGAGGGAAAGGAAGAAGAAAGGGAGGCGGTGAAGGAAATGGTGAGAGAGAGAGAGAGAGAGGAAGAAGAAAGGCGGCTTGGGCGTTTTTGTCTTTTTGTGATTTAGTCCTCAGAATTCCTGAAAATTATGAATAGATCGCTCCCTCAATGGATTTCTTCTTATTTGGACCTCCTGAGCTCTGTTTTTGATGCAGTTTGATCGTACACATCCGCGGTTATATGTACATTTGTACGAAGTAGTCATAACATGCCAATTTTGAAGATATGTATTTATATTTTAGTGAAGGTGAATCCTACAATCTTATTTTCTAAACTTTGCTGACTCAGACACCTGAATCCGAGTCGGACTCTTATAACACTCGTGTCCGAGTCCTGGTAACACTGTGACTAACCTATAGTTAGGGCTCAGGGACTGACCATCTTGAGCTGAGATAGTGCGACATGGGAAACATTCCACCTTTATTTTCTGTTCTTTAGGCATTGCCTACTGTCAAATGTGCTTTTAAATATAAACTACCTTTTGCAGGATTATGTTGCAACGAGATGGTATAGAGCGCCTGAATTGTGCGGATCATTCTATTCAAAGGCAAGGGTTTGTTATGATTTATCAGAAGTTAGAGCAAATTACATGCATTCAAATTGACGACTATGCAAAATCAAATAGGCAGAAAATGTGGGAGGCAGGGGGGGAGGGGTGGGGCGGCATGGTCTTGTTTGTTTGGAAGCTTTTTCTCTCCATATTGTGATTACATGTAAAGTTAATACTTCATACTTCATCCATTGTTTGTCTATTTTACTCCGTAATCACAATACTTGTAATGAGATTACACTCCAGTAAAAAAAATTGGATGTATTACTTCGTAATTTGATACCTATTATGATTGTGATGACAATTTCGAACCAGACACCACCATGCAATCTTCACTTAATGGTTAGTGTGCCAACATATTGGATAAGTTTATTTCAAGTCAACATTGGTATGAGAATAGGAGAAGAATCGGTTCAGAACATAACTGGTTAAACTTAGCTTTGTTGGAACTGTTCAATAAAGAAACAACTCAAGCACAACACATCTTTTGGGGGTTTAGCTTTCTATATGCTCTGGCATCATCTTTGCAAACAGAAGACTGACATCTAGTCAGTTCCAGAAAAAATATCAGATCGGTTTGCTGGCTCAATTTTGAATTGAAAGATGGTTCCTGAATCCTGACTGTTACCACCAGTTACAATTGTTTCCAGCCTAATATTGACAGGAAACATAAATTTATGTTTGAATTTAAGATTTAAATAAACTGGTGTGTGACTAGTGGCTATGTTCTTGAAGAAGCGCATGTCCGTACACATAATTTGTAATGTTTGCCTCACCAATTATTTTCTGTACTTCCTCCATTCTTGTTTGGTTGTAATTTTGGATATCGATATGGTCTCCAATACACATATCTGATCATTACCTTTTCTAATTAAATATTAGTAAAAAATTATTAAAAATACAATGATATGAAATTATTTTTGATGACCATTTCCACGCGACAAATGCAAATACTTTTGTGTATATTAGCGGTCAAAGTTTGAAAAGGTTGACCACGCATTCTAGAACATATAAAAAAGAACGGAAGGATCATAATGTACCGGGTTATGCAACTTTGGAAAATCTATCCAGCACTCATTTAAGCAGTGCATAGCATTAGGTGGACTAAAGAAAAACTCGAACTATCCCAATTGGTGGCCATTATTAAGTATTGACCATGCAGTTGTGGAACTGAGTCTGAAAATATCACTCTAGCCACTTTTTATTTTCAAATTTGGCCTTCGAACGCCTGTTTTTTCAAAAATTGCCTCCCTCCGTGGACCTACTATGCGCGGTAGGCGCGTGCTCCCCTAGCTCGGCAGGTGCCTGCTGCACACAGTAGGTCCACCGAGGTGGCTATTTTTGAAAAAAAAATGCGTTTGGGGGCCAAATTTGAGGGAAAAAAGTGGCTAGAGTGACATCTGCGTGCTCAATTCTGCAGTTGTGATATTGATTTCGTGTTTATCTCTTCTGCAACAAAAATCATCCACTGGTTCTTATCTGAGTTTGCATGCCATTCGTCTGTCACTGAAATTTACCATTGTTTGGATTGCAGTATACACCAGCTATTGATATATGGAGTATAGGGTGCATTTTTGCCGAGGTGTTGATTGGAAAGCCTCTATTTCCTGGTAAAAATGTTGTTCACCAGTTGGATTTGATAACTGATCTTCTGGGGACACCCTCTTTAGATGCTATTTCTCAGGTATAATAGCTGATCTTTGTAAATTTGTTATCAAATGGGAAGTTTCAGTAAATATCTGCTTCTAAATTTTGCCACTCTTATATCTCTTCTAAGGTGCGGAATGACAAGGCAAGAAAATACCTTACATGCATGCGGAAGAAACAGCCTGCATCATTCTCACATAAATTTCCAAAGGCTGATCCATTAGCGTTACAATTGCTTAGGAGGCTTCTAGCTTTTGATCCAAAGGATCGTCCGTCTGCTGAAGAGGCATGTCATACAAATGACATTACTCCAAAATTATGATCATATGTTCTATACCTGACATTACTCCAAAATTATGATCTTGACATATGTGCAAATTATAGGCATTGGCAGATCCATACTTCAATGGATTATCAAAGGTAGAGCGAGAACCTTCTTGTCAACCAATTCCAAAAATGGAATTTGAATTTGAGCACCGCAGAGCAACAAAGGAGGACATCAAGGAACTAATTTTTCGAGAAATTTTGGAGTACCATCCTCAACTTCCGAAGGAGCACATTAGTGGAACAGAAAGGCCAAACTTTGTTCATTTAAGGTTAGATATATTATACATTTGTTTATCTTCTTAGTCATTGTCAATCTCTGATACCACTTTCATCATTTTTCTGATCTTGCAGTGCTGTTGACCAATTTAGAAAACACTTTACACAATTTGAGGAAAATGACGACGGAAGTGGAGCAGTTGTTTCATTACAGAGGAAACATTCTTCTTTGCCTAGGTAACTTCTGTCTTGTATCCAGTTCATATCTTTTTACTAGGAGCTTGGTCTAAACATCTATTGAAGCATCCATTCCTAACAAGGACAGGGAGTTTGCTCTCCCCATTAGGTTTCAAGCTTGCTGGCCCTTATGGTCAGTAGAAATTAGGAACATTGCAGCTCTATGTTTTTATTTTTCTGGGAAAATATAAGGTAGGTCTATCTATCCGTAGAATCCCTCAAGACCTTGATCAAATCACACCCAGCAGGAATCTTGCCTGAGGACCTTAATGAATAAAAAGTAATGGGGAAACATGCAATGGTCTATCCAAACTTTCTTCCATTACTAAGTAGTTGTAATACAGGACCTGTCAAATTATTAAAGTTTTTCAAGTATGTGTATTTTTAAAAATCCTATGAAGTTTTTAAAGAAAATTAACATGCAGAAAAAGACTATTTTAGTTCAGATGACCCTAGTGAGATCCTTAGTTATGCTGAAAGCCAAACTGAACATTACGTTTCTTGTATCACCTTCCCATCAACTGAATCTTGCTTGAACTTATGACGATTGATGACCTATCACAACTCGTTTAGTTTGGTCACAAGCAGAAGATTATGGTAACAGAGCTAACTGTTGGGGGTACTCAGTCCTACCCTTTTGAGACCCAATACTCCGAAATATAACTCCCATCATACCTTCACACCATGTGACCTCTCTTATAGTGGTTTTCTTTCTTTGACACAAGCATAGGTCAACAGTAGTGCACTCTGCTACAATTCCTTCGAAGGATCATAAATATGTGGCGTCATCTAGTACAAAGCATGCAGTAGATGGATCTTGGAATGCACAAATTCAGGGAGTATATGCAAATATAGCTGGTATTACAGTGTTACATTCCTCAAAAACATGATGTTATCTATATTTGTCAAGTTGATTTTTTGGTTTCATCAAGCCAATATTAAAAAGAGTTAAAACATATTGAATAATGATGTGGGGGCACTAATGACTATCTTTTCTCGTTTGCAGGCAAGCCTTCAACTATCGTTAGACATGTAAAGTCCACTGACAATCAAATTTCACAGGATATGAATGGTCCAAGAAGCTTACCATCCGCACTTCCATGTCTACCAAATATGCTGCATTTTCCGAACCATGCACTAAATTTTCAGAACCCAGTATTTAGGGGGCCATTGCTTGATGCAGCAGACCCAACCCAATGTATGTCTGGAACCACTCCATGTGTGGACTCCAGATCAGGGAACTTGTTCTTTTATCTGCACCAGGGTGTTAGGGCTGATGTACCAAGTGACAGAACCGCTGTGCAAGAGGTCGCTACTTCTCATGGCCCAGTTCCAGCTGTATCTTACAGTATGCCGGGGATGTACAGAACCTAGGCCTGCCATCGTTAAGCTGATGGAGGTCTTGCTTTCTTGTCTGTCGGTTATCAAAGTTTTAATATCAATTTGCAACAGAAGGTGGAGGATTTAGATATGGCAGCTCTCTTTGGAAGCAAAGCCCACAAATGTATCAGATATTGGATATTGCTGTGCTTCCTAGGGTACTGGTCACTGAGTCGCAAAGCTCTAGTTATTCTGAATAATCATATCTTTGTCCGTAGAAAAGCTGAAGGTGGCAAGGCCAAATTGTTGATACGTAGGTAATATTTTAATTCCAAGTTTTAGTAGAAGAAATAAAATAAATAACTAGTGATGTAAAACTCATAACTAACAGTATATTACTTATTATACTTCAGAAAATACGTAAGAAAAATATAAGTATTAAAATCGATTGAACACGCGAACGATTTACTATTTGGCTTATTAAGAATAGAAAGCAGCGTATGTTTGATGCAATGTAGAAATGTAGAAGTAGCAGAGCAGGTGTGGTCGTGCAAATACGCTGCAAAGAAATCTTATTACCGTATGTGTAGGTATTCTTTATGGTTATGGCTCAGAGATAGCCGTTTTTCCTCTTTTCTAGTGCACGTCGAGAAAAAAGGACCGGCGAGGTTCAGTTGATCAACACTCAATACAAACAATGTGGGAAGGAAATGGAAGTTCTGTCTACCAAGCCTAGACATCTTTAGGTCTTTTATAGACGTGTAAATTACTCTTTAATAACTGCTTCTATTGAAGTGAAATAATTCAATGTAACTGCTAATTTATTTACTGGTAACTGATAATATTCAAACCAAATAATAGAAATTAAGTAGTCTCATGACTGGTTAAAAAGAGAGATAATACATAGTTTAGCAAAAAATAAGGTAGACATGGTCGCCAGGTGACGCATTACATCCTCATGCTACCTCATCCATCTGTCACATGATTCAAGAAGTGGCAAGAATTTCACCTTATAAATTAGGCTTCTCCACTTTGCATTAGCAATATTGTACTAAATTATACATACTTTGAAATTAAGAAAATAGGCTTCACTTATATAGTCTATTTCTAATACAAATAACATAACCGTCGTGATGTGTTCCATTGGGGTTGGTATTCTTTATGGCAATAGCTCAGAGATAGCCGCTCTTCCTCCTTTTTGGTGCACGCTGAGAAAAAAAGAGTCAACGAGGTTTAATTGCTCAACACTCAGTACAAATTCACTAAAGAGGAAGAAGACAATGTGAGAAGGAAATAGAAGAGTTCTGTCTACCAAGTTTGGATGTCTTTAGGTCTTTTATAGACATACAAATTACTCTCTAGTAACTGCCTTTATTGAACTGAAATAATTTACTGATAACTGCTAATTTATTCATTGGTAACTGATAATATTCAAACCAAATAATGAAAATTAAGTAGTCTCATGATTAGTTAAAAGGAGAGAGATGATACATGATTCAGCAAAAAATAAGGTAGACTTGGTCTGCCAGGTGGCGCGTTACGTCACGGCGCGGTTGCTCATCACAAGTCACGTGTGTTTTCACGTGAAAATACACGAATATGCGTGCGTATGAAGGTCTCCTCATGCTACTCCATCTATGTGTCATATGATTCAAGAAGTGGCAAGAATTCCGCCTTATAAATTAGGCTCCTTCACTTTGCATTAGCAATATTATACTAAATCATATATACTTTAAAATTAAAAAATAGATCTCACTTATATAGCCTATTTGTAACACACATAACATGATCGTCGCATGTGTTCCATGGGGGTTGTGAGGAACACATTTGACACCAGGGATCTGCTGTATTGAGCAATGTGTTTACGAAAGGAACCTAAACATTAGCCTGAATCATCTCATCAGTGGGTGTAAAGAAGCGAAGGTGGAATGCTAAAGAATCGTTCAGGTGCGCAACAGCGTAAATAAAATTGATTATTTGCTGAATTTTCTGTTCTTCAGATATATGACTTTGCACGATTTTCGCATAGTGCATTTGGGTGTTTCTTGCCAACACTGTTGCTTGTGTGTCCCATGCTGTGCATGGCACTACAGTTAGCAAGGATGTACAGTGACAGCTAAAGAAATTTTATTCGATATGCACACTGCAGGTGCTGCACATCTTTAAATACACCCCCAACCGCCGTGCCGCCCATGAGGTTGCGACGTACTGAAAACGAACATCATTCGTCCCCAACCACGTCAAAAGCCTACTATCCTTGGGCCATCTGTCAAACTTCATGTTTCACCATCAGGTAGATTTGCTGGAGCCTGGCGCGATGGCAGGGACGGCGTGCAGGAGTGAGTTGCTCTCGGCACTATTTGAATCAGTAGATCAGCACCCTCTCAGTGCGCCTCCTCCACTGCACCCTTTTGTATACCCACCCAGTATCTCAAAAAGGAACAAGCCAAATCAATCACTTCCACGGTGGAATAAATGAACTTCGTTTATTCAGACTAGTGATACAAAACTAGTGATGTAAAACTCACAACTAACAGCAAACTACTCATTATACTTCAGAAAATATGTAAAAAAAATAGTATTAAAGTCCATCGAACACACGAACAACTTACTATTTAGCTTGATGAAGAATAGAAAGTAGCGTAAACTCGATACAATGTAGGAATGTAGAAGTAGCAGAGCAGGTGTGGTCGTGCAAATACACTGCCGAGAAACCTTATTACTGTCATGTGTAGGTATTCTTTATGGCAATGGCTCAAAGATAGCTGCTCTTCCTCTTTTTTGGTGCACGTCGAGAAAAAAGGATCGGTGAGGTTCAATTGCTCAACACTCAGTATAAATTCACGAGAGAGTAAGAAGACAATGTGAGAAGGAAATGGAAGAGTTCTGTTTACTAAGTCTGGATGTCTTTAGGTCTTTTATAAATGTGCATGGTCCAAAACTACTCGACACAGCAAAAAACCACTTGGACTCAAAATCACTCGTAGCAGAACAAACACTATTTGGAGAAGGCAAAAAGCATTTCATTGCAATCATCGAAACTTTCACAAACGCAAAATTCAAAGTAGTTAAAATATCAATTATTCATCATCACTTTATTCACGACCATCCACATGGTCTAACAATCTCCTTCTTGATGAATACATTGACAACACCTTAAACTTTTGAATGAATTACGTTTTAAAAGAAAAGCAAAATTTGCGAAACTCAATAAACACTCGGCAAAACTCATAAAACTCTCCCTCAACATAAGAGTATCAAATTTCTCTAACTTATCCCCAATTCCCCGTCTCTAATTTCTTCCCCTTTGGCAATGAAATTATCAAGGGATCCAAAAAAAGGATAAGTCTAAAAATGAGCAATGAGAGTAAACATCCAGAAACTTTTGAGGATTATCCAAGATACTTTGCACTGATTTAAGAGACTAAGCAAGTCATCTATTTGTAGAGCTCCCTAGACCATATAAATTCATATATCATGTATCACTGTCAAAACTAGTTTTTAGCATGGTTAAGCAATTTAGATTAATGACATGACATCTCAACAGTGACCAAACCGATTACAGAGAGCACAATGAAAAATCATAACAAAAAGTCAAAAGCCCAAAAGTGAAGCACACCTTAATTCTAGGCGAGCTTACAATTTCATATAGCAACCTAAGGCTCCTTACTCATTTTTTTAGCATGTGGCATGTTTGTAGTATACTTCTTTTTATCATGCCATCTTTGTAGCATTTTTTTAAAAAAAATTCAATGGTGACATGCTTGAAGCATACTTCTTTTGAATTATACACCTCTTGTACTTTTCTTTTATTTAACCATGGCATGCTTGAAACATATATTGATGAGGACATCACTTCTACTGATATGAACACTCCTCTTACTGCTTCCATGAATGATGGGCAAGGTCCAATTACTCGGGCACGTGCTCGTCAACTCAACTATCAAGTAAACTCATTTTTTAGGAGTCAATAATATTTCTGCTGAGAATTTGATACTTTCTAAGACTTGTAATTTTCTTGTTATTAGAAATCATGGAGAGGAGCCAACTCACGGCAAAAGGAACACATTAAGGACTTCACCTAATTCATCTATTTTCACCAATTTAGTTGCATTCATTAAATCTGCTTCATCGGATTGACGAATTTAGGCTTATTATCCATGGTGCTGCGACACCTTTTGGGCCGAGGGCCTTATATCAACACTTAGACTATTTGGGCTAGTACTATTTATGGGTCAGTACTATTCACGTGAATAGTACCGCGTCCGTACTGTTCACGTGAATAGTACCGTACCCCTTTTATTAGTTAAGTGCGGCTTGCCCCTCCCCCATTTAAGGAGATCGCACCCCTTTAGTTTTCCTTAGGTTTCTCTTAAGAGATTATTTTACTTAGCAGTCTCACCGCACGTCCGGTTGAGGAATCCTAACTTGTGAACTTAACCGTTATTCGCAATACAATTTTAGATTACATCTTTTACTCTCTTGCTTGTGTTCTCGATTCGCTTGCAGGAGATAGCCTTCTTGGCGAGGTCAACCGCGTTCGGCACGATTGATAACCATCGGAGCAGTGGTGTAGTGATTGCAAGGGGTTCAATCTGTTTTGGTCGGAGCCTTTGGATCATCAACGTCATGTTCTCCACAATCAACTTATCAGTACCTTTCGAAAGATCGAGCCATCGTCACATTGGGTGGTATCCGAGCAACGGTTGTCTGTGAGGTAATTCATCCCTTTTAGATTATTTTATGTTCATCGTCCTAAAAACTCCAGAAAATTAAACCACAAAAATAATTTGTTTGCAGTGTTCTTCCGCTGTCCCATCACCCCTTGTGCCTTTGTAATTTTTTTCTTCAGTATTGCTCATCAAATTTTTGGTTGCATTGTTGTGTCAAGTTGCTGATTGCTAGCTTAGTCAGAGTCCAGTTTGTCATTGTCTAGTTGCATTTCGTGTCCTTTTGCGTTGCTTAATCATTGATATTTTACATATTTGAAAATCCACTAGTTGATCTTTCAATTAGCATTAAAAAAGTAAATATAATTTACTATTTGAACTATTATTCTGGCTGTCCACAAAAAGATCTTTTGCGCATCTTGGAAATATATCAGATCCAAACACATCTGGACTCCCTTGGAAATTTTCGGATCGTCCGAAGTTCCCCCACTGCACGTTCGGACCAAACGATCACAGCCGCGCCGTCAGATTCCAATCGGACCGACCGAAGCAGTGCGAGACTGCCCGACACGCTCGTCCACATCCGCGCTATCGGATTCCAATCGGACCGTCCGAAACAGCGTGAGACGTTTGGATCTCCAACACGCTCACCCACATCCGCACCATCGGATTCTGATTGAACCGTCCGAAGCAACGCGAGGCATTCGGATCGTCCGACATGCTCATCCACAGCAGCGCCGTCTGATTCCAATCGGACCAACCGAAGTAGCGCGAGACCGCCGACGCGCTCGTCCACATCCGCGCCGTCAGATTTCAATCGAACCGTCCGAAGCAGCGTGAGATGTTCGGATCGTTCAACACGCTCACCCACATCCGCGCCATCGGATTCCGATCGGACCGTCCGAAGCAACGTGAGGCGTTGGGATCGTCCGACGCGGTCGTTCACAGTAGTGCTGTCCGATTCCAATCGGACCGTTCGAAGCCACGCGAGACCGCCTGACGTGCTCGCACGCAGCCGCGTCGTCCGAATCCAATCGAACCGTCTGAAGCCGCACGAGACGTTCGGACCGTCCGAAGCACTCGCCCGTAGCCGCGTCGTCTGATTTCGATCGAACCGTCTGAAGCGGGTGGTGACGTTCAGACCATCCAAATGTTTGACGGTTTAAATTTTCATGCGTCTGTTGAAAGCTTCACTTAAATCTTTTGATCTTTTGAGACTAGTCTTTGATAATTGCATTTGGGCTACTCCAAAATTTTAGAGGCATACATCACCCATTCGGCTGACAAAAAAAAGAGACTGTGACTCATATATCTCATTAGACTCAGAATAAGATTTTGAATTTTTTGAGTCACTAGCAAGGTTTAAAAAAAGAGAGAGAAGAGAGGGGGCCGAACTTGGGTGAGTGTTTTATGATATAAATTCAATTGGAGTATTTATTTTCTTTGAACAATCTGATGCCCTTAAATTCATATTTTTTTTGTAATTAACTAGCGTCTCTCCGTGTACTTGATGCAAACGAGCTAATATTTTTCGATTGTTTCCTTTAGCTCAGTCCGTTGTTTGCATTGAGTCGTATTGATCGTTGCGTGTGCGTACATACACTTTCTTGCATCTACTGAACTTGCGTGCGCTAGCTGTGATTTGGCTAGGATCAGCAACTTTTGATGAGTATTTTGAATAATCTTTCAACTTACATCTACTGAACTGATTATTGCTGATCTTTTTTCTACCATATTGTACCTTCCAAGCTCCACCTACTCTTGATCAGAACAGATCCCCTCTTGCGATCGTACCCACGCTCGACACGGTATCATGAACCAGCCACCGGTTGAACCTCCTACTGTTTGCGTTGGTAAGAACACTTGTAAGATTGGGGTAAGATGTTTAAGAGTGTGTGATTTCACATTCCATCACCTAGTAGTTGATAGGGATAATTCCTTTATGTTGTCTTTTGTTTTCTACTAACCATGGTAGGTGAGTCGTCTGACGCGTAAGAGTGTGTTGCAAAGGGAGAGCTCATGACGCTCTTAGATGAACAACGCACTATCATTAATGAGGACATCGATAGGAAGCTTCAAGATACGACGGATACATTGCAGCGCTCCATCAATGAGAGTATTGTAGCACTCACTACACGCCTTGAAAGAATGGAGAATCGACCATCAAACAACGGATGCGAGTATAAGCATGATGCAGCTCAAGATCTTGAGGGGGGAGATGATAATGAGAGGCGAAATCATGACGCTCAAGATGCACATCTACGACACCGCCTACAACGCAACCGTCACGGTATGGGAGAAAATAATTTTTAGCACCACAATGCTCGTGCTAATGATGACTCATTTGCTAAAGTTAAATTTACCATATCATCTTTTGCGAGTGTTTATGATGCTGAAATTTATCTAGATTGGGATATGACAGTTGAACAAAAATTTAATGCCTATTTAGTTCCTGAAGTGCATAGGGTCAGACAAACTATTAGTGAATTTAAAGATTTTACTATCATTTGGTGGAATCAAGTAGTTAATTCTGGTTTAACACCTGATACATGGGATAGATTGAAGGTAGCTATGCGTGCTAGATTTGTTCCTCCTTCTTTCAAACGTGATATGCTTAAGAAATTGCAGCGCTTCGACCAAGGTAATAGAACTATCGAAGAATATTACCAAGCATTACAAATAGGCATACCACGTTGTAATGTTGTTGAAGATGAGGAGGATAAGATGGCTCATTTTTATGAAGGTTTAAGGCGTAAAATTCAGGACATAATTGATTACAAAGAGTATAACGGTATGAATAGGTTGTTCCAGCTTGCTTGTTTGGTAGAAAAAGAATTACAAGGAAGACAACAATTGAATATGAGCAACTTTGGAAGTACGTCTACATCAAGAAGGATTAGACTGGGAAAGATAAGAAAAGAGGAGGTGGGGTTACTCTACTTAAAGAAAGAAGGACAGAAAGAACTGAAGAAGAAGATTAGATGAAGAATTGGATCGGGAAGGAGAAAAGAAGAGAGGAAACAAGGAGAACTCACTCTACAAGAAGAAAGGCAGAGGGGGCGAAGGGAGACAAGCTAGCAAGACAGATGGAAGAGCTACAGGAAGAAAGATATAAAGGGGAAGGAGCTACGGGAGAAGAGAGGAAACAGAGGGCAGAAGATAGCACTGGGAAGGGACTAGAAGAAGCTAGCACTAAAACTAAGAACCCAACCTTAACAACAATCAACAGAACACAACATTTATAAAAATAAAGCTAACATAAGGAAACACACGGATCAGCACGAAAACAAAACTCTAATGGACGAAAACTTAACAAAATGCACAAGAAATAAATAGATTAAACTACGGTTTTGGTATTGCAATTTTCGGTTTAATGGAAGATAGGAGGAAAAACAAATCTAACTACGGGTAAAGAAGTTCTCACCGAGTAAACCTAGAATCTGATACTATATGAAACGGGGAAGGGTCCCGATCTTCTCAGTGAGGAACCATGGATAGTTGTCGCGAAGCAGACGATGTCGCTAGCTGAACACTCGTGCCCATGCACGAACCCTCAACTCTTCAGAATACGCCAAAAACACACCGGATAATTGTTCGCCGCAAGACCACAAGCGACGAACGCCAAGTCCCCAATTCCCAATGCAACGATGGCTTGACCTTGAATTGCAGAACAAACAATGGATCGCCTAATTCTCTCTCAAAGTCCTCGCATGAACTCTGGTGTTGAAAGAACAAGCAATAGCTATGTTTCAATATGATGCATAAAATTGATCCCCCTCCTAAGGCTACCAATACATGGCTTATATAGTCTCTTGGGACGTCCATAGAGTCCCCAAACTTAGTACAACTCAATCCTATATGGTTTTAGATACGAACTCTTAAAAAAGGAAACTAGATTTTACAGCCGTCATATTGTTTTGGTCATAACTTTTGATCTGTGATGAATTTGATGTTGGGGCTAGAACCATTGCATATCTCTTGAAATTATCTTTCCAACAAGTACAAGAACACCCGAATCGGACTCCGTTTATGAAAGTTACAACCTTTATAGTAACTGCCTGACAGGCTGTCCCGAACCGAGTTCGAATTGAATTCTGAGTTGAATCCAAGTTGAAATTGGATTGAGCACGTGGGGAGTCTGAGTTGGGCTTCAAAATAGTGTCCAAAACATGTGCTTTAAGTTCTTGGGCTCCGTCTTTATACTCTCCCGCCACATGAACTTTCTTTCCCCCTTCCATATAAGCTCCAACCAGCCACATGTGTTTCGTTATTGTTGGCTCCATCCACGTGGGATTTATTCTTTTATGTCTTTGGCACATAATGTGATTATACAGTTCCTTTTGCGTCTCTATTGTTTTACCATTGACAAACATAAGAATACACCATGTAATAACATAAGGTAGTATTTCATCCTTATGAATGACAATATTAAATATAGTTTGAGATGAATTCACCTGACTATATTTCATACGGTTCAATAATTCTTTCCAGTTGAATAAGATATTTAACGAAAAAGTATAAAACACGTGCATATCCACATCAAGCACCAGTAGCAAATTAAGACAAGGTTCAGAAACATTCAACCATAGGAAGGAACAGAGAGAAGTTGTTGTAGAAGGTCTGTAGATGGGGCGGTGCAGAGTGAAGCAGATCAGCAGCATGTAGAAGATGCAGGGATTGCAGAAGATCGGTTAATGTAGTTGAAGAAGTAGTTGCAGAATAGCAGCTCTCGGCCAACAGTTGAAAACAGCAGCAGCACAGCAGATCTGCTCGGTCAGCACCAGATGAAATAGCAGCCGGGGGAGGACTTCGGTAGGGGGGTTTGCAGATCGACCAGCAACAGTAGCAGCCGGAACAGCAGCCAAACAACAGCAGTTTTTGGCACAGCAACACAAGCAGCACTGCAGCAGCAATCGGCAGGGGAAGAGGCACTCGGCTGCTAACTGCAGATCCGGCCGGGGACAGCAGAGAAAACAGCAGGGAGCAGCAGAAATCAGCACACGGCAACAGCAATCGGCAAGAAATCAGGAGCACACCATGCAGCAGCAGCTCACGGCAGGAAATCAGCAGGAAGGGGGGAACTCGGCAGCAAACAGCAGTGGGGATTTCGGCCAACAGGAGAGCAAGCAGAAATTAGCATAGTAGCAGCAAACTGCAGCACTGCTGATTGGTAGGGAACAAATCCGGCAGTAGCAGCAGCTTCACGGTAGCAGCAGCAAAGCAGGGAGAGCAGATCGGCACTTTTCAGCAGAGAAAAACCAGCAGCACGGACTCAGATCCGGTTCAGCACAGAGGAAATCACAGCAGTCTTAGCAGCAAGGGAGGAGAACTGGAGGGAGGCGCTGGAATGAGGAGATGGGGGGTTTCGGCTGGACTGTGGAAGAGAGGATATGGGGACGGCTTGGAGGAAGAAATGGAGATGGGGTGGAGGAGGTGAGGCACAGGAGGAAGAAAGTGAATGGGGGCTGCCTGGCTTGATGGATTGGACGAGCAAGATGAGGGTTTCGGCTGTGTGGAATGGAGGAGAAAATGGGGAAGAAATGAGGAAGGGAGAAGTGGCGCAGGAGGCTAGGTGGAGTGTGTAGTTGGAAATGGAAGAGAGGATTTAGGGGAGATGAGGTTGCGGCTGGTGAAGCAAGGAAGAAGGGTGGCGGCGATCTGGAGGTGGAGGAGCTACATGGAGGAGATGGGGAAGATGAGGGAGATGGAGTGGATGGGTGGCGGCTGGTAAAGGGATTGTGGCGGCTGCTTTGGGTATGGAAGTGAGGTTGGGGGCTGCCTCCCTCTCCCTTTTATATGATGCTTAGGAAATCTTAGTGTAAGTTTTTTGTTATTTGGTCCTTCGCTTCAATAGATTTTTCAACTCTAGATCCTTGGCATGAGCTGATCTTCTGTGAATTTTGCGTATTGTTTGCGCCGACCTGCAAATAATTTGCCGAACAATGTAAACAGTCAAAATATGGTGCAAATATATATATATGATTGATGAATTTATGCCTAATTTATGCTACTCATAGCAGGGTAATGATATAAAAAATAATACTAACATGATGCACATCAGTAATGTCTAAGGACTTAACATTATATGTCATTGATCTGAGTCTTACCGTACAATCATATGCCTAGTAAGAGATAGACTTGGCTAAATGATTTATGATATTTCAATTTTGATTTCTCTATTATGATGAAAATAGATGCTGATTTCTATGAGGTATAAGAGGGGGCAATTATCGACTAGGTAGTTAACCTACTCGACAGCGAAACCTCAGCGGGCGAAATTGAGTTTGAGGTTGAGTATTGTAAAGGCCTTGTTGTGATTTTATTTTACGTAGAAATGATCACATCATGTGGGTAAAGTTGTGCAACCTCCGTATTGTGTAAAACTATTCGAATAGTCATATCCCTAGTTATGGACAATGTTAGTGATTTCACACGAAGTGTAGATATTTCATGATAACTTAGTTGGGATAACTCTAGGAAGTGAATGGTTAGTTCACTGGTAGTTTATTTAATTCTTTTAGTTATTTATCTATTATTGTTTTCCATAAAGTTCGCTTTCAATCTATTTATTGTATTTACTTTCAATTAATGCTTTCTGCAAAATAACCACTCAGCTGTTAATTGGTGAGTACCAATATACTCATTGTTTTATGCCTATTGTTACTCAGTTGAAAAAGAGTAACTATATCATTTGAAGGTATCTGAAGGAGGATACTTCGATGACTCGCGAATTAGAACTTCGCTCTCAGTCGATTGCCTATGGGCATGTCAAATGGCTACTATGCTTATTTCTATTTTTGCTACTAGTTTCTTAAGCCCTTCATGCTATTTGCAAGCTTGACCATAAGGTCGCAACTCTGATAATTAATAGTATTTGAGTCTTTTTGTTTGTTGGCAAAGTCTGCATGAAGCCATGGGAATCTATTTTAACTTTAGTACTACTTATCACACTCAAACCGATGGACAGACTAAAAGAGTCAATTAGATTTTAAAGGATATGTTGAGAGCATGTGTTTTTGGTCATTGTACTAGTTGGGATAAGTGTTTGCCTTATGTAGAGTTTTTCTATCATAATAGTTATCAAGTCAATTTGCAAATATCACCATTTGAAGCTTTGTATGCAAAACCTCTCACAGTTGGAAGGATATAGGAGAACGTCTTGTGTTTGGACCTAACATGATTTAGGAGGCAAATGACCAAGTGTCTATGATTATACAAAGGTTGAAAGTAGCTCAGTCTAGGCAGAAGAGCCATGTAGATAATCATCGTTGAAATTTGAGTTTTGAGCTTGAAGATTTTTTATATCTCAGGGTTATGCCATTCAAAGGTGTTAGAAGATTTTAGTCCAAAGGAAAGTTGCTTAGAGATATGTTGGGCCATTCAAAATTTTGCAATGACATAGAGAAGTTGCTTATCAGTTAGAATTACTGGAGTTGATGTCAGGAGTGCATGATGTGTTTCATATCTTGCAACTCAAGAACTGTCTTTGAGTGTCGACTAAACAAACACTTTTGGAGACAATGAACTTAAAAAAAGATCTTACTTACAAGGATGTCGAGACCCGAATATATAAATCCGGACTCCCTGTATATTCTGCACTAGTCCCAGGATCATGCTAGTGCACACAGTCAAACATAGATGTCATCACAACCATATACACGATAAAATAAAGGAAAAGCTCAAATATCGATAAATCCGAAAGGTACGACCTTATGGTCAAGCTTACAATAAACTGGCCCGAAGGTTTAACAAAAGTAGCAGCGGAAATCCAAACTAAAGCGTAGCGACCAATCGACAAGCCACAGGCTATCGAGTGGAGAACGAAGCCTAATCCGTGAAGTCGTCGAAGTACTCTCCTTCTGGAACCTCCTGCTGGTGATACTCCTCTTCCTCAGCTGAGCAACATTGGGCATAAAGCCGTGAATACATTGGTACTCAGCAAGTCGTTTGTAACAAATGAATGCAATATAGTATGCAAGGCTTACCAAAGGATGGCTGAAAGGTTAATTTGCATAAATGACAGTTGAAATACAAATAATAGATTGAAGGTGAACTTTAAGTAAAACAATAATTAAGTAAATAATCAAAGGAAATGACATACCACTTGCGGACCTCCCATCCACAAGCTAACCAACCGCTTATGGACCTCCCATCCATAAGCTAAACCAACAGTGAACACCTGTCCACTTCCATTCACAAGTTTTCAGAAATAACTACCCCTCGTGTGAAATCACCGAGCATTGTCCATGACGGAGGACGCGGCTATTCGAATAGTTTTACACTCTGCAGAGGTTGCACAACTGTACCACACGATGTGATAATCCTCACGTTAAAGATAATCACAACAAGGCCTTTACAAAGTTCAGTTACAACTTAATCCACCCGCTAGGATTTCGCATCACACCCCCTTGCGCCACATGGAAATCAGCAACCATGTTCATCTCAATGGCAAGATTAAAGTTGAAACCTTCCAAATTAGTCAGCCAGGTCCGTCCCGTACCAGACATGTGGTTTGCACGGTAAAGCTCAGATCAATGGCGCACAAAGTTAAGTCCTTAACAATCCCCGGGCGAGGCTACCACATCCCTCGAAGTGCACCAACACTTCCCCCTTTACTGCACGATCACTCGCCCGAGTGCAAAAACTAGGTTTGTATAACCATCACCGATGACGCACCAACGTCATGGCACAAATTTTAATAAACGTGGCACCAACCACAGTTCCATATCTCATTAAGTCAAATTGATAATTCATATGTGATGATAAACCCGATCGTAAATATAAGCAGAGCTAAGCATTCTATCGTACCAACCCGTGTGACAAATAACCTAGCATCACTAGTATATTTCCCAACCTAAGGTGACAAGGGTATCATGGTGTTCAAATTTATCAAGGAGGGGTACATTCAAAAGGGACGATAACTACCAATTACAACGGTTGAATAAAAATAGCGATGCACTGTACTTTAAAACAAAATAATTAAATAATAGATTGCAAACTGGGTTCAACATGATCAAAGGACACGACTTGCTTGGTTATGCCCAGCGAGGTACTCCTGGTCTTCGGGCGCGGAACCTGTTCCTCCGGAATCCGAATCTAGCGAGAGAGAAAAACGATCGAAACCAAAGAAACACATAAAATGATAAGCAAATGAACTCTAAAATTCATGAAACTAGAACCAAAAGCTAGAGCTCGATTTGATATGAATTTATAAAAAAGAACGGGGTCAATCGGAGCTAGGACGGAGGAGAACGGGCTCTCGGAAAATAAATCCTAAATTTAATCGGGAAATTCGGAAATTACACTGTGCTGTGAACCCGGTCCACCGAATACCTGGTCCACGGTGAACCCGGTGCATGAAACAGTGCACGCGGGGCGGCGGTGCTGACGCGGCCGATTAGGGCTGACGTGGCAGCAGCTGGTGCTGCCACGTGGCACGGGGGTGATGTGGCAGCTGACGTGGCTACCACGTGGCACTTGGGGGCTGGTTTTTGCTGACGTGGCCTGCCACGTGGACTTAGGGCTGACGTGGCTTGACACGTGGTGGGGCTGACGTGGCTCGGTCGAGTGCGTGGCCGCGGTGTGGATCGGACAGCTAGGAAGGGGACACGCGGCGCGATCGGGTCCGTCCATCCGGATCTGGGGGGGACGGTGCAGATGCGAGGGCTTCGGCCATTGGATTGGCGACGCGTGGCGGCACGCTGCACGAAGCATCGCGGACGTGGGCGCGGCGCGGGCAAGCGTGGGGACCGGGGTCGAGCACGTGGACCGAGGTGGGGCGCGTCCGGCGGGGTGAGCGAGCGAGCGTGGGGTTGCGGTCGCCGGCGAGGGAGAGAGGGGCGAGTTCGACGGCGACCAGCACGGCGGTGACCGGCGCCGGAGGGGAAGGAGGTCCGGCGGGGTGAGTGCGGCGGCGACATCGCGGCGGAGGGAAAGGAGGTCCGGCGGGGTGGCTTATCGACGGCGGCGGGGACGGCGAAGGTCGGCGGCGGAACGGTCTCCGGCGGCGAGAGTCCTCGGAGGCGGCGGTGTTGCGGGCTCCAGCGGACGGCGACGGCGAGGACGGCCGGTGCCGGTCGTCGGGAACGGGGAGAGCGGCGGCGAGGCACGGCGGGGCGCAAGAACCGAGGATGCCGGCGGCTTATATGGAATGCACGTCGAGGAGTCCGCTTCGGAGACGGTCGAGCAGCGCATCGGAGACGAAGGCAGGGGCGGCGACACGTGGCGCATCGGACGGCCGAGGCGGGGTCCGGGCGAGGCACGACGCAGGCGTGAGCGGGACTCGGGCGGTGACCACGTGGACGGCGGGGATGGCTTGCGAGGAATCGAACGACGGGGACGGGGACGGCGGGGATGGCGCGGGAGTTTGGTCGGATGAGCGGCGCGTGGCGCGAAACTTGATCGGGCGGCGGGGAGCAGGCGCGCTGTGGCGCAACGCTAGGGTTAGCGGGGGCGAGCGCGCACGGGTCGGATAGCCGATACATGCCGCAAAGGGGAATCGGGTGGCGAGGCACGGGAGCGGGCCGAGAGGGGAGGAAGGTGGGCCGGGTGGTGACGCGCGGCGCGGCGGGAGAGCAACGCGCGGCGACGGTGGGCCGAGGATGGGCCGGGGCGGGCCGGTTGACACGTGTCAAGCGGGAGAGAGGGGGTTTGAATTTTTAATTTCTGAAATTTAAATAAAAGAAAAGGAGCTCTAGAAAATAGCAAATAAATCCCAAAAATTCACCAAAAATACCAAAAAATTCCTTGAGACCTGAGGAATTCAAATAAAGTATTTTCAACTTATGTTAATGTTTATTTTACTTAGATTAAATCATTTTAAAATTCTAAAATTCATTTGAAGCTTAATTTAATTTCAGAAAATTCTAGAAAATTTCTTGTGACACGAGGAACTCAATTAAAATATTTTCAGCTACTGTTGAGATCATATTAAATTCTTTTAAATTTTTGAAAATCCATTTAAGCTTGGTTTTAAATTCAGGAAAATCCCAGAAATTTATATTTAAATTCAAGGTTTTAAAAATCTCCAAAAATCAGAATGTTACAAAGGAGTAGCCAGTTAAGATTTTGGATGTAGCAGAAAATTTCACTAGAAGAAAGTCCGTTCGTTTCTATAAAGTTCAGTGGAGCAATCATTTAGAGAGTGAAGCAATCTGGGAGCATGAAGAGAATCTAAAAACTTTGTTCCCTCATCTTTTTCTCTAGATAGCCCAAATCTTGGGAATGAGATTCCTTTTTAGGGAGAAGGTTTTTAACATCCCAATTTTTAGTTTTTTTTTTCATAATTTTCCATTTTTAAACTTTTCTTTAATTAATTTTCCATGATTTTCTTTTTTAACAATTAAAGCTTAAATAATTATTTAAGAAATAATCTGGGAAAATGATGTATCAAATATTACTAAAAATATTTTATTTGAGTTCCTAGTGTCTCAAAGTATTTTCTAGATTTTTCAGGAGTTATTTGCTATTTTTCTTGGCTTATTTGAATTCTCTAGTTTTTTAAAAAGAAAAGGCTATTTAAAATATCAAAAATCCCATCAGCGGAATTCTTTTCCTTGGCCCAGCCCAACACCTTGTAGCTTCTACCTCGTGTTAGCACCTGCCGGACCCCAGAGTGACGACTCTATGATCCTCTGTATAAATCGTACTAGTCTAGGATCAAGCTAGTGCACACAGTGGATATTAAAGATTCATATCATGCATAATGACATTTATTAAATATGGGCCTAATAGCCAAAGTTTACATCAATGGTTCATAAACTAAAATTTAAATATAATCAGCAAAAGAAGAATAATAAAGTAGCAACCTATCCTACCTACCCATAGGCGAATGACTGTAAGACGTAGTCTACTCGTCGTTATTCTCACCGAAGTTGATGAAATCCTTCTCTGAAAATAGTGAATGAAATAATATGAGTACATAAAGTACTACACAAGTTACACTAGAAGATTTAACATAGTTCATGTATGCATAAGGATTGAAATGAAAGACGTAATAGGGTTAATTGAGCGTAAAGCAGAATTTAAGTAAATACTGCAAACAGATTCAAAAGCTAAATTTAATACAATAGATAGAAATAGCAATTTAACAAAATAATATCGTTAGTATATGCTTCGACCAAATACTAACTTGCCCACAGGTATCCCACCTGGTCCATCATTTCTAAAAGATCTCATATGGATTCCATCCATTCATTTGCTTTTTAAACTCTCTCATAGATTCCATCCATCTATAAGCCTTTTTAGAAACTATTTTGAAAACCAAAGCCTAATCCATAAAAACTTTACTTAGCTTACTCATGACCATGGGCATGACTATCCAGCATAGATTGTACACTCTGCAGAGAATGTACAATTTTACCCACAAGATATGATTATCTCACAATGTCGGCCATTACGCACTTTCGTAGACGTGCGACTGAGAAAATCATAACAAGACTTTTATAATGCAAAGCCTTCAACCTGGCCAAACCAACACTAAGATTTCACTCCAGTAAGAAATCCACCAGACCGGGAACCCCTTTTAAGCCAAATGAGACTTCTCATAGCGTACACTATGCTCACTTTCAACCTACAGCGAGACTCAGATTGGGACCTGGGACCTGTAAATTAGTCAGCCAGGACTGTCCCAAACCAGCTTGTGGTAGTACGATAGAGCTTTGTAGAGCTCACAGACTGGTCCTTAATTTGACTTAGACTCAAACCACAAACCCCTTATGCCTGACAATCAACATTATGTCACCGAACAATAATGTATGCCAGCACCCACCACCAAACTACTAGCCTAGGTCCTAGCCAAGTTTTATATTTTGTTTCAAAATATTTTATATACCTTCTTGACTCACCAAAGTCAAGAATATATTTCAAAAGTTTATCATTTTATGTGGAAAAGGTATCCCAACCTATGATTATTCTAAGCACGGTATTTCAAAAATTTCTAATTAATACTATTGTACTAACTAGGTTTTCATCTAAGGTGACAAGGCATGGTTGTTCAAGGTCAAATTTGGTTGTACACAAAGGAATTGGGCATAACTAGAATTTAAATCAACATTAAACTAAGTTTGCATAAAAATATACATGCATAACAGTTTAAAAATAACATAAATAATTTAAATTACTGAGAGCAATATGATCAAAAGTGCAACTTGCCTTACTTTGAAGTTTGCTGAGGTTCATCGAAGTTATAGTCTCCAGAATAATCGCAGTCTATATACGAAAAACCAGAACAAATTAAATTTAAATAAAATTCAAATAAAATCTAAAAATTATAAAATTCATACAGAGATATAGATTATGAGTTTAGATAAATTTAGGAATTTAAATTACTTGATTTGAATTTTGACGATGGAGAAGGATCATCTGAAATTTGTTGGACGAGAAATTACTGAAAAAGAAAAAAAATGAGAGAATATTTGGAAGGAATATTCCTTCGTGAATGGCAAAACCAACAGAGCAGCTGCACCAATGTTTTGGCCATGGCGCCGGTAAGGGAAGGCATGAGAGGTAAAGCCAACTGGCAAAATGTGTTGCTAGGGACCCGAGAAACACGTAGAAAGCGATGTCACATCAAACGGACCATGGTGACGACATGAGTGGCAACAACGACAAGGGTAAGATAGAAGAATAATACCCAAGCATGGAGTGTGGAGAAGTAAGGTAAGCACGGCCTAGAACGTGGCATGGTGAAGCTAGGAAAAATATCGGCTAAGCCAGAAACTCATTGGAGACAACGCAATCAATGTTTGTCGGACCCAGATTTGAAATCTAGAATCCTATGTGATTCCACCGCACTATTCCCTGGATCAGTAGATAGTGCTCACAGTACATTGCTAATCAACTCATACATCGCATGATGATCATTCAGTCAAAATATAATTTACATCAGAGTTTAAGATATGTCACGTCGGGCGACTGTTTTACATAGCGGGCCTCCCAGGCCAAATACTTACAATCAAAAGTACAGCAGTGGAAACGAAAACATCAGTGGGGCCAATAGCCACAAGCAGGCGACTGGGGGTAAATGTGTGCATCTATATTGCCTAACCCTAGGTAATATAGGCGCACACCCCTACGGCAAGTCAACATGCTTAGGACTAGGCATTTAGAAATCTGCCCTAGTTGCAGTCATCGGCTCCTTGGCTTGGAGCATCTTTGTAAGCATAATGGTCTTGCCCTCCTGGTTCTGTATATGGTGATGCGAGGGTGAGCACACTAACCACCGTGCTCTGCGAGCCAATACACAGAATGCAATTAAGTAACAGCAGGGCTTGGCAATGGATAGGCTCGGGTTATTTTATTTGTTGGAAATTCACTTTTTAAAAGACATAGGATATTTATATAAAACTTCCTAGAGCTAGCCATTTGGACTAAAATCATAGTATTTAAAGAAGACATGTGATGATAGTATTGGTATAGATTCCATCCACCTTTACATGTCACCTGCACCATATATTAGCCTTTCAGCGTTATAGCTGCTTACAGTATCACTGGGACAACACCCAGGCTACACAAACCCAGGACAGTCCATCGTCCTTCATCTTCTCTTTCCATGTCCAGTCCCAACCCATCTTAAAAATTTGCCTTTAAATAGAACTATATCGGAGTTAAGTTCTCATGTCCGCCCTTGCTTGTGGGCACGGCTATTCGAATAGTTTTGACTCTGCAGAGCGCGTACACTTTCACCACAAAAGACAATCCGCCCGTTGCCCACACATAATTCCTCAGTCATGTAGTTGAATAGACCATCATAGTAACCTTTCAAAACTACCTGGCCTCTTGTTCTCATCTCACTCTATAGGCTGCTCCCACTTGCGGTTGGTCCCATACGTTGCACGGGATGTTTCTCACTATTACCAGCGCCTCCAAGCTCCACTCCCCATAGCGCTAGTAAGACAGAAAAAGAAGTCACCCTCCCCTCGGTATCTCTTTAGCCACAACAGGCCCTTGCATTACCGTACTTCTCCCCTCCCTACCTATGAGATGAGTCCGAGATTCGATAGGTTTACTCAGCCAAGTTGCACTTTGCAGACTTGTGGTTGTACGGTTTTACAAAGGGAGGTCATGACCCGATTCGGTCCTTGTGTTATCTGGGCGGTTCTACCACAATCCACACACTTGTACACTCCAATGCACCTTGCCCCTGAACCATCCGCCCAGATGTATAAGCAGTTGGGGATTTTTGGGGGTATATAAAATATTGATCATTTTAAAAATACACCACCATTTCCAATTACAACCTTCCCTAAAACTACCTTTTGTATTTACATATGATGTTGGGGTATTTTAAGCACCCCCGAAGACTAAGCAATGCTAAGTCGTAAGCATAATCGTAATTTATTTTTGGAACATTATCATTATAGCTTTTTCCTAAGGATATAACAAGATTCATTGGTCAGTATGCCAGAAGGTATACTATTGGCATGTAAATAAAAGGAGTAGCAAACTAAGTATTAAAAACAAACATACAACTTCACATAAAATAACAGCATGCATTTGCCATTTTAAAATGTAAACAATTTGCAAAAAAGGGAAGTCAAAATAATCAAACCATTGACTCGCCTGGTTCGCAATTGTCCTAGTCTTGCTGATCTTGACTTGCGTCTGCCTCGGACTCTTCCTCTTGGGCTTCGTATGCTAGTTTTGTGATAAATGTAATTTTAAAATCAATTAAAAGAATTAATATAAACAAATAAACTCTCATAAAAAATTTAGACAAGCTCAAAAATTCATGATTTTGGTTCCATTGGAAAGAGTGAATTTAGATGAATTTAGAATTTTTTTCTCACTTTATTTGAATTTAAAATGAATTAGTTATGAATTTTTAAAGATCTTAGCTAAATTAATTCAAAAAATAAAAATAAAATTATTATTTAATCCTAAGGAGAGAGAGTACATCAGACTGACAGGTGGGGTTCGCTGAATATATTATTTTTCTTTTTCTTACACTGACAAGTGGGACCCACTGGCTTTTATTATTTCTTTAAACTCTCAGAGACTGACACGTGGGGCCCACTGGGGTTTAAATTTCTTAACTATGCCAGAGACTGACACGTGGGGTCCACTACGGGTTATTAACCCTTTTCTCGGTGTCACTGACAGGTGGGCCTACGGGATTTAAAACTTTAAGTGACATTGACACATGGGGCCTGATAACGGTTTAATCTAAAAGTGGGCCCACATGATAGTGTCACATTAACTTAACCATTGCCATTAATACTAATTAACCGTTGGATTAACTGAACGGTGCCAATGAACAGTCGTTCTTCTTCCTTTCGACGATGGCGAGGCTAATCACCGGCGGAGGAGGCGACGGCCGCTCGGTAAGATACGCAAAATGGAACCTATGTGCCCGCGCCCACCTCTGGGTGGAGTTTCACCGGCCGATTTGGTCAGAGCAGCGGTCGGCGGCAAGCTTGGGCAGCAGTGGAACAGGACAGTAATGGCTACAACAATCTACTGTATTAGCATTCAATCAACGATGGCTGGAGCATCAGGAAGGCAGCATGAGGCTACCTCAGGGGTCGGCAGAGCTTGGGAAGGATGGTGGTTCACTGTCGGCGTGCAGCAGCAGAGCTCTGAGGAGGTACACAGCGACGGGGTGGCTCAGGCGATCAGGCGACATGAGCTTCGGGGGATGGCTTCGTCGTGCACTGGAGATGCTCCTGGCAGAAAGAATTGGATGAAAACGAGCTCAATCGGCGGCGGGCTTTCTGGCCGGAGTTGGAGAGGAAGGTGGCGCCGACGGGCTACAGGGCACGAGAGGCCAATTGGTTTCAGTGGGAGGGAGAAAAGAGCGTGGGGAGTCGACCACTGGCCTTGTCTAGCTTTATAGGCGGCGGGGATGGGCTATCCGCACGGAGGTGATCGCGATGGCCATGCGGGTGACGGAGGGACCGGCGAGGTCACAGGACACGGGAGTGGGACCTGGCAAGGCGATGAGATGGGCGACGGGAGCGCGTACTGGCTGAGGCATGGGTGAGGACGTCACAGGACGTGAGCGCAGACGAGTGCTGATGTGAGGATGGTGCGACGGTGTGGACTTCCCCTGCCTGGTTGCGCTCGGAGGTGATCGGGGAGTTGGTGGCGTGCTACGGCGAGCACGGAGTGGCATGGGTGCGAAGAGGTATGCCACGGACTGCCGATTCGAAGAAGGAACGGGGTTGGGGTCAGTGGCAGTGTATTTTCGGGGAGAGGACAGGGCAGTGCGGGCACACGCGCGAGAGAAGTGGAGCCAAGGGAGAAAGGGAGAAGGGAGAAAGGGAGAAGGGGGAGGGGGCGAGGGGGAGGGAAAGTCAAAAATGGCTAATTTCGCGAAAAGCTCAATTTCTATCGATTGGCTCCACAAAAAATTAAATAAAAAAGTGGATGAATTATTTAGATGCTAGCACACGATATGACACGAACAAAAATCAAGAAACTTACAAAAAAAGAAGGGTACGCGAAGAAACAGTTTTACTATCTTGGCTTGACAAGGTCAACAAGGACTCAAGAATCTTTAGGTGATAGCGATGGAAGCATGACATAGAACATATCAAGATGAACTCAATGGTGAAGATGGCTCGGCCACCGAATTGGCAAAACATGGTGGAGAAGACTTTTCGACAGCCTGCGGGTTGACGTTGGCATTCTAGGAAAACGGAGAGGAGATAGCATGCGAGGTTTGCAGTGAAACAAAGAGGAGAGAAATGATGGTGATGGTGAACACAATGCTCATCTTGGTGATGGTGGAATACACACGGTCGGCTTGTGGCGAGGAGAGAAACGATGATACGATTTGGCCCACGGTGGTATCGATGCTCCGAAAAAGCTCTGGTGAAGGCGAGGGGAGCACCACATAGAATGCGCGAAGGCAAAGCTGATGATGTGGTCAACGGTGGCGGGACTCCAATGTAGATGGTGCAAATGGCCAAGGAATGATGTTTGAACGGAGAAACAAAAATGCCGATTGCGTCCAAGAGAAAGGGAGGAAGTACTTGAGATTTTCGGGGATGGATGAGGGAGAGAAGGGGCACATGGTGCTTTCTTTTATAGGGGCTGAGGAGGACAGAGGAGGGAGATCAAGAAATGATGTCAATTTGGGGCGATGGTTCGTTCTCCGTAAATGCATATGAAGGAGGGGAAACGGTCGGGAATGAAGGAGTCTTAATAAGAGGAATTGAATGCACTTGATTGCACAAAGAATCATGGAGAAAATAATACATTTTGCAAAGCTCCACGGTGCTCTCATGGTGGCTGCTCAAGACGGACGTCACCAGGAAGAAGACAGAGAGGAGAGAGAAAAGAAAAATAAAAAATGAAAAAAATTCAAGAAAAATCCACAAAAATCTTTGGAACATGAAAAGATCAAATAAAATAATGTTGGATTTAATTGAAGTTTATTTTAATTATTTAAAATGTTTTTATTTTTCTAGCTTTAAATTAATCCAATAAATTGCAAATAAAGCCTACAAATTTTTAAAACAAGTCATAGAGGTTTCTGAAGCTATTTTGGTCTTAGAAAATTATTTCTAACTAAAAGTTGAGCATTTTTCCTTATAAAATATTTTTAAAAGAAAAGTTTTTTAAAAAATAGAAAATTAAGTTAGCTAAAACTTAAAATTCAAGGAAACAAATAACACTGAGTTTTATTTTAAACTAAATTAATTATCATTTTATTTTATTTATTTCATTATTATTTTCTTTTAAAAAACCTAGGCTATTACAGCATCGCATCCGTACACTCACTACATCACAGACCAATGGGTCCCACCTGCCAGGTATGTCGTCGCTGACTTGATCCGCTCTCGCTCGTGTATGAGTCGAACTCCTTAGCATCGCCATGCTGTTTTGGACTCCACCTCACCCATCATCTGTTGCATGCATAAATGGGACCCCAAGCCCTTGACTTTCACAACCCGAGTGGCCCTTTCCTCGACCATACACCGCCATCGCCGGAATTGCGAATTGCAACACTATCACCCATTCTTCTCCATTGAGCAATTGTGGCTACACCGAAGAGCTCTTGGTCTTACCAACCATGCCAAAAGCTTTGTCGAGCGAAGATCTTTACCTTGAAGCCATCATCTTCACCGAAGAACCACTAGGAGATGTCGTTGCCGTGGATCCAATCTGCTCCACCGCCAAACCACACTGCAAGCAATCCCCAATGACCATTGGTTCCCTCATGCACCCAAATCACACCGCAAGGATCCCAAGAACCCAATGCACATCACTCTTGGCCTTGCCAATGATGTTTGGTCTAAGTTCATCATTGCTCGAGCTAGCTCTACCGCCTCTCTCGCTGTTGACCACCGTGCCTACCTTTGCTGCTAGATCATAACCTGTAGATCACTTGGCCGTCACAAAAGGAAGCCAATGAGCTTTGTGCTTGTGGTTTGTGGAAAGTTGGAGAATTGTGGAATATTTACTTATTGGGGGTAATATCAACACAACTCAGTTGCTGAAGGAGAAAAATTTTCACCGCTCTTTGAGGAGAATATTTTTCCATTTATTGCCTATGGCTTGAGATGGGTTATATTTTTTCATTGGAGTCATCTTTTGGTCTTCCGCTGCAAGTTTATTTCTTAGTGTGCTAAGCCTTATGAGGCATAATAAATGTAAACTCTGATCATAAGATCATATCCAGTGAATTAAAGAATATTAGTTCTTTTCTTAATTATTCGTGTGTACGGATGATATTATATCAATGTTGCCACTGTGTGTACTAGCGTGATTCTAGACTAGTGTAGTATACACAGAGAGTCTGGATCTGTATATTCGAGTCCTGACAGAGATGGTATCAGAATCATATCTATGGTAGGTCTTGAACTTAGCTAGAATGGCCATATAGGGAGCCTTCAAAACTATTTTCTAAAGAGAAATTTTAACTTGCAAGAATAAATTATCTCTCCTTTAGTCATATCTTGATGCTGAAATTATTTTTAATTCCCTAAGAATTTTTAATCTGGCCCTTAGCTTGTTCACTTTCTGTGATAGATGTCAATGCTTTACACCTATGGTGAATTGAATGGAGGATATGCTACTGAACTTTGGAGTATGCTACAGTTTTTAGAAGTCTATGATCATCCTCTGTACCGTGGAAACAACTGGACTGAGAATGGACAACAACGAGGAACTCGCTGCAAGATGACCATCTTTGCAAGGGAGAAAACCAAAGCAAGTTTTTCGATACATTTCCATGCAAGGAGAGCTACCTTTGAGGAAGGGATTCAAGAGGCATCTCACTTGGCCGTACGTCATCTTGGAAGCATGCATTATAAAGAGTTGGAGAACACTATGTTTCACTTCTATCCTTTTGCTAGTGTGGATGATTGTCCTGGTTGCCATTGCACCACTTGTGGTGAAACTAATGCTACTGTAGTTCACCTCGTCCGCATGGTCTCAGCTTAAGAAGATGCCATGAAAGCCACCGTGGATAAACTAAGTCCTATCTATGGGCAACTATGTGAGACCGAAGTAAGGATCATTGTTTTGGAAGAAGCGTTGGAAGGCACAGTCATGTTTGAGTATCACTTAGAAGAAGAAAAGGAGGAAGATCCTAAAGAAATAGAGTTTGAACTGTTTACTGAAGTTCTGCCAGAGCCATTTCATCATGACCAGTTTGCACCTATGCTAGCTCAGCCTTACGTGTATCATAAGGTGGCTATCTTAACGAGTGAGCTAATGTTCACACTAGCAGAGTTTAGTTGGGACTCTTGGTGTGAGGAGTCATGTCTTGATAAGGTTTATGAGTTTGAATCGATAGACATTAATGTTAAGTTTGTGCTTGTTTTTCTTGTGTGTGCAGTATGAGTTATAAAGAGCCCCTCAGGCACTTGTTGCAGGTCTACATGGTTGTTTTTAAGGTGTGGGGTGTATGTTAGCGACACATATCGTAAAGCAGGGTTTAGTTAGATTTTCTAATCAACCTAGGCCCACACGTCATACTAACAGTAACTACCTAGTTAACCATTAACTAATTATTGTTTAAACTAATTAATATACTATGTGGGGCCCACTGATAAGTGATTTTGGTCATTGTCTACCTCAACCGAGTAGACCTATGGGGGCAACGTCTATGGAGGTTCAAATTTGGGCTCGATGTTAGGAAGGGAAGGCGCCCAATCACAAATCCCAAAATGGGATGCAACGGTCCTGACAAACCTAATGGTGGCGACCAAGGTTGTTAGGATCTCGATCTAGTCATACGATCCTACGATTTAATGACACAGATTAACTCAACCGATTCAATTGACTCGACCGATCCGATCCTATGGTAGAGTCTTAATTTGGTCGAATCTTAATATTATTACGATTCTAAAAATGTAGGATCGTGATGAAAATTTTCATACGATCCTAGACATTTTTACTGCTTCTAGTGATTTATCCTACCTGCTTCTACCGATTTTAGTGATTTATTAAAAATAATTACTTGCGTATGTCCTTTTAATTACGTAATTTTACTATTTTTTTTGTCTCTGTGCCCATTATAATTTGCATAAATAACAAATGATCTTTCCTTTCTACTACATTTTTTGTAAACAAAAGTTTTAAAAGTATAATTTTAAAAAGGGAAAATTGAGGATTTGCAACCCCAATGATTCATTGAGAATTTGCCCTATGATGTCTCACTGAAATGTAGGTCATGCGGCCACATGTCAATCAGATATTAAGGGCAAATCATCAATTGCATCTATATAGATAGGGCAAACAATCAAATGCCCCTTTTAAAAATGTAGGAGTGTTAAAATACAAGATAGATTTTGAAAAATGTTTCTTTGGTAGAATCAGATAGAATCTTAGATTCTATATCGATCCTACGATTTGCAATCCTGCTGAAGAACCTTCGATCTGACTTAGGATTGCGATGTTGCATTCTGACAACCTTGATGGTGACATCGTGGTTGAAGGTGCACTAAGGTGGCAGTGCAATAATGAGGAAAGTTGCAATGCTACAGTGCTGAAAGGCATCTACAAAATGCTAGCGTTTTGGCCAAATTGAGAGGAGCTTCTATGTGGCAAGACGAAGCTCGAGGAGCACTTTACACTAAGGATGCAATGACGAGCCGAACTATCCATAGTGGCCTACAGTGGCGCGGCAAGGGCTACGATGCGGTAGTGCTACGGCCATCTAGGCATGGCATTAGCTAGCCGACTTGGTTCGCGACGCAAAGAGCTGTACTAGAATAAAAGGACTCACCACGAGATGAAGCTATGAGGGAGATTACTAGTAACGATGAGGTTGGCGCATGCTCCGGTCGATGACGGGGATGAAGTGCATTTTGACAATTCTAGTGCACATCAAGGAATAAGGAAAGGCACATTAGCGAGAGGAGATCGAGAAGGTCACAAAGGACATGACCTTCAAGGTCGAAGTTCACCGAAGTGAAAGAGGACGGGGCGGCGAGGTTAGTGGCAGCTTTGTGCATGGCAGTGATAGTGTTTCTAGCCTTTCCTGCAATAAGTAAAGCAAGGTGAACACGTGGAACAAGGTAGCTAGGTGAACATAAAGCACATGTTGGTGGCCACGGAAACTCACTGAAGTGACGAGAATCAAATGACAAAGCCAAGGGCCAAATTTAGGGAAGAAGACCAAATTCTTCTCCACCGAAGACGAAGAGGAAGTGGGAGCTTAGGGGAAGTGACGAGGAGGTTAGGGGTGTGATACGGGGATGGGTCCCGATCTTCTCAGTGAGGAACCGTGGATAGTTGATGTGAAGTAGACGATGTCGCTAGCTGAACACTCGTGCCCATGCACGAACCCTCAACTCTTCGGAAAACGCCCAAAACACACCGGATAGTTGTCGTCGCGTGACCACAAGCGACGAACGCCAAGTCCCCAATTCCCAATGGAACGACGGCTTGACCTTGAGTTGCAGAACGAACAATGGATCGCCTAATTCTCTCTCAAAGCCCTCGCATGAACTCTGGTGTTGAAAGAACAAGCAATAGCTATGTTTCAATCTGATGCATCAAACTTGGTACTCTCCCGCCACATGGGCTTTCTTTCCCCTTCCATGGGCTCCAACCATCCACATATGCTTGTTCTTGTTGGCTCCATCCGCGTGGGCTTTGTTCCTTCATGTCTTTGGCACATAATGTGGTTATCCACTTCCTTTTGCATCTCTATTGTTTTGCCATTGACAACCTAAGAGTACACCAAGTAATAACATGATGTAGTATTTCATCTTTATGAATGACAACATTAAGTATAGTTTGAAATGAGTTCACCTGGCCATATTTCATGCGGCCAATAATTCTTTTCGATTGAATAAGATATTTAACGGAAAAGTACAAGACATGCGTGCATATCCATCACACGGAGTTCGTGAGCACCCGACGAGACCGCTTTAGTGAAAATTTAACACCGCTTGAAGTCCACGAAACCCATACCTTATGAGTTTGGACGCATATGAGGACCATTGGGGTGTTTTGACGCTGCTTCGATCCGTGTCGCTGCTGTTCGCAGACGGAGTTCGTGAGCACCCGACGAGACCGCTTTGTGGAAAATTTAACACCAGCTCGAAGTTCACGAAACCCATACCTTATGAGTTTGGACGATATGAGGACCATTGGGGTGTTTCGACGCTGCTTCGATCCGTGCGCTGCTTCTCGCTCTCCGAGTTCGAGCACCCGCGAGCCCGCTTTTTAGGAAAATTTAACACCGCTCGAAGTTCACGAAACCCATACCTTATGAGTTTGGACGATATGAGGACCATTGGGGTGTTTCGACGCTGTTTCGATCCGTGCCGCTGCCGTTTCGCCGACGAGTTCGTGAGCACCGACGGGCCCGCTTTTAGTGAAAATTTAACACCGCTGGAATTTCACGAAACCTATACCTTATGAGTTTGGACGCATATGAGGACCATTGGGGGTGTTTCGGACGCGTTTCGATCCGGTGCGCGTTGTTTCTCCGAACGAGTTCGTGAGCACCCGACGAGACCGCTTTTTGTGCAAAATTTAACACCGTTTAGTTCACGAAACCCATACCTTATGAGTTTGGACGCATATGAGGACCATTGGGGTGTTTCGACGCGCTTCGATCCGTGCCGCGTTGTCGCCGACGGAGTTCGTGAGCACCCGACGAGCCCGTTTTGTGGAAAATTTAACACCGCTCTGGAAGTTCACTAAACCCATACCTTATGAGTTTGGACGATATGAGGACCATTGGGTGTTTTCGACGCTTCGATCCGTGCGCGCTTTGTCCGCACGGAGTTCGTGAGCACCGACGAGACCGCTTTTGTGGAAAATGTAACACCGCTCGAAGTTCACGAAACCCATACCTTATGAGTTTGGACGATATGAGGACCATTGGGGTGTTTCTGACGCGTTTCGATCCGCGCCGCGCTGCTTCGTCAGACGGAGTTCGTGAGCACCCGACGAGGACCGTTTTAGTGAAAATTTAACACCGCTCTGAAGTTCACGAAACCCATAACTTATGAGTTTGGACGATATGAGGACCATTGGGGTGTTTCTTGACGCGCTGATCCGGCGCCGCTGTCAGACGGAGTTCGTGAGCACCGACGAGCCCGCTTTTGTGGAAAATTTAACACCGCTCTCGAAGTTTCACGAAACCCATAACTTATGAGTTTGGACGATATGAGGACCATTGGGGTGTTTTGACGCTGCTTCGATCGGCGCGCGCTTTCGTTCGCCGCGAGTTCGTGAGCACCGACGAGCCCGCTTTTGAAAATTTAACACCGCTCTGAAGTTCACGAAACCCATACCTTATGAGTTTGGACGCATATGAGGACCATTGGGGTGTTTGGGCGTTTCGACGCGCGTTTCGTTCTCCGGTTCACGGCGAGCGCTTTGTGCTGCTCAGCCGGAAGTTCCGGAGTTCGCATGAGCACCCGACGAGCCCGCGTTTTTTGTGAAAATTTAACACCGCTCTGAAGTTCACGAAACCCATACCTTATGAGTTTGGACGCTTATGAGGACCATTGGGGTGTTTTTGACGCTGCTTCGATCCGTGGCGTGCTTGCTCGCCGACGGAGTTCGAGCACCCGACGAGCCCGCTTTTTTGGAAAAATTTAACACCGGCTCGGGTTCACGAAACCCATACCTTATGAGTTTGGACGCTATGAGGACCATTGGGGTGTTTCTGACGCGCTTCGATCCGTGCAGCGCTGCTGTCAGACGGAGTTCGTGAGCACCCGACGAGCCCGCTTTTAGTGAAAATTTAACACCGCTCGAAGTTCACGAAACCCATACCTTATGAGTTTGGACGCATATGAGGACCATTAGGGGTGTTTCGACGCGTTTCGATCCGGTGCGCGCGTTCGCACGAGTTCGTGAGCACCCGACAGGCCCGTTTTTAGTGAAAAATTAACACCGCTCTGGTTCACGAAACCCATACCTTATGAGTTTGGACGATATGAGGACCATTGGGGTGTTTCGACGCTTCGATCCGTGTCCGCGCTTTCGTTCTCCACGGAGTTCAGAGCACCCGACGAGCCCGTTTTTGTGGAAAATTTAACACCGGCTCGGAAGTTCACGAAACCCATACCTTATGAGTTTGGACGATATGAGGACCATTGGGGTGTTTCGACGCTGCTTCGATCCGTGTCGCGTGCTGCTCGCACGGAGTTCGAGCACCGACGAGCCCGCTTTTGTGGAAAATTTAACACCGCTCGGAAGTTCACGAAACCCATACCTTATGAGTTTGGACGCATATGAGGACCATTGGGGTGTTTCTGACGCTGCTTCGATCCGTGCGCGTTTTCGCTGTCGACGGAGTTCGAAGAGCACCCGACGAGCCCGCTTTTAGTGGAAAATTTAACACCGCTCGAAGTTCACGAAACCCATACCTTATGAGTTTGGACGATATGAGGACCATTGGGGTGTTTCGACGCGCTTCGATCCGGCCGCGTTGCTCGTCAGACGAGTTCGTGAGCACCCGACGAGCCCGCTTGTGGAAAATTTAACACCTCGGTTCACGAAACCCATACCTTATGAGTTTGGACGATATGAGGACCATTGGGGTGTTTCGACGCGCTTGATCCGTGTCGCGCTTTTCGCTCGCACGAGTTCGTGAGCACCGACGAGCCCGCTTTTGTGGAAAATTTAACACCGCTCGAAGTTCACGAAACCCATACCTTATGAGTTTGGACGCATATGAGGACCATTGGGGTGTTTCTGACGCGTTTCGATCCGTGTCGGCGTTTTGTCGCGACGAGTTCGTGAGCACCCGACGAGCCCGCTTTTTGTGGAAAATTTAACACCGCTCGGAAGTTCACGAAACCCATACCTTATGAGTTTGGACGCATATGAGGACCATTGGGGTGTTTCGACGCTGCTTTCGATCCGTGTCAGCGTTTTCCGTCAGACGGGTTCGTGAGCACCGACGAGCCCGCTTTTGTGAAAATTTAACACCGCTCGGAAGTTCACGAAACCCATACCTTATGAGTTTGGACGCATATGAGGACCATTGGGGTGTTTCTGACGCTGCTTGATCCGTGCGCGCTGCTGCTCGCAGACGAGTTCAGAGCACCCGACGAGCCCGCTTTTGTGAAAATTTAACACCGCTCTGAAGTTCACGAAACCCATACCTTATGAGTTTGGACGATATGAGGACCATTGGGGTGTTTCTGACGCTGCTTCGATCCGTGCGCGCTGCTCTCGCACGGAGTTCGCAGAGCACCCGACGAGCCCGCTTTTTAGGAAAATTTAACACCGCTCTTAAGTTCACGAAACCCATACCTTATGAGTTTGGACGCATATGAGGACCATTGGGGTGTTTCGACGCTGCTCGATCCGTGTCGCGTTTTGCTCGCGACGGAGTTCGTGAGCACCGACGAGCCCGCTTTTGTAGGAAAATTTAACACCGCTCGAAGTTCACGAAACCCATACCTTATGAGTTTGGACGATATGAGGACCATTGGAGGTGTTTCGACGCTGCTTCGATCCGTGTCGCGTTTGTCGTGACGGAGTTCGTGAGCACCCGACGAGCCCGTTTTTAGTGAAAATTTAACACCTCGGAAGTTCACGAAACCCATACCTTATGAGTTTGGACGCATATGAGGACCATTGGGGGTGTTTCTGACGCGTTTCGATCCGGTGTTTGCGTTTCGCATGGAGTTCGTGAGCACCCGACGAGCCCGTTTTCGTTGAAAATTTAACACCGGCTCGGAAGTTCACGAAACCCATACCTTATGAGTTTGGACGCATATGAGGACCATTGGGGTGTTTCGGACGCGTTTGATCCGTGCGCGTTTCGTTCGCCGACGAGTTTGAGCACCCGACGAGCCCGTCTTTGTGGAAAATTTAACACCCGCTCGAAGTTCACGAAACCCATACCTTATGAGTTTGGACGCATATGAGGACCATTGGGGGTGTTTCGACGCGTTTCGATCCGGTGCCGCGTTTTCGTTCGCACGGAGTTCAGAGCACCCGACGAGCCCGTTTTTAGTGGAAAATTTAACACCGCTCGGAAGTTCACGAAACCCATACCTTATGAGTTTGGACGCATATGAGGACCATTGGGTGTGTTTCGGACGCGTTTCGATCCGGTGCCGCGTTTTCGTTCGCACGGAGTTCGAGCATCGACGAGCCCGCTTTTGAGAAAATTTAACACCGCTCGAAGTTCACGAACCCATACCTATGAGTTTGGACGCATATGAGGACCATTGGGGTGTTTCGACGCGCTTGATCCGTGCCGCGTTGTTCGCACGGAGTTCAGAGCACCCGACGAGCCCGTTTTTGTGGAAAATTTAACACCGCTCGGAAGTTCACGAAACCCATACCTTATGAGTTTGGACGCATATGAGGACCATCGGGGGTGTTTCGGACGCTGCGTTCGATCCGTGTCAGGCTTTCTTTCTCGCCGACGGGTTTAGAGCACCCGACGAGCCCGCTTTTTGTGGAAAATTTAACACCGCTCGAAGTTCACGAAACCCATACCTTATGAGTTTGACGATATGAGGACCATTGGGGTGTTTCTTGACGCGTTTCGATCCGTGTCGCGTTTTACGCTCAGCAAGGAGTTTAGAGCACCGACGAGCCCGCTTTTGAAAAATTTAACACCGGCTCGAAGTTCACGAAACCCATACCTTATGAGTTTGGACGCATATGAGGACCATTTGGGGTGTTTCGGACGCGTTTCGATCCGGTGCCGCGTTTTCGTTCGCACGGAGTTCAGAGCACCCGACGAGCCCGTTTTTGTGAAAAATTTAACACCGCTCGGAAGTTCACGAAACCCATACCTTATGAGTTTGGACGATATGAGGACCATTGGGGTGTTTCGACGCGCTTTCGATCCGTGCAGCGTTTTGCTCTCAGACGGAGTTCAGAGCACCCGACGAGCCCGCTTTGTAGAAAATTTAACACCGCTTGGAAGTTCACGTAAACCCATACCTTATGAGTTTGGACGCATATGAGGACCATTCGGGGTGTTTCGACGCTTCGATCCGTGTGCGCGTTTGCTCGCGACGAGAGTTCGTGAGCACCCGACGAGCCCGCTTTTGTGGAAAATTTAACACCGCTCGAAGTTCACGAAACCCATACCTTATGAGTTTGGACGCATATGAGGACCATTGGGGGTGTTTTGACGCGCTTTCGATCCGTGCTGCGTTGCGTTCGCACGGAGTTCAGAGCACCGACGAGCCCGTTTTTGTGGAAAATTTAACACCGGCTCGGAAGTTCACGAAACCCATACCTTATGAGTTTGGACGCATATGAGGACCATTGGGGGTGTTTCGACGCGTTTCGATCCGGTGCCGCGTTTTCGTTCGCACGGAGTTCAGAGCAACCGACGAGCCCGTTTTTTGTGAAAATTTAACACCGGCTCGGAAGTTCACGAAACCCATACCTTATGAGTTTGGACGCATATGAGGACCATTGGGGTGTTTCGGACGCGTTTCGATCCGTGCCGCTGCTTGCTCGCACGGGTTCGTGAGCACCCGACGAGCCCGTTTTTAGTGAAAATTTAACACCGGCTTGGAAGTTCACGAAACCCATACCTTATGAGTTTGGACGCATATGAGGACCATTGAGGGTGTTTCGGACGCGCTTCGATCCGTGCCGTTGCCGTCGCACGGAGTTCGCAGAGCACCCACGCGCTTTTTAGTGAAAATTTAACACCGCTTGGAAGTTCACGAAACCCATACCTTATGAGTTTGGACGATATGAGGACCATTGGGTGTTTTGACGCTGCTTCGATCGGTGCGCGTTTTCGTTCGCGCGGAGTTGAGCACCAGCGAGCCCGTTTTGTGGAAAATTTAACACCGGCTCGGAATTTCACGAAACCCATACCTTATGAGTTTGGACGCATATGAGGACCATTGGGGTGTTTCGGACGCGTTTCGATCGGTGCGCGTTTTCGTTCGCCGCGAGTTGAGCACCGGCGAGCCCGTTTTGTGGAAAATTTAACACGGCTCGGAATTTCACGAAACCCATACCTTATGAGTTTGGGCGCATATGAGGACCATTGGGGTGTTTGGACGCGTTTCGATCGGTGCGCGTTTTCGTTCGCACGGAGTTGAGCACCGGCGAGCCCGTTTTGTGGAAAATTTAACACGGCTCGGAATTTCACGAAACCCATACCTTATGAGTTTGGGCGCATATGAGGACCATTGGGGTGTTTGGACGCGTTTCGATCGGTGCGCGTTTTCGTTCGCGCGGAGTTGAGCACCGGCGAGCCCGTTTTGTGGAAAATTTAACACCGGCTCGGAATTTCACGAAACCCATACCTTATGAGTTTGGGCGCATATGAGGACCATTGGGGTGTTTGGACGCGTTTCGATCGGTGCGCGTTTTCGTTCGCGCGGAGTTGAGCACCGGCGAGCCCGTTTTGTGGAAAATTTAACTGCCGGCTCGGAATTTCACGAAACCCATACCTTATGAGTTTGGGCGCATATGAGGACCATTGGGGTGTTTGGACGCGTTTCGATCGGTGCGCGTTTTCGTTCGCGCGGAGTTGAGCACCAGCGAGCCCGTTTTGTGGAAAATTTAACACCGGCTCGGAATTTCACGAAACCCATACCTTATGAGTTTGGGCGCATATGAGGACCATTGGGGTGTTTGGACGCGTTTCGATCGGTGCGCGTTTTCGTTCGCGCGGAGTTGAGCACCGGCGAGCCCGTTTTGTGGAAAATTTAACACCGGCTCGGAATTTCACGAAACCCATACCTTATGAGTTTGGGCGCATATGAGGACCATTGGGGTGTTTGGACGCGTTTCGATCGGTGCGCGTTTTCGTTCGCGCGGAGTTGAGCACCGGCGAGCCCGTTTTTGGAAAATTTAACACCGGCTCGGAATTTCACGAAACCCATACCTTATGAGTTTGGGCGCATATGAGGACCATTGGGGTGTTTGGACGCGTTCGATCGGTGCGCGTTTTCGTTCGCGCGAGTTGAGCACCGGCGAGCCCGTTTTGTGGAAAATTTAACACCGGCTCGGAATTTCACGAAACCCATACCTTATGAGTTTGGGCGCATATGAGGACCATTGGGGTGTTTGGACGCGTTTCGATCGGTGCGCGTTTTCGTTCGCGCGGAGTTGAGCACACCGGCGAGCCCGTTTTGTGGAAAATTTAACACGGCTCGGAATTTCACGAAACCCATACCTTATGAGTTTGGGCGCATATGAGGACCATTGGGGTGTTTGGACGCGTTTCGATCGGTGCGCGTTTTCGTTCGCCGCGAGTTGAGCACCGGCGAGCCCGTTTTGTGGAAAATTTAACACCGGCTCGGAATTTCACGAAACCCATACCTTATGAGTTTGGGCGCATATGAGGACCATTGGGGTGTTTGGGCGCGTTTCGATCGGTGCGCGTTTTCGTTCGCGCGGAGTTGAGCACCGGCGAGCCCGTTTTTGGAAAATTTAACACCGGCTCGGAATTTCACGAAACCCATACCTTATGAGTTTGGGCGCATATGAGGACCATTGGGGTGTTTGGGCGCGTTTCGATCGGTGCGCGTTTCGTTCGTTCGCGGAGTTGAGCACCCGGCGAGCCCGTTTTGTGGAAAATTTAACACGGCTCGGAATTTCACGAAACCCATACCTTATGAGTTTGGGCGCATATGAGGACCATTGGGGTGTTTGGACGCGTTTCGATCGGTGCGCGTTTTCGTTCGCGCGAGTTGAGCACCCGGCGAGCCCGTTTTGTGGAAAATTTAACACCGGCTCGGAATTTCACGAAACCCATACCTTATGAGTTTGGGCGCATATGAGGACCATTGGGGTGTTTGGACGCGTTTCGATCGGTGCGCGTTTTCGTTCGCGCGGAGTTGAGCACCGGCGAGCCCGTTTTGTGGAAAATTTAACACCGGCTCGGAATTTCACGAAACCCATACCTTATGAGTTTGGGCGCATATGAGGACCATTGGGGTGTTTGGACGCGTTTGATCGGTGCGCGTTTTCGTTCGCGCGGAGTTGAGCACCGGCGAGCCCGTTTTGTGGAAAATTGATCGGCTCGGAATTTCACGAAACCCATACCTTATGAGTTTGGGCGCATATGAGGACCATTGGGGTGTTTGGACGCGTTTCGATCGGTGCGCGTTTTCGTTCGCCGCGAGTTGAGCACCGGCGAGCCCGTTTTTGAAAATTTAACACCGGCTCGGAATTTCACGAAACCCATACCTTATGAGTTTGGGCGCATATGAGGACCATTGGGGTGTTTGGACGCGTTCGATCGGTGCGCGTTTTCGTTCGCCGCGAGTTGAGCACCGGCGAGCCCGTTTTGTGGAAAATTTAACACCGGCTCGGAATTTCACGAAACCCATACCTTATGAGTTTGGGCGCATATGAGGACCATTGGGGTGTTTGGACGCGTTCGATCGGTGCGCGTTTTCGTTCGCGCGGAGTTGAGCACCGGCGAGCCCGTTTTGTGGAAAATTTAACACGGCTCGGAATTTCACGAAACCCATACCTTATGAGTTTGGGCGCATATGAGGACCATTGGGGTGTTTGGACGCGTTTCGATCGGTGCGCGTTTTCGTTCGCACGGAGTTGAGCACCAGCGAGCCCGTTTTGTGGAAAATTTAACACCGGCTCGGAATTTCACGAAACCCATACCTTATGAGTTTGGGCGCATATGAGGACCATTGGGGTGTTTGGACGCGTTTCGATCGGTGCGCGTTTTCGTTCGCGCGGAGTTGAGCACCGGCGAGCCCGTTTTGTGGAAAATTTAACACCGGCTCGGAATTTCACGAAACCCATACCTTATGAGTTTGGGCGCATATGAGGACCATTGGGGTGTTTGGACGCGTTTCGATCGGTGCGCGTTTTCGTTCGCGCGGAGTTGAGCACCGGCGAGCCCGTTTTTGAAAAATTAACACCGGCTCGGAATTTCACGAAACCCATACCTTATGAGTTTGGGCGCATATGAGGACCATTGGGGTGTTTGGGCGCGCGTTCGATCGGTGCGCGTTTTCGTTCGAAACCCGCGGAGTTGAGCACCGGCGAGCCCGTTTTTTTGTGAGAAAATTGAAAACACCGGCTCGGAATTTCACGAAACCCATACCTTATGAGTTTGGGCGCATATGAGGACCATTGGGGTGTTTGGACGCGTTTCGATCGGTGCGCGTTTTCGTTCGCGCGGAGTTGAGCACCCGGCGAGCCCGTTTTGTGGAAAATTTAACACCGGCTCGGAATTTCACGAAACCCATACCTTATGAGTTTGGACGCATATGAGGACCATTGGGGGTGTTTGGACGCGTTTCGATCGGTGCGCGTTTTCGTTCGCGCGGAGTTGAGCACCGGCGAGCCCGTTTTGTGGAAAATTTAACACGGCTCGGAATTTCACGAAACCCATACCTTATGAGTTTGGGCGCATATGAGAGACCATTGGGGTGTTTGGGCGCGTTTCGATCGGTGCGCGTTTTCGTTCGCGCGGAGTTGAGCACCAGCGAGCCCGTTTTGTGGAAAATTTAACACCGGCTCGGAATTTCACGAAACCCATACCTTATGAGTTTGGGCGCATATGAGGACCATTGGGGTGTTTGGGCGCGTTTCGATCGGTGCGCGTTTTCGTTCGCGCGGAGTTGAGCACCGGCGAGCCCGTTTTGTGGAAAATTAACACCGGCTCGGAATTTCACGAAACCCATACCTTATGAGTTTGGGCGCATATGAGGACCATTGGGGTGTTTGGACGCGTTCGATCGGTGCGCGTTTTCGTTCGCGCGGAGTTGAGCACCCGGCGAGCCCGTTTTGTGGAAAATTTAACACCGGCTCGGAATTTCACGAAACCCATACCTTATGAGTTTGGGCGCATATGAGGACCATTGGGGTGTTTGGACGCGTTTCGATCGGTGCGCGTTTTCGTTCGCGCGGAGTTGAGCACCCGGCGAGCCCGTTTTGTGGAAAATTTAACACCGGCTCGGAATTTCACGAAACCCATACCTTATGAGTTTGGGCGCATATGAGGACCATTGGGGTGTTTGGGCGCGTTTCGATCGGTGCGCGTTTTCGTTCGCGCGGAGTTGAGCACCCGGCGAGCCCGTTTTGTGGAAAATTTAACACGGCTCGGAATTTCACGAAACCCATACCTTATGAGTTTGGGCGCATATGAGGACCATTGGGGTGTTTGGACGCGTTCGATCGGTGCGCGTTTTCGTTCGCGCGGAGTTGAGCACCGGCGAGCCCGTTTTGTGGAAAATTTAACACCGGCTCGGAATTTCACGAAACCCATACCTTATGAGTTTGGACGCATATGAGGACCATTGGGGGTGTTTCGGACGCGTTTCGATCGGTGCGCGTTTTCGTTCGCCGCGAGTTGAGCACCGGCGAGCCCGTTTTGTGAAAATTTAACACCGGCTCGGAATTTCACGAAACCCATACCTTATGAGTTTGGACGCATATGAGGACCATTGGGGGTGTTTCGGACGCGTTTCGATCGGTGCGCGTTTTCGTTCGCGCGGAGTTGAGCACCGGCGAGCCCGTTTTGTGGAAAATTTAACACCGGCTCGGAATTTCACGAAACCCATACCTTATGAGTTTGGGCGCATATGAGGACCATTGGGGTGTTTGGACGCGTTCGATCGGTGCGCGTTTTCGTTCGCGCGGAGTTGAGCACCGGCGAGCCCGTTTTTAGGGAAAATTTAACACCGGCTCGGAATTTCACGAAACCCATACCTTATGAGTTTGGGCGCATATGAGGACCATTGGGGTGTTTGGACGCGTTTCGATCGGTGCGCGTTTTCGTTCGCCGCGGAGTTGAGCACCGGCGAGCCCGTTTTGTGGAAAATTTAACACCGGCTCGGAATTTCACGAAACCCATACCTTATGAGTTTGGGCGCATATGAGGACCATTGGGGTGTTTGGACGCGTTTCGATCGGTGCGCGTTTTCGTTCGCGCGGAGTTGAGCACCGGCGAGCCCGTTTTTAGGGAAAATTTAACACCGGCTCGGAATTTCACGAAACCCATACCTTATGAGTTTGGGCGCATATGAGGACCATTGGGGTGTTTGGACGCGTTTCGATCGGTGCGCGTTTTCGTTCGCGCGGAGTTGAGCACCAGCGAGCCCGTTTTGTGGAAAATTTAACACGGCTCGGAATTTCACGAAACCCATACCTTATGAGTTTGGGCGCATATGAGGACCATTGGGGTGTTTGGACGCGTTTCGATCGGTGCGTTTTTTCGTTCGCGCGAGTTGAGCACCGGCGAGCCCGTTTTGTGGAAAATTTGCTGCCGGCTCGGAATTTCACGAAACCCATACCTTATGAGTTTGGGCGCATATGAGGACCATTGGGGTGTTTGGACGCGTTTGATCGGTGCGCGTTTTCGTTCGCGCGGAGTTGAGCACCCGGCGAGCCCGTTTTGTGGAAAATTTAACACGGCTCGGAATTTCACGAAACCCATACCTTATGAGTTTGGGCGCATATGAGGACCATTGGGGTGTTTGGACGCGTTTCGATCGGTGCGCGTTTTCGTTCGCGCGGAGTTGAGCACCGGCGAGCCCGTTTTTGGAAAATTTAACACCGGCTCGGAATTTCACGAAACCCATACCTTATGAGTTTGGACGCATATGAGGACCATTGGGGGTGTTTCGGGCGCGTTTCGATCGGTGCGCGTTTTCGTTCGCGCGCGGAGTTGAGCACCGGCGAGCCGTTTTTGGAAAATTTAACACCGGCTCGGAATTTCACGAAACCCATACCTTATGAGTTTGGACGCATATGAGGACCATTGGGGTGTTTGGACGCGTTTCGATCGGTGCGCGTTTTCGTTCGCGCGGAGTTGAGCACCCGGCGAGCCCGTTTTGTGGAAAATTTAACACCGGCTCGGAATTTCACGAAACCCATACCTTATGAGTTTGGACGCATATGAGGACCATTGGGGTGTTTCGGACGCGTTTCGATCGGTGCGCGTTTTCGTTCGCGCGGAGTTGAGCACCGGCGAGCCCGTTTTGTGGAAAATTTAACACCGGCTCGGAATTTCACGAAACCCATACCTTATGAGTTTGGGCGCATATGAGGACCATTGGGGTGTTTGGACGCGTTTCGATCGGTGCGCGTTTTCGTTCGCGCGGAGTTGAGCACCGGCGAGCCCGTTTTGTGGAAAATTTAACACCGGCTCGGAATTTCACGAAACCCATACCTTATGAGTTTGGACGCATATGAGGACCATTGGGGGTGTTTCGGACGCGTTTCGATCGGTGGCGCGTTTTCGTTCGCGCGGAGTTGAGCACCAGCGAGCCCGTTTTGTGGAAAATTTAACTGCGGCTCGGAATTTCACGAAACCCATACCTTATGAGTTTGGACGCATATGAGGACCATTGGGGTGTTTGGACGCGTTTCGATCGGTGCGCGTTTTCGTTCGCGCGGAGTTGAGCACCGGCGAGCCCGTTTTGTGGAAAATTTAACACCGGCTCGGAATTTCACGAAACCCATACCTTATGAGTTTGGACGCATATGAGGACCATTGGGGTGTTTCGGACGCGTTTCGATCGGTGCGCGTTTTCGTTCGCGCGGAGTTGAGCACCAGCGAGCCCGTTTTGTGGAAAATTTAACACCGGCTCGGAATTTCACGAAACCCATACCTTATGAGTTTGGACGCATATGAGGACCATTGGGGGTGTTTCGGACGCGTTTCGATCGGTGCGCGTTTTTCGTTCGCCGGAGTTGAGCACCGGCGAGCCCGTTTTGTGGAAAATTTAACACCGGCTCGGAATTTCACGAAACCCATACCTTATGAGTTTGGGCGCATATGAGGACCATTGGGGTGTTTGGGCGCGTTTCGATCGGTGCGCGTTTTCGTTCGCACGGAGTTGAGCACCGGCGAGCCCGTTTTGTGGAAAATTTAACACCGGCTCGGAATTTCACGAAACCCATACCTTATGAGTTTGGACGCATATGAGGACCATTGGGGTGTTTCGGACGCGTTTCGATCGGTGCGCGTTTTCGTTCGCGCGGAGTTGAGCACCGGCGAGCCCGTTTTGTGGAAAATTTAACACCGGCTCGGAATTTCACGAAACCCATACCTTATGAGTTTGGGCGCATATGAGGACCATTGGGGTGTTTGGACGCGTTTCGATCGGTGCGCGTTTTCGTTCGCGCGAGTTGAGCACCGGCGAGCCCGTTTTTGTGGAAAAATTAACACCGGCTCGGAATTTCACGAAACCCATACCTTATGAGTTTGGATGCATATGAGGACCATTGGGGTGTTTGGACGCGTTTGATCGGTGCGCGTTTTCGTTCGCGCGGAGTTGAGCACCAGCGAGCCCGTTTTGTGGAAAATTTAACCGGCTCGGAATTTCACGAAACCCATACCTTATGAGTTTGGGCGCATATGAGGACCATTGGGGTGTTTGGACGCGTTTCGATCGGTGCGCGTTTTCGTTCGCCGCGGAGTTGAGCAC